>JAEIFJ010000299.1:600000-1009546 GCA_018903435.1 Leucophenga varia | reverse complement strand
GGTTCGCTTTTAGTGATATCGGTCCGCTTTTAGTGTGTTATCGGTGATATTGGTCCGCTTTTTGCGCGTTATCGGTCCGTGATCACATTTTCTGGTATTGATCACATTTTTGGTATTTTTCCGGACATCTGGTATTTGTGATCACAATTTCTGGTATTTTTGATCACAGTTTTTGGTATTTTTAAGTACATGTGGTGAGCGATTGGGACCGTGTGGTGAAATTATTTACTTGAATCAGCTGATTCTGTGAGTAAATAATCAGTTACTCCCACCCCATAAATAATAAAAATAATAAATAAAAATATACAAAATGTTAGCTCAGTACATGGACGAATTTGAGCAGGTATGTGTGGGAAAATAGTTCGAAGTGAAAAGAAAGTTTAGTTTTATATCTTTTATGTTTTGTTGAATATTTGCAGGAGCCATTCGAGGTCGTCGAGTTTATAGAGCGTTTAACCTGGCGCACTAATAATGAATTAAGCGGCGAAGAGTTTAATCCCATAGCATTGCAGGACACATTTATACAAACAATAAAAGACTTAAAAATATTACAAGAGAAACAACAAGCCAAGTGCGAACGCTTGGAAGAATCGCTGCGTAAAGAACAGGAAGGCCATACTAAGAAAATCACAAAACTACAAGATCGTCATCAAGTTGCACTCGATTGGTTTGCACAATTAGATGAAAAAATCAATTCGGTTGCTGGAAAAATAATACACTTAGGCGAACAACTGGAGAACGTAAATACGCCTCGCAGTCGTTCAGTCGAGGCGCAAAAATTACTTAGTTACATGCAAGAGTTTTTAGTTGCGGGACCTATTGTCAATGATATATTTACTGATCAGAATAGTCTTTATAAAGCCGCTGATGTAATACAGAAATTGTATGCAATATCACAGGACTTACCGGCAGCAAAATTCGGCGAATCAAAACGTAAAATAGAGAAAAAATATGATGAAGTCGAACGACGTCTTATCGAAGAATTTGCTACGGCTCAGAAAAGTGAAGATATTGAGAAAATGAAAAAAACTAGCGCAAATATTGTTAGAATTTAAAGGCTATGCACAATGTATTGATGCCTATATAGAACAAAGTCAAATGACGCCGTACAGTGGCAAGGACATATTCATTAGCATTGGTCCAATGTGCAAGCATCATTATGAAATCATTCAGAAAGTCTTTACCAATCATCAGCAAGTAATGTCCAAGTTTATACTTAATATTTACCAATTAAAATTGCATCAATATGCATTAACGAAATTGGAGGACAAACGTGATGAGGAAAAATATTTGCGTACACTCTACGAACTGTACACGCGGTAAACTTTATTATTTTCTATACGACAATGTTTTTTTTTACTTATTAAAATTTTTTTATTTACAGCACATTAAGTCTGTCCACAGAACTGCAAGTCTATATGACCACTATAGATGATGATCTGTTGCAGAAATTAACACAGCAAATATTCACAAAACATTTAGCAGCTTATGCTGAAGCTGAAACTAAATATCTAAATGGTAAATGTTCAAATGAATTGGAGAAATTTTACGCCACAAAGAAACATCAAAAAAAACCGGCAGAACGTCTTAAAGTTTTACGACGTGACATGCAAGCTTTGATTGGTACACGTGCACAGATTGCACAAATCGAGGATTATGGCGGTGAGACGTTCCTTTCGGAAGAATTAGCAATAAACATATTGCAGGAGGCTAAAACCTCACTAAAACGTTGCCGTCTACTTTCAAGCGATACTGAGCTACCGGTTAATGTTATAAAACTTTACGATATACTTATGCGTTATCTAATGCATGAACACGTGGATTATGCGCTTGATCTGGCTTTTCATGCAATTCCATTGGCTGAAGGCAAGATATTTCCACAATTATATTTCTTAGATGTTGTACAAAAGACAAATATAATTGTGCATCTATTTGAGAAGCTTTGTAACACTTCAATCATTCCATATCTGATGTGAGTACATATATAAATAGTTTACTGGTATAGAACGATTTCAAAAATATGTTTAAATTTACTACTTTAGTAACACACCGCAATACTCGGATTACGCATTTAAAAAACGAATTTTAATGGAACAAGTTGAAACTAAACTAGATCAAGGTTTAGATCGTTCTATTGCTGCAGTTATTGGTTGGGTAAAAGTCTATCTTCAGTATGAACAGAAGAAGAGCGATTATAAACCGGAAACTGATGTCGATACTATTTCATCAGCGGTAAATTTCAATTAAAAAAAGTCAGTTTCAAAAATTGTAATTAAAATTATTTTTAAATTACTGACATTTTAGGCCTGTCTGTATGTGGTGCAACAACTGCAACCGGTTATTGTACAAATAAAGAAATGCGTTGATGGAGAAAATCTACGCAATGTACTTAATGAATTAGGTACACGACTACATCGCGTTATCTATGATCATCTGCAGACAATGCAGTTTAATACTGCGGGGGCAATGTGCGCCATATGTGATGTAAACGAGTATCGTAAATGCGTACGTGACTTGGACAGTCCACTT
Organism: Leucophenga varia; assembly: GCA_018903435.1. Classification (NCBI taxonomy): domain Eukaryota; kingdom Metazoa; phylum Arthropoda; class Insecta; order Diptera; family Drosophilidae; genus Leucophenga; species Leucophenga varia. Next base: position 1,007,017 of record JAEIFJ010000299.1, on the reverse strand, counting down.
GTTGCACAACTATTTGATATACTACATGCTCTTTGTAATCTTTTGCTTGTCAAACCGGAAAATCTATTAGAAGTCTGTACAGGCGACACTTTAGTAAGTTTGTGTTTTTTTTTTTTTTTTTTAACAAAGTTTAAACTAAAATTTTTGTTAATTTTTAATTATAGAATTATCTCGACAAATCAGTTGTACGGCAATTTATACAGCTACGCACCGATTATCGTTTCATAAAAAATACCAACTATCTTAAAGGAATAGTCGAGTAAAAGCATATAAAAATATTTTTTAAAAAAATTCAAAGTTAAGTTATTTCATGTATTAATTTTATAATAAAAAAAATTGCGCATCTTAGCAAGATAGGAAGCAATCATTATGTGCAAATATCAAGTCTGTGTCTGTCGATATTCTTACTCCTAAGGTACACTTTCCTGAGACCGCTGCCAGGTAAAATTTTAAATAAAATTATATTAATGATCAGAAATAGCACTCTGGATTACTAATATGCATGTGACATTAAAAAATGCTCTCAAATAAGTTTCAAAATGTTAGGATTAAGATTTAACCAGCTTTCGCCATTTGAATATCATGTTCTGCCGGAACGGTGAATTGCACAAATAAATTCGGAAGTAAAATCACAGTTGATTTGTTGCCACAATAAAGTTTTTATTGCGTCGACTATAAATATTGAGCACCCCGAGCACTGTTTATCATAAAATAATAACGATAACGATCGCGGTAGTTCGTCGTAGAAATATTTCCTATGACACATTTCTTTCTTTTGGGAAAATTTACCAAATTTTACGATTATCAATATTTTAAACGATCGATCCATCCATCGTCGATGCCACACTTCAAATTGTGTTTATCATGTGTAGATAAGAATTTAGCCAATCTAGTTACGTTTATTAATAAATCAGTGCCTTTAAAAAAAAAAATTGTAGAAAGAAAAAATTCAATACAAAAGAATCAAATGAAACCAGTTACTTATCGATCATCGACGCGTTAAGTTCTATCGGCGCCAATTGCCACAGTACGTTCATCGACAATAAACAATTTAAAAGTGAAATTTTTTAAAAATCTGGACAGCAAAATTATTTATTAAAAATTATTTTTGTGAAAATAAAAAAAAAAAAATATATATATAAAATATGGCTGTGCTTGATATAAAATTACGTTGCATCATTATTTTATATTTGAAAATTTTACTGGTCTCTCGTGATACTTATGGAAATGTCATTAGCAACAGATCAGCAATTGTCAACAATATATTTCGAAAACCAGGCACTCTTCCATTCGAGGATTGTGGTCGGTATTATTATTAAAAAATTATTTAAATTTCATTAAGAAATTGCAAGTGATTTCTTTTTTTTTTTTTGCTATCTAATCCAGCAGAGTTTATTGTATTATTTTGAAAATATTTATAGCTAAAAAATAAAACAAAGTCCCCTAATCTGTACAAATTTCCACTTTCATAAATTTTCGCTGTCTTTAATAGAAAAAAAAAATTATTGAATAATTTAATCGAGTAGCTCGACCACAATAAACTCTATACTCAGTGTAACCAGTGTATAGTATTTAAAACAGAAATTTTCGTGATGTGATCGTTTACAACAAAAGTAGTCTTTTGAGCTTTAATTACAAAAAGATAACATACAAATACTATGTACAAAATTTGGGTTAAGCTTGAGAGTTAAACTTAATATCTCGACCAAATTTAATATTATTTTATAGGCTCTAATTAGTCCGGTCCGTTTTCAAAACATGCGTTGAAACATGATGCTAATCAAGACACGCATACTTCCATGTGTTGTTTATATTTGCACAAATTTAATATACACTCTTACTAAGAGTTTATAGGGTACCATAATTACTAGCTACAAAATATTTAGTCCGATTAATAATTGCAAAAAAAAAAAAAAAAAAAAACTAATTAAGCAAAATATGATTTATGAGAGACAAAAGTCTATAGAAAAAAAGGCCAATCAAAAAATACTGGGTGCATTTCAAGAGTTCTAGAAATAAACTTATCAATATTGGCACTTTGTATACAAACAAATTTGTAATTAAAGATAATTAAAATAAATAAATTGATTGTCGCAATCAGCGCTTTGCAACCGAATATAATAAATTAATAAGTTTTATTTTACCAAAAGAAATGTTAAAGCAAATTAATGTTTAATCCATACAGTAGTCATTTTATAGAGAATTCTAAAAATACGAGGCCGTTATGCTAAGTCATTGTCTTTAGAAAAAAACCAGGCACGTATAGAATGTATATATTTTCGGCAAGAAAGCGTTTTATATTTCATCACCTTTTTTTTCCCCAATAATAGGTTTTGTTAAGGTTCTCAAAAAAGGGTTTTTCTTCAATGATGATCCAAATCTATTAACGCTGAACCATTTCTTCTAGTTTGAAAACAGAAAAGAAACACAAAGGACTAGAGTTCTTTACCACATTTATGGATTTTTGACATGGCCACTTCTTTCTCGCTTTGACTTTCTTTGATGCATTTTCTAAGCATTTTAAAATAGGCAGGGTTGTTCACATATCAGAGATATTTCGTTATGGTTTAAAACAAATAAAATGTTTACATGAATGAACAATATTTGAGTGTTTCGTCAATGTCGCGGTTTTTGCTATCTGCAGCCATGCAAAACTTCCTAGTTGGCACGTTCTATAAATGCCATCGAAGAACAATGTATATTGTTCACGTCTTGTATTACATTTAAAATTGCTATATAATGTCTTTAAAGTTTTTAATTGTACAATGACGTTTCAATATACTCTACAATTTTGTATACCTGTCACACATAGTGTGAAATAGGTATATTCGGTTTGTCGGAAAGTTTGTAACGCATTAAAAGAGGCAACGTAGACCCTATAAACACGACGAGTGGAATCAATTTAGCCATGTCTATCTGTACGTCTGTCTGTTGCTGCGCGATTTATTCGTTTTAAGGCCTGAAATTTTAAACTTTAGCTTTTCTAGGTCCTGTGTACTTTCAATGTTAAAATCAATGTGCCACGCCCTCTTTTAGGTATAGCCCCCATACAAACATACAAAATTTCATCAAGTTCTTATACGAAAAAAAAGTTCTTTATAGAGCTTTAAAATGATGCAAATGCTTCTTATATTAATCCAAATCTTCAGTATAAAGATGGTTGACATCAGACCGCAAATTTCAAAATTTTAAAGAACATTTAAGTTAAATTTTAATGCAAAATACTGAACACGATAATCTGTCCTCGTCAAATGATAGGAATTGAAAGACCGTTAACCAAAACTATTTCGAAAACTCAAAAATATTGAGCAACCTTGCTTCAAATTTAGATTATAATCTAAATTTGTTACCATTTCAGCTAATTTCGAGCCTGTGCATCATTCAGAGTTTTGACGCAAATGAGACAATCTAACGAACGAGGGATCCAAGGGACAAGTTTTGAAAAAAAAAAAAAACGGTGTGGGCGGGGTTAGATCAAAAAATGTTTTACTTCGGGGTTTGCATGGTTGGATTATAATATTTTGCCATGCGCACATGTAGTATATAATAGGTTCAATTTCTTAACAAAAAGATACTACGTACTTCATTTTATCAATAGGTGTCTGATAGCGTAAAAATTAAAAAATAATATATATGTATTGCAATTAAAATAAAAAGTATTTAGACGCCGTATTACAAATTTTTATTTTTAAGTTGGGTAAAGCCATCGCATAACATAAACTTTTATATATTGTAGATAGATATTAAAAATAAATAGTTTGAATATAAATAAATACGATATAACAATTATAATATGTAGGTTAGGGTGGTTCAAAATTGTATGCAAAAAAATGTATTACTTTTATTTTTTGTTCTATATCAATAATAAGAAGACCCGTATTTTTATATATAAAAACTATTATAAGTGTTGTGTAACGGGTATTTCAGCTTCGGTTTCACCGAAGCTAACGTTTTTCTTGTTTTTTTTTAAATGCCCCAAAGCCCCTGAATTTTCCATGTACTATACATGGAAAAATATAACTTGTTCGTAGATTTAATCTAGAAACCTGAAAAATTAATATTTCTTAATTGGATAACGATGTTTCTCTTCAATAACTTTATATATATATAACATCCAATCATTTATAATTCAATTTTAAAAAATTATTTTTTCTTATAAAAGTTATAAAAAAAGTTTTTCGTTTCCTTCTTATTTTTACGTTTTTAGATTTTTTGAAATTCTGTAAAAAATAGTTAATATTTAAATATTAAAAAATGAATGAATGGATATTATTCTACGATCATTTATGAAGAGAAACATGCCTATCCGGTTAAGAAATATTAATTTTTTAGGTTTCTACATTAAATCTACGCAAAAGTAATTTTTTTCTCATGTAAAATATAGTACATGTGAAACTTCAGAAGCTTTGCGGCACGGCACCATTAAATATAATCCGATTTTAAAAAAGAAAAAATACAGGTCTTCTTATTTTTGATATAGAACAATCCTGGGGGGTGAGCGCACACATTTTTTTGACCACCCTAATGTAGGTATACACATACATTTGTAATAAAATGTTCATCAATTTTATATTTTCTAGGCTCGAAATACGATGTTCTCTACTTGCAAATTGATAGCTGCACAAAGCTACCGTGTACAATGAAACGCAATGAAGTGGTCAAAGTCACCGTACTTTTTAACGATAATGGTTGGTATTTAAATAATCAGAATAATTGTACTTCATTCAAGAGGTTTTCAAGTTTTATTAACTGATTAATTTAACTGATTCTTCAGGTAACGATATTAGCTTTCTGAGGCACAATGTACGCTGGGTATTCAATTATATAAAAACAGATGCCGCAATTAATCCTGATCCATGTGATGGAAATCATCATTGCATAACAAATGCCGATGATGGTAAAACCTATTGGGCAGATATATTTGTTTTTAATTCATTACCTGTGGTAAGTTAATATGATTTTGGAGATATTATTATCTTCAGATAAAAATAAACAGCAACTAAGTGCAGCAACAAAGTTTGGTTTCGCTTTTGAATGATTTTTTTTCTTGCTTTCATTGAAAATTTTAGTCGCGCGGCACTATGCTCTGGGAAGCTGAAGATGAGCACAACGTAAACGTTATTTGCTTTGAAGTTCCGGTTGTTATAATCATGTAGAACTAATTCATTATTATTATTATAAAAAAAATAAAATTAAACAAATAATATTCCACGAACATTACCTATAAAGTGTGTATCTTTTCTTGATTTAATACTTTAGATGTAAAATGAACAATTACAAAAAATTAAGTTCTTCTTTTAAGAGTTACGAATTTGACTGAACAGATCAAATTCTGCTAAAGAGAAATTAAAGATTGTGCTAAAGAGAAAGAGAATGAATGAACGCATCGCATCGCATTGTTGGAGCATGGCATCCGACGATGCCGAGTGCTAGCTGAGTGCAAGGAAACGATATAAACGATTGGATGTGTGCATCTGTGTGCGTTTGTTTGTTTGCTTAGTTTAAGTTATTTGCGATGCATTGCAATCGCAAAATACGAAGCAATCGAATCAGTCATTTTTTGTAGGAACACCCGAAAGGTTCAGTGCGCCCATTAAAAAAAAACGTTCGGAATTCGGTACAAAAAAAAAAAACGAATAATAATATTTCAGGCGTTGTAGCGACAATAAGAATTTTTGTTTTCAAAACTATTTATGAAATTCCAGACAGAAATTTGAGTTTTAAAAAAATTCCAAAGTTTTTATGTTTTTTTTTTTTTTTTTTTTTTTTTGTATTTATATTCACGCATACATAACACGTCGTCGCTATAACATAACTTGCAAATTTGTAGCTTGCATGGCCTGTCTGGTCTGAATCGAATTTGTCTCTCTGTCCGTCCGTTTGTCTTATTGCTAAATGCGTTCGCTTATCTTTGGTCTCAGTGACTAAAGTGATTGTTGTTGTTGTTGTTGTTGTTGTTGTTGCAGCTATGCTACTGTTGCTGTTAGCCGTGCGCCGATTTTTTTTCTTTTGTGTTGCTAAATGTTTTCTAGTCAAAACCTATTTTCGTAATTTCGAACTTATCAACGCGTCGTTGAAGTTGTTTATACATATGTATTTTAATTTGCTTATAATACGCTCTTCACTAAATTCACACAAGGATTACCACAATATTTTATATATTTTTAGACATGTTCATGACTCAGTTTTATATTATTGTCCTTTGCTGCTGCTGCTGCTTGTTAGCAATTTCAAACGCACAACGAAGTTTTAATCACAGATATCGCATATCATTGAATCAACAAAAGCGTACTTACGTCGATATTAAAGATAAAATTATCGAGTTACAGTGCTATGCCAAGTGTGGTTCACCAACAAATGAACAGCATCTTTGTCATACACAGTGCATTGAAGAAATAATGCGAGAGCCGCGTCATGGTCAATGTCCGGATACATCAAATATTATTTATACGAATATTTCGCCGTTGCAAAAGCTTTCCTGTCTGGATAATTGTAAATTTGACTTTGATTGTGCTGAGGTACAAAAATGTTGTGCATCTTCGTGTGGTCCAATTTGTATGAATGCCATTGGTTTACAAGATGATACTCTGTTGCCACCGATACCAAAGATCTTAAAATACAAATTGCCGCGCAGCCATAAAGTTGAATTAACTATTGAATCTTCAGCAAATTCAACACATTTTTGGCACGTGGAAGCTCGTTACCATATAGGTCAGTTGTACTCTGCACGCAAACTAGGTACATGGCACTGGCAACCGGTGGAAAAGATAGCAGAGATTTCGGACACAAAAACGAAACGGTACTCTACATACATATTTATCAATGTAGTTTGTATTTTTATAAACATCATTAAATATTAATGCCTTACAGCACAGATATTTGCTTTAATCTGCGTCCCGGTCGTTGGTATCAAGTACGCGTTGCTGCGATTAATGCTTATGGATTTCGCGGTTATTCTGAGCCATCAAAGGCGTTTACGTTAAGGCACAGTAAGCAGAAAAAGAGAATAAATTAAATTCAATTTAAATTAAACATTTTTTTATATATTTACAGGTCCAAAACCACCAAAGGCACCTAGTGATCTTAAAGTTGTTTCGAAAAAATTTTCTGGTCATAATGTAAGCGCAAAAATTGTATGGTGTCCAGCAAAATCGAACTTGCCCATTGAAAAATATAAAAATAATATGGTCGCTTTATGTGCGTAAAACAAAGGACGAATCACTTATAACTAATGAAACCTACGTAAAAAATGTGAATATAACAAATTTTCAAATTTTATAGACCGTTTCCACTAGCGTTAGAGTAACATACGTATGCACACTGCTTCTGCTTATTATGTACTTCCCAAGAATTTATATTTAAAAAATGTGCATCTATAAAAAGGCGCAACAATTTAACTATAACGCTAGTAGAAATTGGCTATAAATTTGGTTTGTATTAATGTTTTTCTTACGAATTTTACAGGCGCATCAATTTGAGATAAATAATCTCATACCTGATTCCTCGTACTATATACAGGTGCAAGCCATGTCCATTAGTGGCAGTAGACGTCTTAAGTCAGAGAAAAGGTCTATTTTGTTTAACTCAACTGTACAGCCCTTGGAATCCTTTGAACCACTTAAGTGTGCTTCGCATAATTTAAAACAGCGTAATAGAAGTCACAATCGAATGATATCGTTGGCAACAACAGACTTAGCAATTACAGCGAGTGCTCTTGGCAGCAAAAGTGATTTTAAAAAGTACAAAAACGGAAGAGGGTTACAGCGTGCTCTTTCGCATGAATCGTATTTTTGGTATGGTTGTACAAATTTCCGGATTTACTACAGAAAAACAAAGGTGTGTATAGAAAAAATATTTGTAAATACAAATTTAGCTATTTCTTACCTTTATATTTGATAGAATATATGAGCTATGTGTCAAAGATATTGACTGTGAGCAAAGTGGCTTGAGAGCATTTCGTGCCACCGTAAGTATTACATCCGATTTCTCAGTATATATGAATTTTAAAATATGTTTTCTTATTTTGTAGAAAAGTACATTGGACTTCAATAAGCTTAAATATAATACAACTTATGTCCTAAAGCCTGTACAGTTGAACTCTGTTATTGCCGAACAAGCAGTAGTCTTTAGCTTCACCACACCAAAATGCGAAAGCTTTAAAAAACGTTTTCCCGACATGAATATTCAGTGTTAAAAATGTAAACATCAATATTGTACTCTAATTATTGACCAGAGTTCGTTTCACATACATACTATAAATAATAATTTTATTTGAATAAGTTTTTAAACTCATCTACATCATTTGGCGTTTTAGTTTTTACATTAAATGTATCCGTCACGCGCAGACAATCTGCCAACGGGATGTCGTTTTCAAGAAGCGCAGCAATAAGACGCGTAGTGTAAAGCACAGGACCTCCGATTATATGCAAAAAGTGATAATTTTTTTCATGACGTGTACTAAATAGTATTCGCTTGGATATAAAATTGCCATAGTTGCTTATGTGCCCGACGCTAATGTACTTCTCGACAGCTGGCGAGTACACCTGAATGCTTGCACGCAGACTCTCGGAAGGCATTAAATTGCTAGCATCTGCATAACTTATACGAAACGGTATGCCAATTGATTTATAAAAATCAACGCACATGTTAAGTATGTGGTCCATTTGCTCGTCGGCATCAGTGGCCGTCTGTGTGGCAACAAATGTTTGTACTGCGTTTGTTTGCGTTGCTGTGTAAAGACTGGATGGTTCTGTGTCTGTTGATAATTCGTTCTTTACATAGCTACGTCCGCAACAGACAAGTCGAAGCGGCAGAGTTGATGGATAAACGCATAGTTTTGTTACGGCTCCTAAATAACTCTCGAAAGCCCCGCCTCCCGTTAAAAAGGCTATATTTAAACTGTTTTGTAGATTTTCCTCCTTAACTATGTAATAGTTTGACATTGGTGTTGCATCCGAAGCTTCCAATAGCACACAACGCACAAAATCCGGATTGGCCGTTTGTAAAAAGTTTCCTTTATCGATGATATGCCGTACCATTTTCTGAGTGCACAATATGTCGAATTCTGCAGCTTCGTCTAGCATATAGTAGCGCGTGTTGTCTACAAATTTGATTATGTCATTGCGCGACAAATGTATTTTATTTGTTTTCACATTGGTAGCAGCCATCGTATTGCTACGATATAACACCTTTTCAAGACCATCTATTGGACAATGTTTGTGCAACACATTGGGTAAACCCAGAAAATCGTGTATAAAATCGTCTTCCACCGGATAGAGTTTTTGCTTCAGTTCTTTTACTTTATTTCTTAGCGTTCTTCCATGCTCCTTAAGTGATTCACTTGCAGCAGCCGGCGCATTCTTCTTCGTAAGTTGTTTTAGTGTGTTACTGACTTGCGCCTGGTCTTTTTCAATATTATTTAGTTCGTCGTGCAATTCTCGGTACTTGTTGTATTTCTGCAACACAAGCGATAAGTTAATTGTAGACCGGCGTTTTACTAAGCTCTGCTCCAACAAGCGAGTGTCACTTAAAGTGCCATGGAAATCCAAAAAAGGTTGAAGCGTCACGTAATTTTCTTTTGCTTTGTCGCCCGTAATATATAACGCCGATATTTGTCGTGTATTCAGTGTTGTGTGCCATATTCTAGTTTTGCAGCAGATTTTCAAAATATTTAACATTTTTCACAGAACAGGTGCAAAGCGATTCGTTAAGAATAATAATTCCGAGTCGTGTTAGTTAAATATTATTAATTTATAGGTCTTATTATTATTGTTATTAAAGTAAACAGCAGATTAGCGACAGGGATGCAGAAACAATTAATTCTAATGAGCCCGACAGGTGGCGCATTGCACAAAAAAATACATAACTGACATCTGACGGAATAATTTATTATTATGAACTTGTACAGCGCAGAAAATGTACATAGATGCGAGCAAGATAGAAAATCGATTAGAGCCGAACGGTCTAATCGGTTAACCATCGATAATTACAATCGATAATTCTTACAATTCAAATTTAACGAAATGATCGTCGCGTCTCTTGCGAGAGCATAGAGAAAAAAAAAACGTGAAGAGGAAGAGAAAAAAAAAAAACAAGCAAGCGTCCTTTTTATTGCAATAAAAACATTTTTTTTGTGCATCAATAAAAATAAACAAAAAAAAAAAATAACTTTAAATAAAATATCCTAATAAAAATGGACGACTCAACTCAGAGAAACACTACGAATGCAGAAGACAGCGTGTCTATGTATTTATCTTTTGCAAACGATACAATGTCAAATACAGCATACAATACGATTGAGAGTATCAAAGATCAATCAATGGAATATTTCACCGATGCCAATAAGACGCTGGAGGCGGAAGACATAAATGTGTCAGAGATTAAAATAGTAGAACCGTTGTCGCCACTACGACCATTCGATAATACATGGCTTAACAAATTAAATGCTATGAGTTCTACTCCGTCGTCAAAGGAAAAAATTACAACAACAAAAATTGCTGCACTGACACAGAATATTGGTGACAGGAAGCAAATAAACGCAGATGATGGCGCTGTTAGTGATAAGGAGAATGTCAACCCAGATGGCGTTGTTGATCATTTATCGTTGTCTCTATCGTCATATGTTGAATCGTCTACTCTGGAATGCAAAACACTGCTTATGGCCACTACAACTGACGAGGAGTCGGTAACCGAGTTGAAGACATCTGTAGTTAAAGTAGACACAGTTTCCTCGAGCACAGAAAAAACAAATGGTAATTTGACAACTAAATTAAATATCTGAGCCTGTCTAATCAATCTTTGTCATTTTTTTTTTCAGAGCTAAAATTAATACCTAAGGAAGCGCCGCAATTACAATCAAATGATATAATTCCTGATATTGTTGATACAGAGCCGAAGGAAGAGGATATTAAGGAACTGATAAATAAAATGATAAATTTAACTGGTAATGTGACAAAGAAAACTTCTTTGGTGAAGCAAACGGTAAAGCCGACTACTGGCAAATCGCGAAATTCTTTGCTACCTGTTGTTGCTGGTGGCTTTAAAAAGCGCATGTCTGTTGTTGTGAAAACAACATTGAATAGTCCAGCTCGCAAAATTGCCAGGATCACGCCTTCGATTGAACAAAAACAACGGAAAAGCATAATGCCGACGAAGGCAGGCGCAGCAGTTGGGTTGGGCAACTCACGTAAAAGTGTTTTGCCTACCACAAAGCCTATGTCAGGTTACGATGGCAAAAATATGCGCAAGTCGTTACATCCACTTGGAGTTGTACCGATGTCAACAAAAATTAAAACGCCAACATCCTCTGTAAGTACCACTCGTGTTAGACCCAGTATTGGCGCCAGCTTTAAATGCCCGTCATGCGATTCAACATTTCGCATAAAATCACTTTTGGATGCGCATAAACGTAGTCACGAGATAGATGGCAATCTTCCTACATTTGTACGCAAGGCCACTATCTCAAATGTGAGTGGTTCTACACCTAAAACTAATACTCCTTTATTGAGCGGTAACAAATGTAAATTCTGTGACAAGAATTTTGCTCTAGAGCGTGCACTTCATATTCACTTGATGCAAAACTGTACTAAGATACCACCAGGCGAAAAGCGTAAGTTGGAGTTTACTGATTTGAATCACGTGGAAAAAGCGCAATTGCCAATATTTGGTCAAGGAAACACTATGGAGTTGACTACAACTGTAAAGCCCGAGACGCCAACTGTGGGATACCGTAGACAAGTTATGTCAAGCGCTCAGACACGAAAATGTAAGTAAAGCATTTGTATTTATAAATTCGAAACAAAGCTAATTCAATCTTATAATTTATCTTTAGCACTAATGCCGCCACCGTCATCTTCTAAAAAAATAACATCAAAGAATCCGCATGCTGGTGTCTTTCGTACACCCACCAAAAGCGTGCCTTGCCATATCTGCAAAAGATCATTCAAAAGTATTTTGGAATATACTGACCATTGCCTAACAATGCACTCGACGTCAGCACAAGGTGCGAAATAATAAATTAAGATGAACAAGAGTTTTTAACGATATCTAAGTATATATATTTTTATAATGTGAACTAAATTTAAGTCTTGACTGCAAAATATTCTTGTCGATGTTGAGCAATAAATGCTGAAGACGCTTTCAGTTTTTCGATTTTTTTCTGGTGGTGGCTTCATGTCAACATTGTCCGGCTTGGTTTCGGCTGTGCTCGATGTTGGCGCTACAGAAACTCCTTCTGCTGATGTGTTTGCCGGTGCAGTTGGTTCTGTTGCAACACCTTCCTGAACATTTTGTTGTTGTTGCTGCGCTGCTGATTGTTGTTGATTGATTTGTTGTTGAAGTATTGGTGGAATTGGAGGTGGAAATTTACGCAATAGCTCTGCGAGCAACATATCCACTCGCTGCATTTGAAACACAGTTCCACTGTCGTCTTTTGTAGTTTTCGTGTCTTTTTTTGCAGCAGTTTTTGATTTATCCGACACTTGAAATCATAAAGAATAAAATTAATATTTTAAAATATACTACATTTTGTTTTGCTTACATGCTTTATTCGCAGAGAAATCCCAGGTGTAACCTTTATTTGGATGATAACGGGAATAACTAGAAGCTTCCTCAAAAGCTGCTTGCAAATTGACCACTGTGCCTAACTAAATAAAATAAGAAAACAAAAGTCAGTATTTTGAACTACCAAATATAGATTAGTATTCCTTTCTTTGTGTTACTTACAATTCTTGAACTGATAACATTGGCCAAATCGGGAGCTTTGTACACCATTCCGCCAATAATATAGTAATCAGCAACTGGCGTTGCTTCTGATGGACTGTGTCTGTGCTGTTTACGAATCACATACAATATTGGCTCAGCAACATGCAACAGAATGTATTCCATACCAATCATATTGCTGTAATTCATATTAGATTAATTTGAACTTCTGTGTAAATGAATAGAAATTTTACTTACTTAAGATGTTCCAGACCAAGACGCTGCATACGAATGGTCTCGTTATTGCATATGTGATCATAAAAAGGATTAGATTTGCGACAGAAGTAATCCATTACAGTTTGTGGACTTAGTGAAGCCATCATTTGAGTGTCGTGCCATGAAACCCACAAAGGGTTTTCCTGTGAAACCGGATGTATCATGCCGCGATTCGATAACATGTTTACACGTGCTGCAGTTGCTGCTGTTGAGTGAAATTAAACTACGCCAACAAGTGTCTGCTGTCGTCACGTAAATGAATCGACTTACTTAGCGCGTTGCCGTTGATTGGCAGCGGCAATGTTCAATGTTGATGATGCAGCTGCTTGTATTTTACTGGGTCAATGTTTTTGCTTATTTTCGTTCTCTCATTTATTTGGCGGGCGATTGTCCGCTTTGTTTACAAACTATTTTTAGAGACGTCGCTGCAAAAGTGTTTTTTTTTTTATTTTTATTAGATTTGATTTATTTATTTGTTGTGCAATAAATTAAGTGTCAACCAGGAAAAGTAAGCGGATCTTTAACTGGATTTACAATAGTTGTGTTATAATAAAATTTTTGTAAGTAATAACTTCCTTTTTGATTACTTACACGCGCACCTATTTTACACAATGTTTGCTGCCGGAATAAAAAAATAAAATTCAGTAAAGTTTTATTCCCCTTTTTGTTTGTGTTATTATGTGGTATTATGTTATTATGTGTGTTGTTGCTGTCTAGTGCTAGAAGGTTTGCCTAAAAGCTTGCGAATTTCTTAAGAGTTGCCAGAATTGCATAAATAATTTGAATCAAACTTTGTTGCTAGCACATTTTGTGTCTACTGAAAAATAATTGAATATATGTTGAAACATAAAATTTTTTTATATTATATATATTTTAAGCTCAATAAATTAAATTCTTAATTTATTCTAATGAATAAAATCTACATGAGAATGATATTAAATAGTTTAAGGAAAGATAATTTTAGGAATGGTCACTCTATTGCATTTCATCTCTGATTTGCATTAATTTTTCAGCACTATTCACTTAACTAAGCAGAATATAAACGAGAAAGCATATGCGCGTGCAATAGGGCTTATCATGGTAATTGCTTATAAAAAATTAATTTACACGATTGGCCAAAATTTCATATAATATATTTTACATGTCAAGAACGTAATCTTAACAAATAAATGTTGTTGCCTGACAGTGCTGTTGTTGGACAATTTGAAAAAATTATTTGAAAAAAAAATTTTGACAATTTTGAACAAAAAAATATACAAATGGAAATTTTCAGCTTTTTCTATCAAAAATCTCATTGTACAAATTGACTTTCTTGTGCGCGTTAGTGTACGCAAACATGTGTTTTCGTTTCAATTCTGCCTTATTGCTCTTTTTGTTTATCGCTCTTGCTTTCTGCTCGCTCTCGTCAATGTTTGAGTTTGTTAATTGTTGTTATTAAATTTTATCGTCTGTTCTATAACGGAGCGCAGCGTAAAATACATATTTTTTCAAAGAACCTCTTTGGTCGAGGCGTTCCATTTACCTTAGCCGATACAATTGGGATCAGTTCGATTTTTGGATCTCGCCGTGGCGCTGCTTCTCGGGATACACGCAATCTTCAAGCCATGGTAACTAAACAAATGAGATCAGAACATATTAAAACAAATCAATTTTTGAATACTTCAGCTTGTATATATGTATATGTATGTCTTTTTTTTTTTACATTTTATCGGCATATTTTTCATGACATAATTTTTCCAATGTATATATGAACATATGTGTCTATTCTTATACGTTCTTGGCCAGTCAAGGCCATATCAGACAAGCAAGTAGCTTGTGAATAACCTTGATTTTTCGCGGGCAATATTTTCTTGTTAATAGTTTTTTTTATATATATATAAATGTATCTTACTTTGTTTCGTTCTTTTTTTTTATGATTTGCAATTTGCTGATACTGGCATTCCAAGTGTATATTTGTATGTATTTATGTCTGTCAATATCAATATCAAAACTGCAGTCGCAGACCCTTTGTTGCGTGCGTTTTAAATTTTTTTTGTTGTGCTTAACCTGGCTAACTGATAATGGTTAAGATTACTTAAACGGCTACTCTGTTTCTGTTCCCAGATACTTAGTGGCGTTTATACTTTAGCTTGGCACGTCAATAGTAGACAGCGAGCAGCTAAATATTCTTACAGAACGGCGCCTTGAAATGCGTTTTATCAAACCGGAACCATACTATGAGGTAGAAAATGTGGATTTAAATAAGGGAAAACGGAATAATTATACATAAAAGCATTAATTTAATGTAAGCTATTTTAGCAACTACTATATTACAAGAGTTTGTGAATTTACAGGGGCTTCCACCATTTAATGTCTCCGGCAGTCCCTTTAATGTTGTGCCTATACATAACTATCCGGAGCTAATGAAGGTTAGTATTAAAAGAGAAGTATGGATGATACACATACATGTTATTATTAATATGTTTTTTTTTTTAATGAAGGAAACCTGCGCGCTCATCAATTCAGAATGGCCGCGCAGTGAAGTAGCACGAATGCGATCTCTGGAAGCATCATGTGATACACTGCCATGCAGTCTTGTGTTGACTACAGAGGGTAAGTAAAAAATAAGTCGTGCAGTTAGATTTCGAAATTCCCGAAAAAGCCTGTAACTTAAGCTCTACTAAAGTATGAACCTTCGTGTTTGTTTCCGGTTTTTAATAGTTTTTTTTTTCTTTCTTGTTAGGTATGCATCGTGTCATTGGTCATTGTAAACTTAGTCCAATTACTTCGAAGAAAAAAAGCCTGCTTTGTTGAATCGGTCGTTATCGATAAAAGCTATAGAGGCCAGGGATTTGGAAAGCTTATTATGAAATTCGCAGAAGACTATTGCCGTGTTGTGCTCGATCTAAAGACAATATATTTATCGACCATTGATCAGGATGGTTTCTATGAGCGTATTGGTTATGAATATTGTGCACCAATTTCCATGTACGGGCCACGACACTGCGAGTTGCCCAGTTTGCAAAACGCCAAAAAGAAATACATGAAGAAAGTCTTATAGATATCAAAGCCAGTAGAGTTATAACTTAGACATGTACTCGTAAAGTCTAGAGAGGCAATTGCTTTATATATAAATACATACATACATAGGTAACAATGAATCTGCCATCGGCTGTGCCGAATTGTCTGTCTGTAAATTGCAACGCTACAGCAATACACCAAGCCAAGGATAGTTTGTACGATTTGTGCTATTATTGCAAAATCTTTTTAGCTCTAAAGCGTGCGTTTTGGACAGTCAATTATGGTTGTAATGATCATTTATTCCATTTATTTAAAAAATACTGCTGTCTGTTGATAATTTTTATATTACTTTCAGAATGTATACTTATTTTTTTTTTTTTTTTTGGATTTTTGCTTTAGTATTTGTTTAATATGCTGCCTAAATTCTTTGTTATTTATTTGTTTATTTAAATGTTTAGTTCTACAATAAATTGTTTATTTTAAGTGGTATTTCTTGTTTTTTTTTTTTTTTTGTTTCAATTTGTTTTTACTATTTGAAAGCTTTTTATAGATACATTAAAATATTTCCTGTTAGAAACATATCTTCCAAGTAGTGCAATTTACAATAATTAAGTGTTAAATGAATAATAATAATAATGTAGAAATCGCATTAATAAAAAAAAATATGCTTAAATAGAAACACTTGCCAAATATTTCCGGAAACACGTGCCCTACAAATATGCGCTTTTGACAAGTTCAAGTTCAGGGGAACGAAAAACAACACAAATAGTGACAGAAGCTATGTACGTTCGGCGGCGTGCCACAAATATTTTCGAATTACATACGATTGCTGCAATAGTGTAAGATTTGAATAAGATTTATGTGTGTGCAGCATTTACATATGTATATATACATATACATATGTGCTTCTATGCTCAAAATAGATCAAAACAAAGACGCGTCATCATTACAATAACGGAACGGAGCGTGGCCACAATCTCTTTATATGTAATAGTATTAGATTTGTTTATATGCATACATACGTATGTATGTATATAGATACGTAATAGCCAAATGGTTTATGGTTGTGCCTGCCAAATTTTATCTAATGCGCTTGAGAGAAATTTTGTTTTGGCAAATGCTTATTGCCAAAGTGGAAACGATTCTTTTTATTGTCAGTGAACTTATAGGGTTTTGTAATTCTTTATTGCAGCACATTCCTTAGTTGATCTTTGCCTGCCAGACAGGTGTTAATTTGTAAATATGTAAACTATAATTGTTTACGCGACGTCATGCCGTCAATTTGGCGAGTCGTCTAAGAGTAAAACAATGCCATAAGAATTTTGTTAAATTCATTTCATTTTTATTTCTAAAACTGTTTTCATCATAGCTGAATAAAAAAATTTTTGACATTGTGCAATGTATCTGCCTTATAATACGTCATATTTTATGCAAAGAGCGTAACAATGCCTTATACGGCTTCAATATTAACAATTAATTTGTTTTGTGACTTTGTGCCACTTGGAATAAAAACGTAATAATAATAATGCATTAAGCTGTCTTCTTAGCGATGCCGCAAACTTTACCATAGTGTTCCGGTTGTTCTAAACTGTCAACAATAAATTTACCCAAATCATATTTAGAGACTACGCGTCCTGGCGCCTCGTCATGTAGTACAGTATATGCGCTCGAAGGTTCATCGGCAATATGCGGTGGTAGTATAGCTATATAATCCAGTCCAGATTCCTTAGTTATATCTAACATACGACGATGTTCTTCATTTAATTTATGAAAAACTGCAGGCACCTCATTTAGTGGGCGCAGTAGAAAAGATGACATGACAACGGAAAAGCGTTTAACATTTACTTCTTTCATAGCTTTTATCAAATTTTCAGTTCCCCGTGAAAGTTCAGTAGTGGCCTCCAGTTTATTGCGTGTTCCAAGAACAATGCAGACACCTTCAACACCATCAACTACACGCTTACAGTCGTCAAAGTTAGTTACATCGCCTTTTACAAGTTCAACGTTGGATTTAAAACGTTCTGGAAGCGTTGCTTCACTGCGATATAGTAAACGAACTTGAAGACCTGCCGCGAATAATGTGTGTTTATATATCAGTGTAATGTGATGTCTTTACTTAATTAATTTTAGTTACCTTTCTCCAAAGCGTAATCTACAGCTGTGGTACCGGTCATACCGGTGCCGCCAATTATTGCAATGCGTTGCATAATTCTTCTGTGATAAACAGAAAAGAATACTGATTGCAATATGCGCTTATGCGTCGTAATGATTACTAAACAAGTGAGTAAATGCCAAATGAATCTAATCTGAGTGTGTATGAAGCGCTGAGTAAGCACTTTAATTGAATAATGAGACGAAGCGAATAAGTTGCTTTTTCGTCGTTTTGTTGTTTATGGAAAACAAAAATAAATAAATCCAATCAGCTGACAAAATTTCACCTGCCTGCACAACTGATTGCCGAATGGAAAAAGAAGAAGAAATTTTGATAAGAATTACGTATGTATGTAGACATTTTTGTTTTATTTATTATTATTGTTATTATCTTATCGGTGTAAAAAAATAAAGCTTTCCAAAAGTTAAGCGTGTGACTCATCGGGATCGGTACCAGCAAACGGATTATCCGCAGGATCTTTAACGCGCCGCAATGTAAATTTCAATTCAGAGAGAAAATCTTTTACTGGCGGTCGCTTTGGAGCGACTTGCGGTTTTATACCACTGATTGTGGCCGACTTTCGATCAACTTTCTGTTAAGTCAAATGTTTTAAAAATGTTAAAAGTTAACCAATCAGTCGAATCTATATAAGTATAAATTACCTTTAATGCTACGCCCTTTCGTATACTTTCCAAAAATGCGTCTCTATCATCTCCATTGTTAGCACGATCTAAAGCCTCTGTTGAAGCGGCTTTGCCAATGGGTGAGGATGGTACATTTTGTTTGGGAGCAGGTGGTGGAGGCGGGGGCGGCATTGGAATAGATCCAGAACCTGGTTGATGTGACAGAGGTGGTAAGGGTGGTGCAGGCGGTGGCAAAACTGTTGTTGCTGAAGCTGTAACAGAGGGTGCCGGAACTGGCGCAACCGTTTTTACGTTGTTTAGTTTTCTTTGAGAATTAATAACGGCATTCATTGGTTCTGCATTGATTTGTGTTATTGCAGCTTCCTTATTGTTTTGTTTAGAAACAGTGGCGTATGTATTTACATTATCACTAGGTATTTTCATGTAAGAATTATGTGACCTATTTTGAGCGGTTACCACAGAAGGTGGTGGAGGTGGTGGTGCAACTGAAGGCTTCGAAATGCGCAATGGTGTTCTGGCTTCTGTTGATACTTCTTTGGTTATATTTCCTGGTACTGGAAAGTCGTTAAGATCTACAAATCTTGAAGTAATTGTAGCATAATTGGAAAATACTGGTTTTGTCGTGACATTCTGCGGTGTTGGAGATGTTGGAGGAGTTTTTTCATTATTCGTTGATATTGTGGCGTATACTAGGTTTGGCATTTCAGTTTGTTTTGTTTTTTGCTTAGTTGGCTAAAATAAATGTACATATGTATATGAATAGTCGTTATACCCTTATACAGCACACTACTATACTTGCTTACCATCCAGCTGAAGTTAGAATGTACGATTTTTTTTATTAACTCCTGTCGACGCATTCCATTTATATCATCCTCTTTAATTCCACGCTCAATCATATATTTCTTCAAAACGTTATCGTTTGCATTTCCAGTCAAATCGAAAGCTGATCTTGTACGATCTCTAGTCATATCACCGGCGATATGTTGAAAATTTATGGGACCGCTAATCTCATACTTTGAGCCTTTACTGTCTGATACAAAATTAGACGGAGACGGTGGCGTGACTGGTGCGGCAACAAAGCGATTCGCTACATGTGAACTATTTGCTGTGGATAAACTCTTCAGACTTCCAGATGAGGATGAACTAGTCATACTTGTTGTTGTTGTTGTTGTTAAATTAATGGTGTTCTCTCTGCGCTCAGCATATGGCGATAATGTTGGTGGGCGTACCCTCGGCGGTGGTATTGCATCATTTTGCATTGATTGTGGCTATTAAAAAGAGATTAATATAAACTTAATCTAATAATTTTTTTTATCTATTACCATCCAATAACCTGGCATTTTATTGCTTCTTATGATGTCATAAATAAATGCACGCCGCTGTTCCACCGAGTATCTCTCAATGTCATCGGATAGTCCAGCTCTACTAAGATATAAGCGCAACATCTCATCATTTTCTTTGCCGTTGAGGTCAAATGTTTTCCTAAAGTCTATTGATTTACCGCCCTCCATGTGTCTAAACTCCATCGGCTCGCTGATATAATTACTGTCCATGCTATGGGCGCTAGAATGTGAAAACCAATAATATACGACAATTTTTTCGCACACAAAACCCCACAAATTGATAAGCAAACTTTAAGCACATTCGCTATCTTTCAAATGTGATAAGAAATATTTTTAAAAAAATTCGCCAGCAGCGGCAAAGGCTTATTATTATCGATGGGTTGGCATTTGTGGGTGGTTAATGTGTTAACAGCAACTAATGATTAGGTAAATGAAACAGAAGATAAATTGTTACTACATAGTTTGTTTTTTCGTTTATAATCATTAAAGCTAATCTACTCATTTTAAGTAACATACATGAGTCTACTTCATTCATAAATCCGAACTTCTATAAACCCGTAAAAAGTCTAAACACAAATCTAGTTTCACCCGTATCGTACTATATGCCGTATAAACAGTTCAAGGCAATTCGTTTGACTAATACAAAACATTGCACGTCAGTCCGGTTTGCTTTCTAAGTAAATTTATCAACAAAAAAAAATTTTGATAAGCAAGAACCCTGTCGCCCCACTTATTTCATTTCCTGTCCTGAGTTGAATCAAACGATAAGTTAATATGACATAAAACGGGTTGTTCCCGATTACAGTCAGACAGTTATTTTTAAAAGTGTGCATTACGTTCCTTGAATGTTACCCCTGTACCAAGCTTATAGGTCTCTTCGAGAATTTTCTATTGCTGGATTAAATTGGGGCAAAATTATTATTGTCCAGAACATAGCCATGGTTGTATATAATTCTAGGTTCTTCAAAAAAACAAAATAGAAGCGAAAACCCTCTGATTTGGTAACACTGCTTAGGTTACCTTTTTTGAAATTGTCGCAGAGATTAGCAAGCTTTGAAATAGATAAATTGACAAATTTTTTTTTTTACGTCAACACTCGATGAAAATTTTATTGTCATTTCTATTGAAATCAAATAGACGAGAGAAAAAAAAACTGTATTAATTAAATTATTTTTAAAGCGTCTAGATTTTTGTCTTTCTGTTTTTGCATTTGAATTTGTCACAACGCATAATGAATATGGAAAAGCAGGCGAATAGTTTCGAATCAGTGCACAATGTTGTTCACTTTAGTTGCGACGAATTGCAGGATACTACGGCGGCGAATTTAAATGAGTTGGCTGTGAATGGTTTGTCAGCGTCAAATTCTCCTTTTCCGGTAGCCTTAGTGGATCGATCGCGCATTTGCTATGATGTGTTGTTTTCGGATGACTATGAGCAAGGAGCTGCGAATCAAGCCACAGCCACAGCCAATAATTTGCATAAAAAGTCCATCGAGGAGACGTACTCCGATCCCATTTTGCAGCAAATATTATTAGATGAAGGGAATAGTCAATGCAATTTCGATGCGGCTGAAGAGAGTTTGAAGTTACAAAAGTTTTTCGAGGGCAATGTGAAAGATCATATGATGACGACTCCAAGTAAGTAAGAGGCAATTGTTGGCTTAAAAAAAGTGAGATTTTTTTTTAATATCATTTAACGTAGATCAGGAGACTATTGTCCAAACGGAGTCGGATGTGCCATCAACAGCCTATCGCATTATAAAATGTTTCAACTGCGGTTGCCTTTTCGATATCATTACATTCGAGAACCACACATGTGAGTATGACACAAAACATAATCTTATTGAAGTATCACCAGCAACGAACGAGAAAACCACGAAAGGGGACTGTGAGACAACTGTAACATTGGATTGTGCTTCTATGCCCCTGGTGAAAAAGCCCGGAAGTGAGCGTACCATCATGGAGAATCAAATTAGAATACGTCGTCAACTAAAAGATGAACTGAAGTTTGATATAAATGCCAGTCTTGAGAAGTCAGAGTTGAAAAAGGGAAATGGTCCGAATGAGTGTAATATGTGCGAACGGAAATTTGTGCATCCTTCTGGTTTAGTACGACACATGGAGAAGCATGCGCTTGACTTAATTCCAACAAATACACAACACACTAGTAGTCAGAGCAGCAGCCAGACTGGTCCAGCTCTGCGTCCGGTATTAAAATGTGGTGATTGTGGGCGCATTTTCTACGATATAGAAATGGCACAGGAGCATGTCGAGACACATTATACAATACAAACTGAAATTCGACGTGTGGTAATCGAAGCGTCTGAGAGTAAAATTAATTATACG
Source organism: Leucophenga varia (assembly GCA_018903435.1). Taxonomy (NCBI): domain Eukaryota; kingdom Metazoa; phylum Arthropoda; class Insecta; order Diptera; family Drosophilidae; genus Leucophenga; species Leucophenga varia. Next base: position 984,558 of record JAEIFJ010000299.1, on the reverse strand, counting down.
CTCTTGGCTAGTGAGGTAGATGCAACGCTAGATTTGGTACTGGGCCAAGAACCAATGTATTTTGGTCAATTTGTTGCTTCAGCCAAAGTGCTGAGCGGAAAGAGTAAGGAGCTGCTTAAGATACCCGTGTTAAATAGCGTGCTGCAGTGTGAATATTGCGAATATATTTTCTCCGATATTTCCTATCTTTTCTTTCACGAAGCGATGCATATGCCGCAGCGTCCATTTGAGTGTACAGCATGTGATATACACATGAATACACTAAAAGAATCGATAAATCATTTTCAAACCGAGTGCGGATTCATGCGCGAAATGTTCAAACAGCTACAAGTTGCCATACAGCGCTTTTATGTTTGTAACGTATGCGAGATTAAGTTTGTCTCCTTGGAGCAGCTTTGTGAGCATCGGTAATTAATTAATTAATATATTTAATTTTGTACTATTTATGCAAGCACAGCGCTTTTATGCAGTTATAAAGCGTTTCATTATTTTCCACGCGAGGATCAATCACACAAAGGCCGATTGACGTTACCGTGCGAGTATTGCGACGCATTGTTAAGCTCTGCTCAAGAGGCTGCTAACCACCACGCACAGAAACATCAGTCCAAAAAGCGGAAAGAGAGAGAAGTGCGCAGCACGAATATAACAGCCTCGGGACGTATGCGTCAGTATCTCTGCGATATCTGCGGTAAATCGTATACACAATCTAGTCATTTGTGGCAACATTTACGTTTTCATCAAGGCAAGCATTTATTTATTCATTTATTTGTGTTTGTATTTATTTATTTATTTTGTTTAAGGAGTAAAACCGTTTGTATGTCAGGAGGATGGCTGCGGTCGTAAATTTACAATTCGTCCTGATTTGAACGACCACATACGCAAATGCCATACAGGTGAGCGTCCTTATCATTGCCTAGTCTGTGGTAAACGTTTCCTAACTGGGTCCGTGTTTTATCAACACCGACTCATACATCGCGGCGAGCGGCGCTACGAATGTGATGAATGTGGTAAGCGATTTTATCGCGCTGATGCTTTAAAAAATCACCAACGCATACATACGGGGGAGAAGCCGTATAGTTGCTTTTTCTGTACGAAAACATTCCGACAGCGTGGCGATCGTGACAAACACATACGAGCGCGTCATGCCCATCTCGATGAAAATTCACGAATTATGATGCAAATGCAAAAATACCAATTAGAAGCTGCAGCTGCGGCCGCTGCATTAAAAGCTAAAGCGCTTCAAAGTCAGTCCACACCACAAATTCAACCAGATATGCAAATTATTGCTGAAATGTTCCCTCAAACGAGCGCTTCTGCTATTTCCACCACTGCTGTGTCTGTCGAAACTGGATACGGATTTTAAAGCAATAGTATTCTGTAAAAAGGAACTGTGAGACAGGCCATCTAAGTAGAGTAATGGAAATAAAAAATTTAAAACTGTACTTCAATTACAATTTATTGTAAAGGCAAAAAATGATTGATTTCATATAAAAAATTAAATAAAATTACAATACTTTTGCCGAATGACAATAAAAAAAAGGTTTTTTTTTTTTGAAATACCGGTTTCCGTTAAAAAGCAACTCTGTAAAAAAAACTTTGGTAATTTTTAGACATTTGATAATTTTAGTACATTTATGAACACTTGACAATCGTTCACACCGACTGCCATCTTTCTTTTGGATTTCCGAGTAAAGTCGCCAACATGGGTTTCGCTAATCTCTGGTACTCGCATCCCCGTAAATACGGTCAAGGATCCCGTTGCTGGTAAGTTTTAATAGAATCTAACGCCTGAAATGCATTATTGGCGAAAAAACATGAATGCACGCAGTTTATTTGGTATTAATCTGACGCACATGAACGGCGTCGCAAAAGTAGGGTTATGTGTACTTATGCAGGGTTCAGAGCATGCTGGCCGCAGCAGCGCTTACTTTTACCAAATATTGATTTCTGGCCACCAGTTGAGTACGGCAATTGTATTATAATTAATTTTCAATTTCCTTAATTAATGGTGGCAATAGTAAAATAACTGCGAATGACGTAGCCCGATTTTTGGTGCTTGAGTCAGCATGTGCTGCTTAGCAGTCATTCGTTGTGAACAAAAGTTTTTTTGTGTATATAATAATTTATATAGAATTGTATGTCTATTTTAACAATATACATTTTTTTACCTCTAGCCGTGCATGCTCAAACCGTCACGGTTTGATCCGTAAATATGGCTTGAACATTTGCCGTCAGTGCTTCAGGGAGTACGCCAACGATATTGGCTTCAAGAAGGTAAGTTAAATAGTAGCGGCTACATTAAAAGACTAAATATAATTGTTTTTTTTTTTTTTTATTATTTTTAATTGCAGCTCGATTAAATATCGACTTCGAAAAAACGCACTTTACGTCTCAACAAAGAGTAAAGCGCAAAATTTAGGAATATTATTGTATGTAATTCACCAAATACTAGAATATATGGGGAAAGATATGCAATAATGTTCCGGCAACAACAACAGCAGCAACAACAACAACATTTTATCAATTGGAGAATGGATTTAATACACAAGGAAAAGGATTTTGAAAGTTTTCAAGTGATTTCTCAAAGTTCGACGATTACTGGATAACATTCAGGAACCAAAACGTACTACATTACATATAAATGTACAAGCTGAATAGAATTTACCTTCTGCGAAGGCGCACTTTGTTGTTAAAATGTATTCTCCAGAATGTTAAAAATTTCAAAACAAGAACCAAAACAAAAAAAAAAAAAAAAAACCAAACAAAATGTATTTTAAGTGAATAGGCTAAATCCAATTACGGAAGCAATTGTGCGCCACAGTTGTGGGAAAACTTGATCTTTTACAGCGTTTTACATATACATATGTAAGTATAGTGTCATGTACTTCCTCATTTCGCCAAAACTGTGCAATGTTATCAGAAAATTAAAGTTGGTTAGTAGTGATTTACACAAGAAAAGCGCAAAGACCCACGGGAACCAGTTTTATTATTGGTAAAAACGAAACACAAATGCAAGTTATTACTTGCTGTTTTCTCGCTCAACTCTAGCTCTCTGATTGCACGTTCGCTCATTCGTTTTTCTGTTTAACGAATCGTCGCAGCTTTTGAAACTTGAATTTGGTCCAAACCAAAACAACTACTCTTGTGGCGGGCGAACGCCAGTTGAAAGCGAAACATTGACGGCGCAAGTGCAACTCATTTCAAACGCTCGAGAGCTGCTGCGGTTTATTTTATTTATGTATTTTATCTTTCATTTGTTTGCAAATCTCGGACCAATTCGAACGTGCTAAAACCGTGCATATATTAATTTATTGTTTTTTTATTAACTCGGTCTGCTTTTGTTACAAATGATTTGCTAAAATTCGAAAGGGTCAACGAAGTTTCATTGACCTAGTTTGACGGAACGAACTGCACCAATTTATTTGTTTGTTTGCTTGTATCAAAGTGCTTCATTCGTTTGTTGCCGCTCTGGGAAAATGAAAGTGCATTATTTACTAGGAGCCGTTTCGTTGTTGCAACTTATAAATACCATTGCTGTGTCAGCAAATTATGCAACAGAGCGACAACGCGAGCATGTTCAACGGTCATCGGATGAGGTGAATGTTAACAATAACAAAAATAATAAACCCTATAGAGGTGCAACATTAGCACAAAAACAACGTCAAAAAAATAACAATAAATATGTAGCTCAACCATCTCATAAAATGGATGATGATGATGATGGACCTAAACCTAATGTGCAGCATTCACGTTTCATTATAAAACAATACGATATTCCAATTGTACGCAAAGACCCGGAAATTGTACGTGGACATAATCAAAGGCATTATTCTAGTGCAGAAAAAAATCACATTCAAAATATGCTGAGAATTCTGAAGAAACACTTTACCCACAGAAAAGAGTAAACCAAGGAACTGTATTACGTCAACAAGCTGGAAAGCGAAACTTTACAAAGACAACAACGCCAACTACGACAACCACGACGACATCGACGACAACAACTACAAGTGAGTATGCAAGAGTGGAGTAGTAAATGACACTGACCTAGCTAAAGACAATATTCAAAATAAACACCTCACCCAAATGTGTGTCTAGAAGTCTTTGTAATTGTTAACCAATCTAAAGCCGTAAACTTGTTTGACTGCTGCTGCTGTTTATTTTTCATTCTCCGCACCGCTTCTTGTTAATTGCATCAAAAAGTGCATTGTAATTGGATCGATTACTTGGGCATTTCGCAGAGAGTAATGGATCGACTTTATGTATTTGTATATAGACATGTAAATACAAATGTGAAGACAAAGGTTGACAACTTTTTAGCTTTAAGAGTTTCTTGGCTTCTTTTTTTCATAATTTTTTGTGCAAGATCAGTTGTTTTTTTTTTCGAATCAAGTTGCGTGTTTAGCTACAATTACATATCTAATTTTTTTATTCAATTTTCTATTAAAAAGTTGCTTGATTGCAAAATACAAAAAACTACGTAGGCAGAATATTTTGTATTAATTGAAATTTCAAAATGTACTAGATATATGAAAAACAGATTTCTAGAATACTATTCAAAAATATGTACTATACGTAAGAGTGGTCCAAAAATGTATGAAAAACAATTTTTTACAAAATTTTTATGCGCTCACCCCTAGGAACCCCGCATTTTTCTTTTTTAAATAGGATAATATTAAATGGTGCCGCAACGCCCCTGAAGTTTCCATGTATTTTATATGGGAAAATATCACTTTTTCGTATAATTAATGTAAAAATCTGGAAACTGAATATTTTTAACCGGATAACGACGTATCTCTTTATAAAAGGTCATAGAATTTTTCCATATTTTCCAGGTTTCTACACTAAATCTACGAAAAAGTATTATACATGGGAAACTTCAGTGGCTTTGCGGCACCATTATTATTATCATTAAATATTATCCGATAAAAAAAAATACGGGTCTTCTTATTTTCGATATACAGCTGCGATAAAAAAATAGCAGACATGTATCATGTATAAAACATCACCATATCTTTTATAGTTTTCTTAATAGGGCGATTCAAATTTTGAAAATCCGTTGCTGCTATTATTTTTTACCGGTAATGTAGAACAATCATAGAGGGTGAGCACATACACCTTTTTTGGACCATCCTTTTTTACATATAAGATCGTTTCAAAATGAAATGAAAAAAAAAAAATTTTTAAGGAAAAATAATTTTTAGAATTCGACTTTGTTTCATTATTGGTCAATAGTGCAATTTAACCAAAATTTGGATTTAAGCTTTTTAAAATAATATTTTTTTATCATATAAAAAGCCACACAGTTAGATTTATAGGATGCTATGCCCTTCGATTTTCATGTACAAAATAGTCATGGCCGAGCTTTAGTTTCAAATTTAGCTGATCAAAAATATAAAATCTACGTTGCATTCATTCCAAAACGTGATAATAAAATGTGTTTCATACAACTTTAAAAAATTTAGGATAGATTTGAATGATTTTGAGCCACTACTATAACAACCACTCCAATAATATTCAACTAAATATAACGTTTCTGTACATGGATTATAAATTTTTCGGTTTCGCTTATCAGATGCTACTCTCCACAAAATCCCCTTAAAAAAAAAACAATTTGATATCAAATTTTCAAGTTTAGTGGCGCTGCTTATTATTGTCTTCAAAACGATGCGTTTACTATATATGGGGGACGATTGTCAGCTATATTGATACGGTTTTGAGTTGAGTGTTGAGTTAGATTTCAATTCAGAGGCATAAAAGTAAAGATAATATATAAAAACATATATCCAGGCATGCATATCTTTCGAACAGCAAATGTATAAATGCTTTGTATTCATTTTAGGAGCAAATATAAAAATTTTTGTTTTTCTTTTTTTTTTTCATCTACTTTGTTTTTAGTGAACTTGTTGACACAGTCCAAGTCGAGTCTTTATAATTAATCAACATTTATGGACATTGCACCAGCACCAACCAACACCAAACAACGAATCATTTTATACATATTACCGAATCTGTGTTGATTGTGTTAAGGTGCGGGGGGAAAAGTAAATATAGTAAAGCAGCGCGACATGATACTCGTTCATGAACTTGGCGTTCATTTAGCGAGCTTTACTTTACGTTTAGCCGTAAAATCCAATGATAAATTGTTTAGTACGTCTACAAATGTAGCAAATTTTTTTTATTGCTGCATTCAAAATGCAAAAAATTGAATTTTTCTTTTGTTACACTCTAAAGCAAAATAGTCATTTGAGAGTTATCAAACAAAAAAAAAAAAAAAAAAGTTTATCTTCTTGAAATTCATGAAATACGTAATCCGTTTAAGTGCGCTGCTGCTATTTCATTTTGAAGATATTAAAAATGTAAACGCTTTCAAATCGGTTAATTGTGTAGGCTCTTTCTGTATAAAAAAAAATAATAATAATAAACAAAAAATGAAATATTTTTAGTAACAGCAGCGGAAAATGTAAGTAATTTGAAGCTTGGATTTGTAACACTTCTCATTGTTCCACTTTGCGAGCTGCTTTCAAATTATACGCAATGGCAGCTTTGTCCAGTGGGTGAGCTGTTTTTTATTTTTATTATTATTTTTTTTTTTTTTTTGACACAGAGCGTTTGTTATTTAGACCAGAAAGTCCAATGACCATTAAGCTGATTTACACAAAAAAAAAAAAAAAATATCGCGAAGCATTTTGTTTGACTTAATGTAACAGCATGAATTTATATATGTGTGTGTGTGTATATTTTTGTATTCTTTGCAAGTAGTCAATAGTAGGCTATAGCTTATTTTGGCGAATGTTTGTAACGAACAGAAATATAAAAATATGCATACGAGTATTTAATCAGCATCGATTTAGACCTTTACGTATGTTCGTGCTTCTTGCCACTATATGGAGAGACCATATAGTGGCAAGTGGCAATCGTCCCACATAAAGCTTATCAAATATTTTCCATCCCCTATGCAAAACTACTTGAAAGATTGTGACAAAAACATGTGAGGGTACCTAGCAGTCGAGCATACTTGACAACAATTTCTTTCTTATTATTATTATTTTTATGTAAAATATTTGAATTTTCTTTATAGCGGCGCGTCCAAATTTTATTGATAATTTTGGTTTTAATTTCTTTTCGCCAAATTTTTGGAATTTCGGAAATCAACGACAAATAACGACGACCACTGCTGTTGCTCCGACGACGACATCAACGCGCAAGCCGCCCAAAAAGTTTTTATCATCAACAGCAACAACAACAAGAAGAACTACATCGGAAGCAAATGGAAAAGAGGAAAAGCAAAACTATCGAAAACGTTTAAAAAATAAAACCGTAAAAATAAGTGCTACGAGTACGGCGACGAGTACCACCACCACCAGCACCACAACGACAAAGCGACCAGTTACAGATGGACCTTTTCGCATTGCTTTGCCCACATTGACATTTCCCAGCGCTCCGGCAAGTATCAAAGAACAGGAAAAACGCGCTGCTATAACGGCAAGTCTACGTGAACGTTTACAATTGTCCACGCGAAAACGAAGTACGTTTTCAACTTTTTCCAAAAATATGTAAAACGGATCAAGATTGTAGCGTCTGGAATCGCGATGAATTATGCTGTGACATATTTGGTGCCAAAAGTTGCATTGCCGGCACACCGAAACCACTTGAGGAAACTGCACATGCACGTTAGTTATTTTAGCATGAAATGAATATCACAAAATGTATTGTATTATCCTTTCTTCAAACATAGCCATACTTGGACTCATACCGCGTAAATGTCCAACACGTCCATTAGCGGAACTTTGGTGGGATGTACAGGAATGCACCTCCGATATGGATTGTTGGCCACGAGTTTGTTGTCCCGATGGACGCCGCCGTTACTGTCGCACTTCGCAGCCCGAATTGGAAACTGCGCCGGTGCCAGTTAAGCGTTCGTTTAATTACCGTAAGTACGCAATGCTATACGGTTTATACAATATCATTTAATTTTTTTTTTTTTTGTAAATTTTTACAGTTACTGAATATTTGGAGTGTACGCCAGCACCACCTCCAATATTCGATTTACATCCAAAAGCGTGTACATCAACGTTAGATTGCTTTCCGAATGTTTGCTGCCAGGAAGCGGGACTGCGTCATTGTCGTCCGCCAAAGAAATCCGTGCTCACGTTAATGGCCAACTTTCTTAATGTCGATTTTGTAAAGCGACTGGCACAGAATATTGTGATTAAGTAAATGATGATTATGATGATCAAGTTGGAATGAGAGAAGCAGCAGTGCGGAGCGGAGCGGAAGGAGCGTTGTTATTTGTGTAGAACTTAAGCGTTATTTGTGTAAATGGCGTCGTGATAAGTTGATATATGTATGTATATGTTTATTGTTGTGTACAAATGTATTTTGTATATAATAATAATGTTGTTACACACATATACACATGCAATAATTTAAGCATTTTGTTAATTTAATATACAGGGTGTGTTTTAAAATGATTGTTAAAACATTTTGCAATTGCAGTAAAAATGTATGAAAAACCAAATCAAGAGCAAAAAAAAAATCATTTTTTTGCGATTAAAAAAGTCGATAATGCAGATTTTAGTCGTTAACAAAGCAGTACACGTCTAAACTGAATGCACTGCTATATTACAATTCTAACTGATTTTGTTTCTAATTATTTTATTCTATTTTTAAAGTACACCCTGTATGTGGGCGTGTGTGTGTGTGTGTGTGTAAGATTGCTTGTACATATCATATATATAAATTATTATCTTGTACATTATTACCTTTACCTGTTAATACATATATATTTTAACTATTTTTTGATAACAAATTCTAAGTAGCATTTTTTTTCTATTTTATCAAAACTATTACATATGTATATGTACATAAAATCACGTATGATGTATGTATGTTTATACTAGCATAACAAAAATTTCCTCGAATATTCGACAATTGCGCATCACGACATTCAAGATATGCTCCCAAAGTCAAATGTCGCCACAATTCCGAATAATAAATCTGTCTCAATTAAATTTTCTTGGTATATGCGACAGACACGTTCAATTTAATTACAGCTTAGCTGCGTATTATATTTCTGTCTACTTTTGTCTACTTCTGTGAATTTGAAATACGATACGAAATCTGTTTTTACAATTGAACAAAGAAAATAAAAGTTAAATATGTTTTAGTTTAAATCTAAAATACTTTTATTAAATTGTTTAAATAGATCAGACTGTGAATTTTATGCAAAACTATAATATAACATGAATACAAATTTTTTTTTTTTTTTTTTTTAACGAAATATCATTTTTTTTTTTTTTTGAGGTGCGTAGTTTTTTTTTTTACCAGAATTTTTTACGTTGCGATTACTGTACAGGCGCGTGCATTATATTGTATAGAATAGTAGCGCCTGTTGTCCTTCGTCCGTAGTGTATTGGCATATCTCTCACTTGGAACCCTTTTCACAGCTGCTGCCACATTTGCAGTCGGCACCACAGCCGCAGCTACCTTTCTCTTGGGTTTGGGTGGAGCATTTGCAACCTAAAAATTAAAGGACAAATTACAAAAATATTTAATTTAATCAAATCATAGATCAATACTAAAAAGCTATTCAATGTTTTTTTTTTTTTTTTTTTTTTTTTTTTTTGTTAAAATTCTTACCAGTTCCGCATGGGCAAGGCATCTTGATCTTTTTTTTTATATTTTTTTTTTTTTGATTTAAAAAAATTAAATCTGACTTTGAAGGCAAACTTGCAACAATTTCCTTTTCGGTTTTGATGCACTTGACTCGAAGTCTAAAGCAACTGATGTTCATTTGCGTCGCTGCAACCAATTATATACAGTAAAAATCGTGGCTTTCTTTCTCCATTCTACACCCGGCGCTCGGCGGTCGATTCGTTTTCGTATTTAATTCCAGTTTTGCACACGAAAAAAAAAATGTGGTTCGTGTGGCGTATGGTGCAGTGTGCAAAACTCATTGAGGCACCTTTTGCACGTGTATATATTTTTTATTTAACTTATGTACATGTGTATGTATGTAAATGCAAATAGATTTTGATAACTGTTTTTGTAAAAAAAAAACTAAACCAAGTGAGTCGGTTGTTTTTTAAGCCAAGTCTTTAAGAATTTCCAAAAATGAAAATTTAACAATTATGTTTGGAAGCTAATATATCCGGCGTTGCTTGGGGCGTATCCCATCCTACTTTTTCTTTTAGTAACGCTTTTCCATTCGAAAAACATATAAAATTTCGTTCAATTATGTATTTCAAACAGATGAAAGAATATTAAGGGACGTGGCACATACAATTGACCATTGTTTCACGACCCCATTTTCATGCATACCAAATTAAAAAACATATAAATTTAGTTTTATCGTTCGTTTGGTGCTCACGTCTTCCGTTCTTGCGCTGTCATTTCAATTGTGTGAATCTAAGCCATCTCTGTCGTGCGAGTACAAAGTAGATCGAGATATATGTATTTTACATTTATTTCTTTTTGAATAATTTTTTGTCGTTAGAAAACACCATGCGAATGACAGCCACATGCACCTATAGACAATCTTTGTATTACTATGGAGGTAAAGAATCTTAAAAACACAAGGCAATAGAATATGGTTCCAGCGAGGGCCAATAGTGTCACCTACCGTCTTTTGGTAGTCGCACATCATAGCCTTAGGCTTAAATAAGCCACGAATTAAGTTGAGACTGAAAGTCCTCTATGATCATGGTGAATTTATTATCAATTACGCTTTTCAACACGATGTCTGAGGTGGCGTTGAAATATCGATTCCAATCAAAACAAACAAGGTCTAGTTGTCCATAAAAGCCCCGATCATGGTGCAATAAAAGGTAGTGCCCGCACTTCTAGCTTATAGCCCCCTATGCAAACGTATATCATATAGTCACGCTCTTATGAGAAAAAAAATTATTTATAGAGCTAATGGCTTTAAATATGGTACATATACTGCTTATATCAAGCCAAGTTCTTCAGTTTAAAATTAGTTCAGATCGGGCCGCGAATTTCTAAATTCAATTCAAATGATGAGTGACAGGTATATAGGCTTCGGTCCAACCGAAGTTAACTTTTTTTCTTGTTTTATTATTGTATATATGTACATACATTTATAAAATATATTTAGAATACATGTAGATTTATTAATTCATAAAAAATTTAAATTTTGTACTAAAAAATGGATTTGTTTGTTTTTCATATAGAACCAATAAAAAAAATAAAAAAAATAAACAAAACAAATTTTCTCACAAAATTACAGGCATTTATATTGTTGGATCTCTTTCCCATCTATCTCTTTCATGTGCATGAGCAATGCTCAAGTTGCTTATTTGATAAAGTGGCAATACCTTATATTATTGTATCATTGCCTCGATCGTTTCATCATGCAATAAGATGTGTCACTGCATTTTTTGTTGTAGCATTTTCCGTTAATCTGTAAATAATGTTTGATGAAAAAAATTTATTTTTAAAAGAAACAAAATTGCAACAAAAAATAATTTTTTTGTTTGAAAATGTATGTTTTTAACGTAATAATTTTTTCTTTATTCAAGACATAAACCAACCAACGCAACCGTATGTAACAATTTTTTTTTTTTTCTTCAATGCGTTTGCGCGTAAAAACTGTCAAAATGAAAAGACATTTTACGGGTATTCTCTTATCATCCTTTACTGTATGTGCCAAGCGAGCGAGTGAGCGCGTTGTGTTTTCACAATTTTCATTAACAATGAGAATCGGAAAATAATTGATAATAAATTCCGTTGAATCGAAATTAAAACAACGAAAAAAGAAAACGCGCGCGAAATGTTTTTGTTGCAGTGAAATCTGCATACAAAATTAAAATTTGTATGCAGTACCGTTGTAACATTTATTTGGAATTCGTATTTTACTAACGGTAATCAGCCAGTGGGCCTGTGGCATCGAAGACAACGAGAACAACAACAACACAACGAAGACTTTGTGTACGGAAAACGGTGTATAAAATCGATATTTTCACGCCAAATAATTGTGCTGCTTGTAAAGTAAGTGTTTGTGTGTGTGTGCGTGTGTATGTGTGTATGTGCGTGCGGAACTAAAGAAAAAATATACATGCATACATACATACATAGGTAAACGTAACCAGGAATTAGTAAAGAAGGGTCAGGTCAGGCAACAAATGCCATCGTTAAGTGTTTGAAATTAATAAAAGTTGTGAAGCGTACGTAGGAAGGAATACCGTTGCCGTAGATATATACGAATAAATTTAGATATGCATGTAGATAGCCACCCACACTCGCCCACACTCATCATGCACGCCAACAGTCAGGAAGCCAGGCAGACCTTTTGATTTAGTAAATGTTTCTATGCTTATTTATAAAATGTATTTTAATATGATATCCTGGCACAATTAATAGAAACAATCAATAAAAAATAAAAAAAGTTTAATTCAAAATGGTGTAAAGAATTCGTTATAAAAAAAATAATAAAACAACAACAGTAAAGGTTTAAACGGGCGTAAACATGCGTGGGCATCATAGAATTATTACAAAAACAAACATATTTACATACATCCATATGTACACACCTACATACATATGTAGTATTTATAAACGTATTTATTTATAATATATTCCAGCGTAATATGAATATGAAAGAACATTGATCAACGTCAATCGGCATCACGTCACAGAGTTATCACTTTAGCGCGAACGCATTTTTAGGTAATAATCAAAAGAAAAGAATAACCAAAAAAAAAAAAAAAAACTTAACTGATTTTGTCATCCGTAAATCTAGCAAGGAATTAAAAAAAAAACAAAAACAATGACAGAACAAAAAAATCAGGTTACGCGCGCTATGCCGGAGCAAAGCAATGATTATCGTGTCGTTGTTTTTGGTGCCGGTGGTGTTGGCAAAAGTTCACTTGTGTTACGCTTTATTAAGGGAACATTCCGTGAGAGTTATATACCAACAATTGAAGACACATACCGCCAAGTGATAAGCTGCAATAAGAATATATGTACGCTGCAAATTACGGACACAACAGGTTCACATCAATTTCCGGCTATGCAACGTTTGTCCATATCGAAAGGACATGCATTTATATTGGTTTTCTCTGTGTGTTCGAAGCAAAGTCTAGAAGAGTTACGTCCCATTTGGGCATTAATTAAGGAATTGAAAGTAAGTAGAGATCATACGAGTATATATGCTAAAGTATCTATATATATATATATTTTTTTTTTTTTTTTTAAATCAAATTTTCTAGGGCGCGGAAATTCCTAATATACCCGTAATGCTTGTTGGCAATAAATGTGACGAGAGTACCGAGCTACGTGAGGTATCAACGATCGAGGGTCAGGCACAGGCAACAACTTGGAGTATATCGTTTATGGAAACATCCGCCAAAACCAATCATAATGTTACTGAGCTATTTCAGGTTAGCAATCAACTCCCAAACTGTGCGAACACTAAGCCCTAACCAAATACATTCTAAACGTTTTCGAACCCTTGACACGAACTCCGAACTCTAAACACTGTCCGTTCGATGTAGGAGTAGCTCCATTAGATTCTGTACACAACTTTTTTATGCCCTTTACGATTTATTTGTGTAATGGTGTTATCTTGTATCTTATCTGCCCTTCTTCGAGTAACAGCAATCTACCCAACTGCAAAAGAATAGGCCAAATTGTAAAACCCCCAAAAAAATTTGAAATCATTAAATAATACAAAAATTTACTAAAAAGAATTTAATTTTAATTTCAGGAACTTTTAAATTTGGAAAAAACACGGACCGTTTCTTTGCAATTAGATACTAAAAAGCAGAAAAAACAGAAGAAGGAAAAGAAAAGTAAGGAATCAAATGGTACCATACCAGAGAATGGCGAAGCAGGTGTTAGTGGAGGAAAAGAAAAATGTCGTGTAATGTAAGCTTAGCATAAAACTATGGGGAGGGTTTTAAAAGTTAGCTTGTAAACTAAATGAACTAACTTTTTTACCAAAACAACAAATACTCATTTTTTTTTTTAAATAAAATTAAAAATATTAAGCATCTGTAAAGTATAATGAGTTTGCAGCTTAAAAAAATAACAAATAACAAAAAATTAAATACTCATACAAAGGGCAAAATTGTACAAGAATATTTAAAAAAAAAAAAAGAATCATTTTTAAAAATTTCTTAACATTTCGTAAAATTTTATCGCACAATTTCAAAAAAAAAAAAAAAAAAAAAAACAAAAGAAAAGAAAAATTTAAATAATTAATCATCACTATATATACTATGGTAAATACACAATTCTCAACTCATCTGCAACATAAATACATATCAGCCTATATAAATATGAAAACGAATATAAACATATACATATACATACATAAAAATGAAAATCACATAAAACTTAAATAAATTTTATCTATCGAAAAAAAAAAAACGCATTCAAAATCTTCTATAAATTTTTAACCAAAAGTCGTCATAATTTTTATAATCTGCAGAAGATATCGTTAGTATAAATATATTATTCCGCTCAGCAACGAAAGCTGAGTTTATATTTTATAAAAAATATCTCCAAAATGAAGATTTTGAAGCGTTATAAAATAAACTTTGAAAAATATTAATGAATGTACCTTCAAAATTAATATAGTCCTCAAAAATATTTTTTTTTTATTTTTTTTTATTAATAGCAATGTACCATAAACACTCTTTTTCGAAAAGAAACTATACTATATAAATACAATGCATTCTTTAAAAAAATATATATCTATATATGAGAATATATTATACTATACTCTATACATAAAATGGTAAAACTAAAAAAAAAAATATAAATAAAATCTGGCCCAAAATTATTTCTAACTAATCGCTAACATATTTGTATATACAAAATATATCTATTATACTGACATATCTTTCAGATTTGGGTTTTTAGATACATTTCAACATCAATTAAATTGTTCACATTAAAAAAAGAGATAATAAAAAAAAAGGAAGATATGTACTGCATATATATAAATATATATTTTTAAAAAAACACAATGAAAAATTGTATGCTGAAATTGAAATTGTTTTGTTTCTAATATTTTTTAAATAATTTTTTAATATTAATATTTTAATGTTTTTTAATACAATTACGAGATAACGCTAAGAGCAAAAAACCAAAAACAAAAAGGAAAAGTTATAGTACATTTTTTAAATCAGTTTTATTGTCTTAGGCCAAAATGCTTAAACTAATATAAATTACCGTATATATTTATAAATACAATAATAATAATACGCTAACAAATAAGCTTAAATTCCATTGAATTGAATACATCGAACGATATTGATACATTTGAAATGATTTTTTATTAATAATAATAATAAGTTGCCTGTTTAAAAAACACAAATTTACAAAAGCTGTAAAATAAAAAGAAAAAAATGATCGAACGTACTTAAAAATCGTCACGATTATTGCTGTTGATATTGATTATTAGTTTAAATATAAATAATAATTATAATTATTATAATAATAATTATATTAATTATTAATTGCTCATTTGTTATTTGTGTGCGCGCGCAAGTTTGTTGTTTTTAGTCAAATTAAAAAAAAAAAAAAAAAAAAGGTAAATTGTTAAAAAATCATTGTAGAAAATTGTAATAAATTTTTGATAGTGGACCAATTGTGTATAAGATTCTGAATAATTGATTAATTAATTGATTAACTTAACGCTTAAATTAATTAATAAAAAATAATAAATAAACAAATAAAAAAGGAGGCAAGCTACACGTTTGACAATTTAAAAATGTTTTTTTTCGGTTCTTATTAGTATTTTTTGTTGATTTATTTCACAATATATGGAGCAGAAAATAAACACTTGAGGTCTGCATTAAAACAATTCATATATTCCACTACATTATCCACAGTACTCGAATTTACTGCACACTTTACGAAATGAAATGATGTGTACAGTGCAATGCATAAAGTAGAAACATTCATGCAGACCTCTAATACACACATTAAATTGCATTAAAATTTAAGATTCATTATTTAAGATACAACGAATAAATAAATTTAAAATTTTAAAATTCATGTATTAGTTTGTTGTATATTTAAAAGGAAAAAATTTAAACATTCATGCAAGTTCATTTTTTTTGTTTTGTGAAAGCATTATTTAAATCAACAAAAAAAAAGCGATTAGAATATTTACAATTTTAGATTAGACATGCTTATACATTAATAATATTAACAATAAATATATTTAACACAGATTTGGTATTTTATTGCCAATTGTAAATAATTTCAGCAAATTGTAGGCAAAAAGCACTCAAAGAAATACATAAATATAAAGTAAAAAAAGTACATTTAAATATATATTACAAAATGAAGGATTAAAAATCTTATTGTTGAGATTTAAATTATATACCAATTATTATAATACGCATGATTCAATACTTGAAAAATAAAATTCTTTAATTAAATTGAAAGTTTGTGTACTGGACTTTTTTCCTAATTAAAATATAAATAAATATATAGACTTGCTAACTTAACAAAGGAGAGAGCTTATGACTAAAAATTAAAGAAACTAAAAACGTGTTCAAATGCTAATCACTACTCGTTTCTTTCCCGTCACTCTTTGATTGATTGTCGTTTGCGCCATGCTTCGTTTCGTTTATTGAGCTGTCGTTTGAATCGCTGTTCGCTGTTGCTTCTGTGCTTGGAGCTTCCAATGGCTCGAGTACTTCCTGTACACCCGAAACGGCTGGCTGCTGTTGTTGTTGTTGCTTAGAATTCGTTGTATTGTGTATAACATTTAAAAGCATTTTTAAATTCTCACCGGATATGCAATCTTGCGCCGCATCGCCACTAGAACCGATAATCTGAGCAGGCACAGCTTGCTTACTAGTTGCATGGATGGGCTTATGTAGCAGCGAAGCCCATGCTTTGGGACTTAAGATATACTTGAATGTAAGTTTTAATATGAAAGCTATCATAGCTAACATAGCTAACGGTGCTATATAGTTGAACGGAAAGGAAAGTCCGTCTACAAGAAATTAATATTTTATGTGTATTGTTTTAAGGTGTTTAATAGATAGTTTACTTACTCTTTAACGTGTATATCGTGGATGAACATTTCTCAATTAAAAATTCCAATTGCTTTACAAATAATTCATTTGCATACATAAGCAAAACATGATCTGGACGACAAAATGCCAAGTTAAGCTTGCTAGTTTTTCTAAAATTGAAATATACAATTAAAAGCTTTATGTTAAGTTTACTTATTATTTAAAAATCACCTTAGTTTAGCCTTTTGTATTTCAGCAGGTGTATCACTTACAAAGAGATAATTTTTCAAACGTCCAAACCATGAATAATCTTTAACTGTGTTTGCTGCTTCATGATCTGCTATAACTTCGAGCATTTGATCAACTTCAATTTTCTACAAAAAGATGTTCTTTTATATTTTTACATCGTTCATAATTCTTAATATCTTTTGACATACTCTATTGCATTCTAAATAGGTGTGAAAGTAACCAAACAAGGTGATACCTCCAAGAACTACAACAAGTACACTTAACCGGTAGCGATGGTGTACAAACCAACCCAGTGCAATAGCAATTATCACAACACACGCAAATTGTATCTAAAAGGAAGTCATGTTAAAATTATTTAAAACAAAATGACTTACTGAAATTTACCTCGGAAACTTTCAATAGCTGTATAAAATCCCGGAAAATATCCATAACAAGAGCACGTACACTCATTCCGCCTTCCGCACTATCACAACCGCCATAAGGGGAAGGAGTTCGCGCGTTTGCGAATATTTTGCTTAGTACAACATCTAAATCACGCGCATCGTTCAATTTCTCAAGCTCATCCAGTTGTGACGGAAGTAATGTAAAACTTAACGTACGTTTATAAAGTGCCTCCATTTCATCGTACTAAAAATGGAAAGAACAAGTTAAAAAAACATAATTACAAATGTAAATAATGACGTCATTTGGTTTTTTTTTTTTTTTTTTTTGGCAATATACGCATTACTTACCTGTAGACGTTTGCGATTGAATAGTGTGTTTATGTACTTTTTAAAATAGACTAACGCTACAGCTTCATTTTGGGAACTAGATGTACTAACAGCATCATTTTGCAAATTATTACACTTGCTGCAGATTTCATCCTGTGAGGCGGCACCCTTAACTTCCCAGTCGCCTAAATGTCCCCAAACATGTGGTTCCACCCAAGCGTCTTCAGCGATATCCGCCAATCCTATTTTGTACTGGTTGCTTAGGATCAGTAAAAATATTATTCCGTATACGAAATGCAACATTTTAATGGAGTAAACGTTAAATCTGGTTTGGTAGGCTACTCGACCGCCAAATATTGCACAGCTGTATTAAAGTGTTGCCATACGTTAAAAACATGCGCGCGATGCAATCGTTTGGCAACACCAAACCAGAATGTGCGAGCGAGAAAAAAAATTTTTTGCCAGCTCTCTCTCTAATACAATATTTTGACCGCAGCCAGAAGACCGCAAGACCGGCAATAAAATAAACATTTTAAATAAAAATGGATAAAAGCAATTTAGGCAAGTTAACAGAAGAGTCAATTAAGCGTAAAGAACGCCTATTAAAGCTCCGCGAAAAAGCAGCACAGGCGCAAGGCGTTGGTGGCGTTAGTGATGGCGAGAAGCTACCCAGGTAAACACACTTTTGTTTGCTGTCGTAAACGTTTTGTTTATACATACGCTTCTTTACTTTATTTTTTTGCAGGCCTGTGTTTCGCAGTTATAAGCCACAAAACGAAACTACTCAAGGAGAGGTGCTCGAACAAGAACCTTCCGGCAATATAGAGGCCGCTGTAGAGTCTCAACTGGAACTGTTGCGGCAGCCCATGACAATTGATGAAATAGACATCACAAATCTGGCGCCTCGTAAGCCGGACTGGGATCTTAAACGCGACGTTAGTAAAAAACTAGAGCGTTTAGAACGGAGAACACAGAAAGCTATTGCAGAACTCATACGGGAACGATTAAAACTAAACCAAGAGGATATTAGTCAAGCGGTAAATGTGGGAACGGCGCATGCTGGCGAAGCTGAAGAAGACGCAGATTGATTTTATAGACAAATAAATAATTCTTATTTTAACTTTAAGTAGCAAGAGTAAAATAAAAATATATAAATTATAACTTAATGAACTAAACTTTAAAGAAAATATATATATGTATGTATAACTTTTATTTCCGTTTAACGGATGTGTGGCGCAGTACGTTTGCTTCGATGTGGTTTTCTTTGCCTGAGTCTGTCAGGCGTGCTTTAAGCAATTTAATTTCTGTAATAAAAAGTTATATTTTAGTTAACAAGTTCAATAGATGTTTTATATGTATGTCAACATACCATTGGTATATTTTAATTCCAGGCTATGTGCAAATTTCCGCATGGAGTCTAACTGTTGCGGTATTGTCTCCTGCAATGATTCAATAGTCTTACGCATGTGATTAGCTTCCTCCTCCATAAGTCTTAATTGCATTTCTTTTTCTTTGATTGCTTTCTCCTGCTGCAGTGCAACTTCGGTGCGTAAATCTGTTGTTGTCTTTTGCTTGATAAGCTCTTGATTTTGTTTTAAAATAATTTGATTTGCTTTGGCTATCTCTTCGCTAGCCATTTCCAGTGCATGTCGCTTTGTGTGTAAAATGTTTCTTTCAGCTTCAAGCTCCGCCATTACGTTGGCCTAAAAAAAAACAGCTGTGGTTAGCATGGATATCGGAATTTTCTGTTAAAATTAATACCTTTTCTTTATGGCATTGCTTTAATTTATCCTGTAGTTCAGTCAGTTGTTTTCGTGCGTCCTCCAAGTTTGATTCATGCTTGCGCTCACTGTGTTTCAAGGCGTTTATATCGGCATATAATTTTTCGTTCTGTTCCTTAAGCGTGCTCACGCGCGACTTTGAGCTGGCCAATTCCTCGTTAAGCTTTTCAATGTGTCTTACTTCGTGTTCTTTTTCCTTCTGAAGATTTGTACGTTCTAATGTTAGTTTATTTAGCTGAGATTGAAGTGCGGATATCGTCTTGCGACTGCGTTCAGCATCATTGTTTCGCTGTTCGCTTAGCTCATGAAGTTTATCCTGCATTTTGCTCAGTTGTTCGCTATGTCGCTCATTTAGCACTCGCGAGTTCTCAGCTATACTTTCACGTAAATTCTTATTATCCGCGTCAAGATGCTCAACATGTCGTTGCTGCTCTTTCATATCAAGTTTTAACTGACGGCAGATTTGCTCCTGGAAAGCGTTTCTTTTGTTTACTTCTTCTAATGTTTTGTTGACATAGAACAGTACTATATTTAATGGCGCTGCGCGACATGGAAGACATAGATGTACTAGATTCTTGAAGGAGCGCATCTCAACAAATTGTAGTTGATGGTACGCCGCTTTCATATCTACTGATCCGCTTCCGTTAAGGAGATTCGCTTGCTCATTGCGTAGAAGATTCAGTTCCAGTTTGCTCTGCTGACAATCTTGCAGCATGCGTAGCAAATTTTCGACAAAACCAGAGAATGTTACATGGAGCGACTGATCCTGCTTCAGTTCATGAAAGGAAGCACTATCTACTGTGGTAATGTACATGCGCCGCTGATCAGCATTCTCTGTCAGTCTAAGTTGCTGAAAGCAAAGGACAATGTAGTCACCAACAGAACGCAAGTATTTTTTTTTTTTGCTAATGAAATTAAAACTTACTATTACATCCTTAAAATCAGTACGCTCCGCACAAATGGAGCATTTTCGTTTTGCGCGCAAGCCATTCTCACAGTAATTCACAGTCATTTCGTTTGCAGAAAATATACACTCAACATTTTTCATGTTTCCGAATCCGTCAAAAAAAATTTTCATCGTTTGTTTGTGCATACATTTTATTGTTTATTTTGTTTTTTGTTTGACAAAATTTTTCCTGATTGTTGTTGCTGTTATGATTCTGTTCAAATCAAAACTGTTTTGTATACAATTTGGCTGTACTGCTCTATGCTCTCATTGCCTGGTAGACAGTGTTGCCATTTTTAGTCCGTCTGCGCAACGGTCAATACACAGACCAAATTGTTTAGTTTATTTAAAGATTCAGTTTAGATGACAAGAAGAAGAATAGAGTAAAAGTAGCTATTAAATAAAATTGCCCATCTTAGCATAAAAAAATAAAAAAAAATGTTTTCATAGACACACCATTAGACTGTCTGCAGAGACGCGTGTTTGCGCAGACGGTCTAAACAGTCTATTTGTCTCTTTAGCAAGAGAAATAAAAGGCTACCATTTTACTGTGTGGCAACACTTGCTTCGCATGCAGTGTTACCAGCATCCACGTTACGCCATTTTCCATTGAGAATTATAAAAACGC
Source organism: Leucophenga varia (assembly GCA_018903435.1). Taxonomy (NCBI): domain Eukaryota; kingdom Metazoa; phylum Arthropoda; class Insecta; order Diptera; family Drosophilidae; genus Leucophenga; species Leucophenga varia. Next base: position 963,244 of record JAEIFJ010000299.1, on the reverse strand, counting down.
CGCATAGCATATTTGTTGTTAAGAAAAAGTATTATAAATAAGGACACCTGAGTAGGAAAAGCGTATTAAATAGTATGGCTGTAAGTATAATCGTTTAATACATGGTGTATGAATTACTTGAAAAAAATATGTGTTTTTGCGTTGTTGCAGCAAACAACCAAGGTTTTCGTTGGCAGTCTACCACCTGCGTGCAAGCCGGAAGAACTGCGTCGCCTTTTTAGTGAGTATGGAATTGTTGTCGAATGTGACGTGATGAACAGATGCGGCTTTGTACATATGGAGACATATGAAATGGCGGGCACAGCGATTGCCGCGCTTAATGGTACTGAATTTAAGGGACAACAAATCGTGGTGGAACCAGGTCGACCTAAAGATAAGAAACCTAACGTGGGAGACCGTGGACCACAGAGAAATGATGGTGGTATGAATAGAGGAGGTGGCGGCGGCGGAAGAGGACGTGGAGGACATATGCAAAGTAAGCATTCACTTCTTATTTTATAATTGTGCATTAATAGTAAACATTTGAAGATAACTCTGGACGTGGTCAAGGAGGTGCAGGCCAGGGCGGTAACTTTATGCACAACCGTGGTGGTGGTGGCGGTGGGGACCTGCTACTGGTAATAACTTTGGTGGAAACCGTGGTTCAAATTTTTCAAATAATAATAGCGTTGGACCAATTCGAAATCAAGGAATGAACAAACCACAACGTAGTTCTCCATATCAGGGGGCACCACCTCGTAGTGGTGGACCAGGAGCAGGTGGAGGACCTAATCTAGACAGACCGCCACAAGGATTCAATTACAGCTCCAACGTAGGTGGCGGCCAATTTGGCGGAAATAACCAACGTGGTGGCGGATATAATAACAATCCTGGTGTCGATCGATTCGATGGAAATAGTGGAGGCAATTTTCAAAATTGGGATAACAATGATAGTGGAAATTCGAATGCAGCAAAGCGCAATCAACCAGGCTTCTCTGGTGGATTTAGTGGCAATATGAATACTGTTGGAAATGCTGGTGTTGGTAATAATTTTGAGCCGACTGGAAATAATCAAAGGGGAGCTCCTGGACCACACAATACCCAGGAGGACCACTTAGCCAAAATCAACGTGGACCGCCACCACAAAATCAGAGAGGGCCGCCTAATAATCAAAGAGGACCACCCAATGATCAAAGAGGACCGCCTAATAATCAAAGGGGTGGACCACCTAATAATCAAAGGGGTGGACCACCTAATAATCAAAGAGGAGGACCACCAAATAATCAAAGAGGCGGACCGCCTAATAATCAAAGGGGAGGAGGACCGTCTAACAATCAACGTGGACCTGGTAATATTGCAGGCCAAGATCGACGAGGATTTGCGCTTCCAGCTGCTGATCAGCAACAAATTCAATTCGGTTCACAAGCTAATCAAGGCAGATTTGGTAATTTGCCATCAGTAAATGGCAATGAGGATAACGGAAGATTTCAACGCGGAAACAATGCACCACCCAGCCATATGTAAGTTTTTTTCACTATTAGTATTCCATTAGTTACAATGTATATGCTTTATATATTATTTAGGGGTGGCAATCCAACAGCGCGTGGCGGTTTCGGTGGCGGTCCAAACAGAGGAGGAGGTTTTAGTGGACGTGGTAATTTCAATGCGCGTCGTGGTGGTTTCGCTGGACATGAACAAGGTGGTAGTGGCGGCGGTGCTGCTGGTGGCGCCGCCGGTGTTGCACAAAATAATCAACATAATCCACGGAATTTCGAGAAATCATATCAATCTGAATTTCCACCGTTAGGACCCGGCGCTGGACGTGGAGGAATGAATCGGTAAGCTATATGTGCTCTTCAATCTTGTTTACATTTATTAACAATTTTCTTTTTTTTTTCTTTTCATATATAAAGCAATACGCCACGGCAGAATACAATGCCAAATCGACGCTTTTAAATTTACTTAATGACGAACAAAAAAAAAAAAAAAAAGTTCTTAATACGATCAAGTCGAAATATGTATTCTCAAAATGACAGTTCTGGAAATCTTACACTTTCTAAAATTCATAATAAAATTTATTATTACGCAGAGAAGTGTCAAATATTTCGGGCAAGTGAAATATTTACTAACAATGTTATTTTTTTTTCTTTTTATTTCTGTGCTCCTTTTTCCTAAATGTATGTTAATTTTAAGTTCAAAAACCGTGTAGTATAATTTATCTACTATAGTTAAGGTGTTTTTTAATCGCAATACACTTTAAAAAACAAAAAACTGTAAAAGAAACAAATGAGATTGCTATTGAAAACATTAGACAAAAAATAAATAAGAAAAAAGTAATAAATTTATGCGTTCCTACTTTTGTCACAAGGCAAACTAATTTTTTTTTGAGTGAATAGAGTGACTCCCAAAAGAATTATAATGAAAAACAATTTATGGACTAGTTAAAATATTTACACTAAAACATTTGTTTGCAATATAGGGAAAATACTCTATTACTTCTTTGGATTATGTTCATTAAGGCTACACGAAGAACAAAAAGTTTGAGGATGACCCAAAGAACGTAGCAACTTTTCAAAAGTTCATCGAAACGAATTCGTTAAATTGAAATACAAAATAAATATATAAAATGTGCAAAAGTTTGACACCAATAAAACGACCCTCGCTATTCATATCATTTATAAACATCATGCATACACGACACAACTGGCTGATTAAACGATAAGCGTGCTTTTAACAAAAAAAAATGTGCTGTTTACACTTAATTTTACTAATTTTTAGTATTACAATAAAAAAAAAAAAAAAAAAAAAAAAATAATAATAAAAAAAAATAAACAAAAGTAATTATCTAAGCGAATTGTTATAAACGATTTGATTGTCAATCTGATGTAACGTGTGAGGCTGCCTCAAAAAATAGTTTATATAAATTTCTACAGGTTGGCAACATTGTCTCGTCTCAATGTAGACCGGTTGGTCTTTGAGTAACGTCGTAGAAGTGGTTGGGTCGTGCGGAGAGGTGCTTGTAGCAATGACACTTGTCGTCGCAATAAAAACAAAAACAAGTACAAAAACAAACGGTTTTTATAAAGAAAAATAAAATAATTTTGAGCTTCACCAACGAAGCTTAAGTTACGAAATTAAAAAGTTGTTATACAAATTCAATTTTCCGCTGCCATATTCGACGACTCTGCTGCCGCCACTACATTGGTATAATAACGAGAAACGAAAAAAAAAAATCTGTGTTAGCAATATTTAAAATGCTGAAATTGCGAAAATGCTTTGTTATGCCAACGCTTACGGTGATTCCCTTTGTTTTTGCGTTTTTCTGTCTCGTGGCAGCAAGCGAACTAGTTCCATATGGCAATGGCAGCAGTGCTCGTACGTCAACAACGCTTGACGGTAAACTAGTCTTTGCGCATGTGGTAAGCATACACAAAATGTCATTGTCAAAATTAAATTAAAAAGCAGTAAAATGCATTTTTAAAGATTTTTCGTCATGGTGACCGAACTATTATTGAGCCATATCCAACTGATCCTTGGCGTAATCTGGATTCATGGCCAACAGGCTGGGGTCAACTGACAAATGTAAGTTTACTAAACAGTTTTGTTTTATATCATTACAAAAAAAAATAATAATAAAAAATAAATAAATAAATAATATTTCTTCGTAAAGCTTGGCAAGCAACAACATTATGAGTTAGGACTTTGGCTGCGAAAGCGTTATCAATCGCTACTAAGTGAAATCTATGACAAAGATGAGATCTATATACAATCTACTGATGTAGATCGTGCGTTGATGAGCGCACTTTCAAATCTGGCCGGCCTATATAGACCAGTCGGTAAAGATGTTTGGCGAGAGGATATTAAATGGCAACCAATTCCTGTGCATACAATACCGGAAAATTTAGATGCAGTAAGTGTGTAGAATACTTTCTTCAAGTTTCCTTTCGCTAACATTTTTTTATTATTATTTTTATAGACATTATCTGGCAAGGCGTCTTGTCCTGCATACGATTATGCATTCTCAGAGCTACAAAACACGTCGGAATTTCAAAAAATCAATGAACGTTTTAAATATCTTTTTGATTATTTAACGCAGTACACGGGACGCATTGTTGAATCGTTGGACGGCATACAACGCATAAACAATACGTTTTTCATTGAAAGCCTTTTTAACAAAACACTGCCTGATTGGACAAATAAAGTGTATCTTAGCGCTGATATGACTTATGTATCCAATTTTGCGTTTGCTATAAAAACGTATACGCGTCAATTGGCGCGTCTAAAGACCGGACCTTTGATCAAAGAAATGCTGCATCGTTTTATCGAAAAAGCCAAAGGCAAACTGAATCCTAATCGTTCAGTTTGGATATACAGTGCACACGATACAACAATTGCCAATGTTTTGAATACACTTAATCTGTTCGATGTAAGTGACTAAAAATGCATATAATTTGTTGTTTAAGTTAAAATAACTTTTTCTTTTCGCACTACATAGCTTCATAGTCCTCCATATACCGCTTGTGTTATGTTAGAGTTGCGCATTGATGCCAAAAATAATCCGTACGTTTCTATATTTTACAAAAATACAACGGCTGAACCGAAACCCATGGAGATTCCTAACTGTGGCACTGCTTGCCCTTTGAATAAAATGTTTTTGCTGTACAAGGACATATTACCGGTAGATTGGCAGCACGAGTGTCAGCTATCTACAATGGAACTTAGCTACGAAGACGCAAACATTGGACAGGCTATGGGTAAATATGTGCACAGACTAAAACTACTAATACATTACACAATCGAATTTCTCTTTTAGCCATACTCATCGTCATTATAATTTGCATGCTATTGATGTCCTACATAACCATGATTTATTATCGCCGTCGTAGCTATCGCCTCTATTCGGCATATGCACAAATGGCATAATTCAAACGTTTTGCCATACATTACATACATTTATGATTCATTAGCAAATTCAGGGACTTTAAGTCACGAACGACAGAAAGAAAGAAAGATTATAGGCTCAATCCTGTCTGTCATTGACACATTAATTAAATTAATAAATCAATCAACTTTTATTCTATGTCTATCGTTCGAAAACATTTTTAATAATCTACTAACGCGCAAACTCAAATTGTTTAAAACTTCTTAATGTGTAAAACTTATTTATGTTGTGATAAATTCGATCCTAACCTAAACAATGATGCTAGTTTATTATCCTTTAATAGTTAAGTAGCGTACATATACATATATAATTATAAGACTGTTTGTTGTTGCCGCAAAGTAAATGCGTTTTTACAATACGTTAAGGAACAATGTGAGTACGAAACTTGATCTAAAGATTTGGAATAAATAAAACTACAAATATTATAAAAACAAAACAAAAAAAAAGTCACAATGATATTGAGCTTTGGATAAAGAAGTGATTGTTTATAACTTGTTCGTATTATTACACAATATTGCTTAAATATATTTTAAACCAAACTAAAACTATTTACAAAAGATCGTCGACAGCACCGCAATCAAAATTTCGCATTGACGTCAACTTGCGTCGTCATCGTTATTCTTAAATAAGATGCAGATTGCATTCGATTTTATTTCGTTTAAGCGTCGCAGAACTGTAGAGCTTTTTTGCGTAAATGTTACGCAACTGACTGTTTAGTATTATTGTTGTTGTTGTTGTTTTGTTTTTCGTGTGTGATAACTGGGTCTATCTATAAGCCTTGTCATCCGAGTATATGATATACGGTTGGCTAGTGCCTTGCGCATGCGTTATGCTCTCCGTGCCGTCAACACCGACAGTACTGCCTGTATTGCCATTAAAATATGACATTCTGGACATGGTGGAATAGGCAGCCGCTGCTGCCGCGGCCTGTCGATGTGCTAAATTCTGTGTAGATGCGTGTATTGAAGCTGCCTTATTGTGTGGCAGCGTAGCATAGCTTTGAGCTACATATGGAGGAACTGCATAAAGTGCAGCAGTCGGAGCACCAGCACCAGTTTTGTAGCCCAACGCAGCATTATTTGCTGCTGCCAATTGCATTTGTGGTATGCCGTACATGGCAGCACCATTCTGGTATTCGACGTTACTCATGCGAAGTCGTATAATACAAATGATAATGATAAGTATTGCTATGAATGCAACAACGCCGCCTACAATACCAATGATGAGCGTATCGTCGTTACTCATAATGGGTGCTTGAGCCTTCATTAAAGGTGCTTTAGTTTTGATTTTCTTTACCGGTGGCGCTAGTGAAGGCTCCATGCTCCAGATAATCATGGGCTCTTCAGTTGTAACAGCTGTGGTACGTGTGATCAGATGTGAAGAAGATTTAAGCATGTACTGCGTTGAGGAAGCAGCAGCAGCGGTTGTGCGTGTGGTTGTTGTCTGACGTCGCGTATCACAGGTAAGTTCATCGTCGCCAACTTCGGTAAGTTTTTGACCTGCCAGATAGTTGGGTTCACTGCAAGTAACATCCGGCATACCTGAATTTGGCAACCAACGACGCAATGCACGTGCATTGCAATCGCATACGATGGGATTACTTGCAAGTCCGGTCATCTTGAGATTTGTACGTCGATCCTCAAGTGCATTGAGAAATTGTGGCACAAGTACAGACAACTTTGAGCCGTATATGTCAAGCGTAAGATGCGAGGAGCGTGGTACTGGAAATAGCAAAGCTGGTGGTAAGCTAGTCAGTGAAGTATTCTGCAGCTTTATGACCAAATCGCTACTCTTCAGTCCTGCTAGAGTGCCGGAAGAGATGGTTTTTAAACGCTCGCCGCGTATGCTAATCGAGTTGAGTCTGGGATGCTTCGAAGGCTGTATTTGTTCGGTATTGAGACTTGAATCTTTAACTTCAACATCGATAGATTCTAGTCCGGGCAAAAGCTCCAGTATACCTTGTAGATCCAAATAACCTAGTAGCGGTAAGTCGTGCACTTCCAGATGTGCCAGATTGGGCATACTCTTGAAAGCATTCTTTTCGATGCGTGTGCATTTCAGTAGCTGATTGAGTCGCAGCACACGTAGCATATCCAATTGCTTGAAATTATTTTGCGAAATCAGAGTGAAGCTGTTGTTAGACAGATCTAGTGACTGCAATGATAAAAGCTGCGGCCAGGCATCGGCCAATTGAGATAGCTCCTCTAGTTTATTGCTTGACAAATCGAGTGTCTCCAGCAGTGTGGTACGCTGGAAGACTTCAGCGCTTATTTCATGTAATTTATTTCCAGACAAATTCAGATACTGTAGGAAAGGAGTTTCTAGCTTTTCTATGTGTTCTATGCCGGTGCCAGCGAGATTGAGCTCGCGCACTGTTTTCGGTTCGTTTAGAATGTTGTGCACAGCAGTTGCGGAAAGCGGATTAAAAGACAAATCCATACGCTTAATGTTCACCATGATGCTATCGTCACTGGGAATGTCTTTGATTTTGTTGTGGCTCAAATCCACAGATGAAACAAAGAAGTATTGCCGCTGCAGCGCATTCAGTGGAGCATATTCGAAGCGGTTGTGTGCCAGATTAATATTCTCGAGCATTTGCAATTTGGAACGCTCGAAAACACCATCGGAAAGTTCACTCAGTTTGTTGCCGGCAAGATTCAATTGCTCTAAGCGTACGAGACCCTCGAATGTGCGCTCGCCAATACGATCGAGATTATTTTGGGACAGATCAAGAATTTGTAGTTGCGTCGAATTATGGAAAGCCATCTCACTGAGCAAATCCAGTTGATTGTTTGCCATTAAGAGCGAACGCAACCGTGGCAGACGCGCAAAGTCCAACTCTTCGATTGTCTTCAACTGATTGTGCGAGAGATCAATGAGTTCCAGGTACTGTAGCGATGCAATCAATTCGGCAGGGAAGAAATTAAATTTGTTATTCGATGCCTTAATTTCACGCAAACGTGGGTGTATGCGGAACGACGATGGGAAAAGGTAACTCAAGTGATTGTACGATATGTCCAGCTCTTCCAGACCAGTGCCCGTATTGAAATATTCACCCTTGAACGCGGATAACTGATTGCCATGCAAATCCAGTCGCTGCAGTTGCATCACATTGACAAATGCGCCCGAACGTATTGAAGCAATCTTATTGTTGGACAAATCAATGGTGCTAATGTTCCATAAATCGATGAAGCTGCCGTCGTTAATCTCTTGTATATTGTTGTGGTGCAGATACAAATGCTTCAGATCCTGCAGCGTTGCAAAGAGATCTCCACTCAACTGTTTCATGCTGCAATAACTCAAATCGACAATTTGCAGCCGTTGCAGTGGTTTAATGAGCGCACCCGGAATGGGCGAAAGATGATGATTGCCGCTTAGATTCAGATATTGTAGATTCTCTAATCCCTGGAATATGTTGCGTGGCAAATCGGCTAAATTATTGTTACTTAAATCCAAGCTGCGCAGCTCCGTCAAAGCCAGCGGTACAGAGCCTAAGCCTGTCAGACGATTTTGTGCAAGTTTCAATTCATTAAGTGTGCTTTCCAGACCGCCAAAGATGTCAGCATTAATGGCAGCCAGTGAATTGCCGGATAGATCAAGTGCGCGCAAATTGCTAAACATCTGAAAACTGCCCGTGGGCAATTCACGTATAACATTACGTGATAGTGATAGCGTAGTAATATCACCGGCCTGTATGGAGCCCAAAATCTCGGACGAGAGCGCTGCAACGCGATTAAAGTCCAAATGTAATGTACTCAAACTAGGTAAGCGACCAAGTGCGCTGCCCGGAACAAGCAATATATTATTGTCGCGTATAACTAAAGTTTGTAAACTGTCCAATCCTTCCAGAGCATCGTCTTCGATCTGTGGGGAAAATATTGTAAATACTTTCATATGTCTACAAACAAAAAAGCTTACCGTTCTCAAAGAGTTCAAACTCAAATCCAAATATTTCAATTGCTCCATATCGCGAAAGGTGCCCGGCGGTATTGTTGTTATGCTATTCCGGCTAAGATCCAGTGTCTCTAGCGATTTAAAAACTTGCGTATGAGAGTAATCTAGTTGCTATTGGAACCATACGAAATTTTAAAAATCAAACAGAAAGTAAGCACGCAGCGCGAAATAATTACCTGCAGCATATTGGAAGACAGGTTTAATGACTTAAGATTGGGCACTGCGGCCAATGCTAGTCTCGGGAATTGCACTATAAAATTCTCCGATAGATCAATTTTCTGCAATGTACGCAAATTCTCAAAGACGTCGCTATTTATGTTCGTTATGCGATTTCCGGCTAACTTAATTTCACGTATCTTGCGTAAACCACGAAAGGCTGTACTATCGAGACTTTTTATTTCATTATGACGCAGATCGATAATCTCTAAATGCGGCTGTGCAGCAAAGGCATCGCGTTGCAGTGTGGCTATAAGAAAAAAAAAAATTTATTTAAAATTTAAAATCTTTTTTTTTTTCAAATTGAAACTTACAAATATGATTTTGTCGCAGCGTAAGCAATTGCAGCGCATTCGGTCCATTCATGGAATGTGTTGGTACCGCACTCAAGCTATTCCGATCCATATAGAATTCTTGCAGATCACCACAATCCTTGAGCAAACCTTCCTCAATGAGGCGTATCTTGTTACCGGATAAATCCAAAATGCGTAGATTTTTGAGTACATGAAACTCAGCGGTTGAGAATATTGGATTCAGATTGTCTCCGAGCAAATTATTGGCCAAACGTAATTCACTGAGTGAATCCTGTAAACCCTCAAACGATTTTTCCGGTATGCGACGTATAAGATTATTCGATAAATCCAACTCTTCAATCGGTAGCTTTAATTGTCCAAAAGCCTATGCAAATGAGTAAAATATTAAATAAAAAATTGTTTCCTCATTGAACGACGATAAGCATCGTTGCCAATTGTCTCATCCAATCACAGCCAATGCCAACAGGCAATATATTTTATTTTGCATGTAATTTTATATGATTGTTTGATATTTAAGATTATTTACCTGCGCCGGTAGCACTTGTTGTCCACTAAAGCGTTGCGTATACGAGACAATTGGCGCTCCGAAAGGCAGCGGCGGCGCGTCACCATGAAAAACTGCACGATCACAGTCCATTGCCACTGCACCGAGTTGACCGGTAGCGGCAAAGGGGACCACATTACATCTGCACAAATATTGTAAATCGAGGAAATAAAATAAAATTATAATAAGATGAAGAGAAAAATTATATTAATTTTATTTGCAGTTTATACCAGTTCGATCTTCGGTTAAATTTTGTATAAATCGATTAACGTCTAATTTAAACAGGATGTGCTATGAAGAAAACAATAATAATTGTATGCCTATTTTATAGAGTATTCAATTAGGGAACTAATTATTTAATGAGAAATTACTTATTTTTTTCATTAAAATTCAGTTTGAACTTGAACTGAGAGATGGCAGAGCATAAGATTATTATGGAAACTTATTAATTTAATTTTATACTAAAAGATCCTAACCAGAGATATAATTGTACAACGTGAAGGGAACATTCTAGAAATGTTGGATCGCCGTTTATCAGCCGAATTGGTAACGTCATAGAGACAGTCCGGTGTATCATACGTAGTAGTACAAGATGCTGCTGGCTTAATAGCTGAAGTCGAAAGATCACAAAGCAGGTGTTGTGTTTGTCCAGACTAGGTGCTACAGATTGGAGCATCAGAACTTCTATTTAGGAAGAAAATTGGGCAAGATTTTGTCCGAGTTTCTGAATTGTTCGATGATTCAGAGTTGTGGTTCCAACATAAGGGGTAAAATAGCATACAATCGTTTCAAAAACAAAAAAATTAGTGTAAACGTGACGGGTCGTGACAGGTTTCAACGCTTTAAAATTGAGTTTTTTTATGTGAAAGGCACAGAACGTCCAAATCAGACAAAAAAGTTTGAAGATGCTGAAATGGAGGCATTACTCCATGAAGATCCCTGTCAAAGCGTGCAACTATGTCCCAGCAAACATTTCTTGGGAAGCCTCGAAAATTTCTTTTTCATAAAAAAATGAACAGGAAACACGTTAACTTTGGTGGAACCAAAGTTCGATCATCAATGGCTTTGGTAAAATTTGGAGAAGGGATGGCTTGGAGTCAATAGTTCGATACAACCAAAGTTTAGACACAATAATGGAGTTAAAAGTTATCCTAAGGACAGAATAATAAATATTTTCTGAGAACTTAGGTGCGCACCCAAAATTTATATACATAGATTTCCTCCATCTTTAATTCATTAGTTTTCATTTCGGTATGAATCATAAACTTTAAAAAGTGGCCTTCATATATTTCTTTGTGCAATGATTTCTAAATCTAACAATAAGTTACCATAATATGTACATATCTATCTATCGACTAATCGATTGCTTGAGGAAATGATTATAAACTGGAAAACAGCAACTTAGCTATGCATCATTTTGAGATGGATTTTATGCTGCAACTTGCACCTGCATAAACACACAAACACATAAACACACACACACTTACCTGCATGGTATTCGCAATGCTGGACTGAGTTCCGGACATGGTCGCCATGCTGCAATCTGTGTCAATTGGAATAGCAATATCAATGCAAGCAGCAACAATTGTTGTCCCCATTCTTGTGCTCGTTCTTGTTTTCTTATTTTAAAATTACGCATCTGTAAAACGATTGTAATCATTATTTAAGCTTTAAAGTTGTTTTTTATTGGAATTTATTTCACATTTACAGAAAAGGCTATTTCCGCTTCTACAAACATTTTTATTTTTTTTATGCACAAACAAGATAATTTACATAGAAATCACAAAATTAATTTGTGTTATTTATCGCAGTTTTGCTATTTTCTCTCTCTTTTTTTCAATAATTTTTTTTTTTTTTTGAATGTTGACTTTGTTTATCCAAAATAGAAACCTGCTTGAAGTCAAACGCTGTTGGTATTTTTTTTTTTTTATACCCGCCACACATAGTGTGAAGGGTATATTCAGTTTGTCGGAAAGTTTGTAACGCATTGAAGGAGACGTCGAAGACCCCATAAAGTATATATATTCTTGATCAGCTTGATGAGACGAATCGATTTAGCCATGTCCGTCTGTCTGTCCGTCTGTCTGTCCGTCTGTCCGTCTGTCTGTCTGTCTGTCTGTCTGTCTGTTTACTTCTACGCATTTTTTTTGATGAAGATACATAGATATTACGCCGAAATTTGGAACTTAAGCTTTTCTCGGCAACGACTACTTTGTATGTTAAAACCAAGTTGCCACGCCCATTTTTAGGTGTAGCCCCCATACAAACTTACCAAAAATTTTCAAATTTTTGTATTAAAATAGGTATTGTTTATGCATGTATTCACTCCAAATTGGGTAAAAACTCTTCTTATGTCATCCAAAGTCGAATCCAAGTTGCCACGCCCATTCCTAGGTATAGCCCCCATACAAATTTACCGCACATTTTCGAATTTTTGTATGAAATTAGGTATTATTTATGAATATATTCACTCAAAATTGAATAAAAACACTTCTAACGAAATCCGATATAAAAAACAAAGTACCACGCCCATTTTTAGGTGTAGCCCCCATACAAATTTACCGCCCATTTTCGAATTTTGGAAAAAAAAATTGGTATTATTTATGAATTTATTTACTCCAAATTGGGTAAAAACACTTCTTATATCATCCAATTCCAAAACCAAGATGCCACTCCCATTTTTATGTATAACCCCTAATACAAACTCACCGATTTTTTTTTCTTTCTTTTGTATGAAAAATTAATTTTTTTCGTCTATATATTTATAAATGTATATAAGCCACTGATGATCCCACATAAACTATTCTAAGATTCGTGTGGCGGGTATTTATGCTTCGGTTCCACCGAAGTAAACGTTTTTCCTTGTTTTTGGTTTAAATTTGTAGAACAAATATGTTGTTTGCTTTTCGCAGCTGCAAATAATAAACAAAGTTTTTTTTTTTTTGTTTTCTTTTGCTATTTGCGCTTGTTTAACAAATTGCTTTTATTTGCAATCAGTACGTCCGTCTGTCCATCTGTCTATAAGTCTGTAGGTCTTAACGTCCACTTCCACTTTGCATTGTATAGTATGCGCGGTAAAGTAACTGAAATCGCGTTTAATTACATTGCAAGTAGAAATCTAAAATATAAAAAACGACAAAAAAAAAAAAATGAAAAACTGGAACTGAAACTACTACAACCGGTGGCGCTCCAAGGTCTTTAGCTGAACGTAAGAAAACGTTTTATTTTTATAAAAATAAAAACTGTATTTATTTTCTTTTTTATAAATTGATCGTTTATTTAAATATAAAAGTAAGATATACTTTTTTTTTGTACGCTGCCACCCGAGGCATTTCTTGAATTTAAGAGTTTCTAATTAGGAGTCTATATTATCAGATAACGGTTTGTGACAGACATATTTCAGAGCGTCTGCCCGTTCAGCTGTTTACTGCACAATTAATTAATCTTGGGATAAAATTTTTATTATTTTTCAAACAGTATTTAAAGAGGCTTAGAACCTAGAATATGAATAAAAACTTACACTAGAAATACTATATCCAATGGATTTTTTTTTCTTAATTTAAACTAAAAGCGTATGGAATCATTCAGGGTCAAAACATTGTTTGCATTGTTGTGGTTAAGAGATACATAAATAAGTCATGTGAAGATATACATACAAATATCTATTAGGGCACGTTTTGCGAAATAGTAAACGAATGTTGATGACCTTCATAAAAATCGTTTGTATGGGCGCTGTACCTAAAAGAGGGCGTGGCACATTGATTTTAACATACATAGAAAGTACACAAAGCCTAGAAAAGCTTAAGTTTAAAATTTCAGCACAATATCTTTAAAACCGCACAGCAAAAAAAAAAAAAACAGAGAGACGGACAGGCAGACGGACAGGGCTAAATCATTTTGTGTCGTCACGCTGATCAAGAATCTATATACTTTATAGGGTCTTTTATATGTATGCTTTATCGCAGAAAGTTTGTGTCTTGAGTCTTTTGTGTTTAAAACGCGCGATCTCATTGTTGTTCTTGATGTGTTTGTTGTTGTTTTTGCTTTTGAGACTTTATAGGGTCCATGACGTCTTCTTTAATGCGTTACAAACTTTACGAGAAATTTAATATATTTGTTTTACACTATGTGTGACATGTATGAAAAGAGCTGGTGTTTAATCCCAAAAACGAATGAATGACGCGCCCAACGAAACGCATCCTTTCAGCAAAGGAATAAGTCGGGATACTATTATCTGTCGATTTAATTATGTAGGCACCATATATACAATACAGCAAGGTACAGTAAAGTAAGATATGTCTCAATTTAAAGAACATTAAAATATTGGTACAGGATATCTTAAAGTACCAGTGTTCTTTCTTGTTTTCATTTGGCGAAAAGCTGATTTTTTCTAAATTTAAGTATTTTTTTCTACCAAAACGTTTTAAAAAATAATTTCATATTGATAAGAACCAGTATCAATTTGGTATTTTCAATATCATTTATAGTAGTTTCAAAATTTCATTTATTCTTAAATGACTTTCTATAGTTTATATTTATCATTCAGTTAGATGTTTGTACTAATAGTCAATTTTGCTGAAATACTTTTGGATATTTTAAAACAGTTTCTTATTGCAGATTGGCATACTATTTTATAAATAAACATTTTTATTTAGAGTTTCATGTTTTCAAAATTATATATTTTTATATATCTTGATAAGCTTCCATTATAAATCAATAAAAACGCAACCAAGTTTCGGTTCAGATTAACGTTTTTTTTTTTTTAAATTAATTTTAATATTTTTATTAGTTAAATATTTTTTGTTTTTATGCGATTTCCCATTGAAGTAAATTCGAGTTTGTCCGTTTTATTTAAATTTTCATGTTGCAACAATGCCAAAACTATAAAAAACTGTTGTAAGAGGCATCCACAGATATTTGTGTTTTTTTTATTCAGTTAAGATCTTAAAACGCCTGAGGAGAAGGCGCAACGATGAGAAATGCGATGAGAAATATGTTAATAACTATTTCTTATTGGATTTTCGTAACCTGTTTCTTTCTTTGCTTGATTTTTTTTGTTTTTTTTTTTTTGTTGAATTTTTTTATTTATTTTGGCTTACTTTGTTGACTTGACTGGTTGTTGTTGACTGGGCGAATTATTTTGATGTGTATGATTTCACATGCAAGCAAAGCAAAGCCCTTGGCGCACTTAATTTTTGTGTTTCTTTACTTCACTTTATTTTAGTTAAAAATTATATACACTTTTTTTTCAAATAAATTTTTTATTTTCATATATTTGCACAAAACTTTTGAAAGAAAAGAAAGCGCAAGAATATTTTCCAATTATGGCAGCACAACGACGACGAAGAAAAACAGCAAAAGCGTCAAAAAGAAAAACCAAACCAAAAAAAAAAAAAAAGCGTACAAAAAAATGCAGACAAACGAGTAAACTTTGGTTTTCCCTGCGCGAAGTAATTAAGCTGCACTACGCTGCACCGTACTCAGCAACCTTAGCTCAACTTGGTTACAAAATTGAAGTAATCAACTCGCGTGGAACGGACAAACGACGACGACAACACCACGACGACGACGGAATGAAACGTTTTAAAGCTCGATTCAACCGCACACCACGAATGTCGCTCAGCAACTGAGGCGGAGTTGTTTGTTGGTTTCTAGTTGCCTGCCAACTGCTGCTGCTGCTGCTTCCATTGTTGCTGCTGCTGCTCTTGCTATTTTTCTTTTTTCTGTTTGTATTTATGGACATCAACGGCAGCAGCAGCATCGTTGTTTTGCCATCGTCATCAGCCAGTTAGCCAGTGTTGATATGGATGCGCTGCCCAGCGTTTCATATTCAAGAGCAAATAGCAGGTGAAACTGGTTTAGTTTTGAACTCATTTTTTATCTTTGCTCGCTCGCACGCTTGCGCACTCGCAGTACTAAAAATCTTGTACTAAAAATTCCAAGATTTGCTACTGACTGCTGTTGTGGTTGTTGTTGCTGTTGCGGCTGCTCGTCTAGCGGATTGCGCATGCGCATATTTACTCTTGTCAATGAATTGCTGGGCTTTTTATTTTTTTACACCCTACAGCTATGTGCTTATAAAAATGTTAAATGGTGTTTTAGTTTTTTCAAAAATTTTATCTTTTAAATTTTAAATTTATTGGTTATGTTCTTAATTCGAAATTATTTCTTAAAGTAAACCGAAATGAATCTTATGGAAATGATCTCACGGAGCTGTTCCCAAACTGATTGTACATGTTAGTCTCTATGCAATTTGCTGTTAATTACAAAAGAGGGTTTGATGAACTCTTTAAAAAGAGTTGCTTGCAGTGCCGTTAAGCTGTAAGCCATAAGTCCAAATCATTGTTTTATAATACTTTAAATTATTGTATATGATCGCCTCTTTCTCCTCAGACTTTTAAATTTTCAATTCTAAACGAAACGCCACCATTTAAGATTTGATATAAGGTTTTGCTGAATGTAAAAAAAAAATCCGGATAGACAATACATATATATAGTGAATTCACCCATGATTCAAAGGTGTACTATTCCTCATCTCTCTCTTTCTATTTGGCTTACGTATTTTTGCGATTTTTGCTTAGTATGAAATCTAATTGTAGTGAGAAAAGATGAGAAAATAGGGTTTACTCTCATTCTCTCGCCTTCGAAGCTATATAACAAAGCTAACTATGTTAAAATTATGTAAGCAAACTAGAATAAAGTACCTTCCTATATTTGTTTATTGGATCCAACCAATGACTGTTGAATTAATGTGTCGCTTGCCTTTCAAACTTGTTTTTGCAATAAATTGGAGAATATACATCTGTCGTTAGGTCTTCAACATAGTTCCTTTCGGTTCTGTATTTACTTTGAATAGAACTGAACTCTAGTGTCGCCTGTTTAAATTCTCTTTTGAATCGACTCATGTGTATAGTGTATAATCAAGTCGTATAGCTTAACATAAAGCTTAGCACATTTATTTTATCATATTTTATTAAGTTTTTGTTTCTTTATTTGCGGTAAAAGTTTCTTTACTCTTTCTACTGTTGCGGCTGCTGCTGCTATTGTTGTTCTTTGACTGGTTTCTGTGTCTTCTGTTTCTTCTTCTTCTTCTTTTCTGTGTGCTTTATCGCAGAAAGTTCGTGTCTTGAGTCTTTTGTATTTAATACGCGCGATCTCATTGTTGCTCTTGATGTGTTTGTTGTTGTTGTTTTTGTTGCTTTTGAGACGTTCACACTTATTTGTTCATTCATTGTATTTATATATCTATATATACATACATACATATATATTATTGTAAGTAGAAAAAAAATCGCTTGTGTACTACTTCAACATTGTTCCCAATGCGCAAAGCAATTGTTCGTCTGTGTCAGTCAGCCTCCCCCGCTTTCACCATTCTATCATAACGTTAATGAGGTTAGATAGCCGTCAACGCTGTTGTTGTGGCTAATGCTGCTGCTGCTGCTGTTGTTTGCTATCAAAGTGATATCGCCATAAAAAATGTAGCGTATTGTTTAATTTCATTTCAAGCAACTTGTAGCTTACATAGTTGCGCATTCCAAACTAAACACACAAGCATTCATCCATCCATCCAACTATGCAACTAACTACATATTAACCATCCATCCATCCATCTATCTATTTAGTTTTATCTTTTCATTTAGGCACGTTTTTATCTTGTCTTGTAAGTAACTTAACTGAAAGGTTATTAGCTTTTGATGCGCGATGCGTGGCATTCAACACCGCGCAACGCGGCACATCTCGTGTAAATCAACATTTAATTTTCGCTGCTACTTGCGAATACTTTCCATTTTTATATATTAAATAAAATCCTTGAGAAAAAAAAAAGTTGAAAATTAATAAAAAAAAACTGAGTACACATTAAAGATCTTGTAATGAATTGACGTGTTGCATGCCATGTTAGAAAATAAATATTATAACAAGAGCAACAGCGCACACAATACTAAACAGCAGCAAACAAAATAATCAGAAATTATTGAATTGTTAAATGTTTCAATTTTATTAAAAAAAAAAAAAAAAACAAAAAAAAAAAAAACATATTTAAAGTATATAACTATTTTGTTGCTCTTTGCAAAGTGATAACTTTATTATTATTTTGTTTAATATTTTTAAAATTTTAGTTAATCCGCTTAAAAATGTTATCAAAACAGAAACTAGACATCGATCAAAAAATAGACATCAATTTGTAAACCATGAACTTTACGCCGCTTAAATTTTTTGTTTCAGTGGCGCTGCTTACAAAAGCGCATTAAAACTTCGCTTTAGCTAAAGTTAAAAATTTCTCTTGCTTCAGATTTTTTCTTTAAATTTTTTTCTTCTTTACTTTTGATCTTATCATCTTTAAATCACTTTCCTTTTATAGAAATCAAAATTAATTGTGACTATTAATTGGCAAAAATTACAAATGAAATAAAAAAATTCGGTTAAATTTTCTACAACTTTTGATTTTAAAACTA
This sequence comes from Leucophenga varia, assembly GCA_018903435.1. Lineage (NCBI taxonomy): Eukaryota > Metazoa > Arthropoda > Insecta > Diptera > Drosophilidae > Leucophenga > Leucophenga varia. The sequence goes on along the minus strand of JAEIFJ010000299.1, from coordinate 944,839 downwards.
AAGTGACCATGCTTTTTTCTACATTAAAATATAATCTACAAAGCCATCAATATGTGAATTTAGTTTTCCAATCGCCCTGAGAACATAAGAGAAAGAGCCATCCATCTGAATGTCTCGTTCGGTTCTATAAAGAGCTATAAGTAAGATATTGTTTTTATTTTTTTTGGCACCAAGAAACTTGTTTGTTTCACCTTTTTCTATCTGAGCTGTAATTAAATTAAATAGATGCAAACAAAAATGGACAATTGTTTAGGAAAGTAAGTGCTCATAACAAGTAGGAAAATTTTTTTTTAGTTTATGTGAGGGTTTTTTTATTTACATATATATTACTTAAACTACTTGAACCGAACAGAGTCGAGGTTTGACACCAATAAAAAATGGTTCATGAATTGAACCAGTGCTTCAAAGGCATTGTGAACCGCTGAGCCGAACCACTGGCAATTTTTTAGTGATTTGCAGCCCTGAAAAAAAAACTTTACAATTTAAGGCCAAATAACAAAACGTAGTTCGGGAAATTACTATGCAAAAGCACTGACTTCTCATCAAATTGCCCTCGTATTGAGCTTTATTGAAATTTTAACAAAAGCAAAGCAGCCGATTATCCTTGAAATAATGGATACCTTTTCTAAAACAAAGCTTTCAGTTGTAGACGAAAAAGCTTTCTAGAAATGTTTAAATGGTTTGTGTCTTTACTACAAACGGGTTTCTTACTTAAATATGTAAAGGTGTTGCGTGTGTGTAAAAAAACGTAAAAATCCTTTCGTTTGCTACTTGCATAATTTTATATACAAATTTAATTAAATATTTAAATTTTAAACATATTATAACTATTTTCCACATTTATTGCTACTTTTTAGAAATTACAATTGAAATTACTCAAAATTAGCTCGCTCAAACAAATTTAAATTAATTAGCAACAAAATCGCTTCCAACTGCGTAGGAAATCAACATAATAAGACAATAAGAATCCAGCAAACAGCAAAATGGCGTCAATGAAAAATATGCAAATTTCATTTGCCTAATTTGCATTTGAGTTACAGCACCGAACCGTACCGAACGAACGGAACCGTCGAAAAATAGGCGCACTGCCATAGCACGCGGCATAAATTTTAAAATTAACGCACCGCAGGCATTATTTAAGGCACTTTCAGTTCAGTTCAGTCAGTCAGGAAGGTAGACAAAATAGATAAAAATACTAAAGAGGGTCGTAAGGAATTTAAATAACTTGGAATATTCCTGAACAATAATAATATTACAATAATAATTTCTATTGCTCTTGGTAAATCATTTATAATTGAATTTTATTTACACAATTTTATGTCGAAAGATGTTTTTTTTTGTTGCTTTTCTTTTTTATTCATAGTTTTTATATTATCAACAATTTGACTTTCACTCATACATTGTCATGATTATCTTTTATAGGATATCTAGTTCGGATGACTTATTTGCAACAATGTTGTTAAGCTTTGGGAAACACTTTATTTCAATAAAGATTAATGTCTTTGTACACAAGACATCAATTATTGTTTTAGTATTCCAATCGCAAATTGTCTGGGTATGGGCATGGGCATAGGGCAACAGGACAAAGAGTTTCTATTAGTAGAACTATAAGTGAAACCTATTGAACGTCATTACAAGTGACGGCAAAGAGCGTAGATGGATGAAATGGATGGATGAATGGTGTATGAGTGTGTGTGTGTGTGTATTGTCTGTCGAAACTAATCAATTATAAGTACTTTGTCTATACGCAAATAGAGTAAAACGTGTACAAATTAGGTTTATGGATAATGGGGGCTGAGCGCATACAGCACGGACGTAACAATTTACGGAAATGTCAACATAAAATGAATAAAGCGCGCAGCGAAGCGTAGAGTTGAGTTGAACTTTGGCTTTGACTTTTTTTTTTGTCTTTTTTTTTTTTTTTTTTTTTTTGTTGACAAACATTTTAATATTACTAAATATTTCAGAAAAACAAAACATAAGAAAAACGAATTACTTTGATAGTAGCGAAGCATAAATACTCTTCACATAAACTATGAACATCGTTTGAATGGATGCTTAAATTCTTCCGTTACACGAAATTTAAAATAATTAATAATAACTTATGATCATCAATGGCGTAGAAATTTTGTCGCAAAAGGGGTTTTAAGACAATACTTTAGGCTCGTACAATGAGCATATGTTTTAACTATTAAGCCAGAAATAACGAAATTTAACAAAATACTTTTAAAAGAACAGAAAGTAGGAGCTGATTTTGTTTGGGGTCTATATGATATAGTGTTTTGATAACTGATTCAGTCCTTGCCAAAAAAAAACTTAAGTTCCAAATTTCAGTTCAAAATCTTTAAAACTGACCGAATAAAACTTGTGAGAAACAAACAGACAGTCGGACATGGTTAGATCGTTTCTTTTCATCGAGCTGGTCAAGAATATATAATAAATTGTTGGGGTTATACACATAAAACTTTTTTGATCATGTTTCATTTGTTTGAATTTGATTTTCTAGCCTCCTCAAAATGAGGCTAGAAAAATTTTTTTTTTTTTTAATTTTTTTTTTTTTTTTCCCCCTCCTTTAAAAAAAAAAATTTTTTTTTTGGCTTCTTTCCTTACACAAAACATTCAACCAAAAGCATTGCCAATAATAATATATCTTAGAGCTCCCGAGATAACCTTTTTATACGGCAGACAGCATGACGGACGGATGAACAGACGGACATAAAGGCATAGCTAGTTTGACCTTGTAGGTTTTTTCCCTTGTCTTGTCAATAAAAGCATTGCTAGCGAAAAGCATTGCCAGTGAAAAGTATATCTTAGAGCTAATGAAATAAGTTTTCTTCTTTAAAGTAGTCTTTGGTTAGAATTAGTAATTGATTAAAAGGTTGAGCGAAAATAGATTAGTATTCGCTAACTGCGCTGCGAAAGAGCTAACTTGGAAGAAAAAAAAAATTGTTTTTGTGTACTGTTTTCTCAGTAGTGGTGACGTCCACTGCATTTAACTTTTCCATTCTTTAATTCGTAGCTTATAGTTCCTAGCGCTTACTCTTTGAGAGTGAGATATACTATGCTATGTCTACTTAACGAAACAAATATTTGTCTTTTAAGTCTTTCTATTGCAAATAATTTTTTTATACCCGCCACACATAGTGTGAAGGGTATATTCAGTTTGTCTGAAAGTTTGTAACGCATTGAAGGAGACGTCGTAGACCCCATAAAGTATATATATTCTTGATCAGCTCGACGAGACGAATCGATCTAGCCATGTCCGTCTGTCTGTCCGTCTGTATATTTCTAAGCATCTTTTTCGTTGAAGATATAAAGATATTAAGCTGAAATTTGGAACTTAAGCTTTTCTCGGCAACGACTATTATGAGTTCGAGAATTAGAGTGCCACGCCCATTTTTAGGTATAGCCCCCATACAAACTTACCGTTTTTCCGATTTTTGTATAAAAATTATAATTATTTATGAATGTATTCGCTCCCAATTGGGTAAAAACATTTCTTTTGTCATCCAGTGTCAAAACAAAAATGCCACGCCCTCTTTTAGGCATAGCCCCCATATAAACTTTCCGTTTTTCCGATTTTTTCGATTTTTGTAAAAAAATACTAATTATTTAGGCATATATTCACCCAATTTGGCTAAAAACATTCTAATGTCATCCAATGTCAAATCAGATGTGCCACGCCCATTTTTTGGTATAGCCTCCATACAAACTTTCCGCCCATTTTCGAATTTTTGTATAAAAATAGTTATTATTTATTCATGTATTTACTCCATATTAGGTAAAAACTCTTCCAATATCATGGTGCCACGCCCATTTTCAGGTGTTTCTTGCATGCAACCTTACCGCCCATTTCCAGATATATTCGAGAAATATGTTGTTATACATATCTGTATTTTTAGCTCAAAATTTGAAATTAATATTGTGTGTAAACTTGGGTGACCACTGATGATTACACATAAACTCTTTAAAGATTCGTGTGACGGGTAATTAAGCTTCGGTTCTACCGAAGTTAACGTTTTTCTTGTTTTTTTTAATGCTGTGTTCTTTATTTGCAATCAGTCCCTAAGGGGACTATCAGCGAATTGTAATGCATAACATTTACTTTCTATAAAGTATTCCATGACTTGGGAGTTGTTATTGGGGTTTAAAAAGGTGTGGGGAGTGATGGAGGAGGGAGGACGATTTAAAAGTTTATGTGTGTGGCAAATTCAGGGGTGTAACCTCTTCAGTCGCCGAGTCGTTGTACTGTTATCCAGCAGGTTTATGGCCAAAGGGTTGACATGGTTGTCCAGTCTATCCAGATATGCCTTAGTGAGCCTAGCCACCTCCTGGATTATGAGAGGGACTTCTAGTTCCTGGTGATTGCAAATAATGCTTCATTTATTTTGCATAGTCCGGAGTCCGGACTAGAGCGCATAAAAAGTGTATGGAAAGTTTTGGAGTACTATTTTCGTTCTGAGATGTTTTTTTTGTTTCATACAAACATAGCAAATAAATGAATATACTACCACAAACAATGTGTGTAGCGTATAGGAAGTGTATATTAAATTCAATGAAGCAAGAAAAACACCTCAAAAATTCAAAATTTTAAATTAATAAAGAAGCATAAAGACGTCTCAAAAACATAAATAAAAGCAATTATATCAATTTGTAATTTATATTCAAGTTAAAAAGAAAAACTCAATCAATTTTAAATTTTCTTATTTTTTTTTTTTTATATTTTTATTAAATTTTTGCACTAGCTTGACAATCAATGCCACAAAATGTTGTCCAGCAAAGAAGGAAAAAAACATATTTTCGCTTAACAAGAACAACCGAACATGTGTATTCCACTTACAATATTATTTTTATTATTATAATTTTTTTCTACAATACATATACTCGTATTTATGATTATTTATATTGGAATTTGAGTTTGACAAAAGACTAAAAATTTTCAATTTCACACTTCGTTGCAGGCGCAACGCAAAGTTTACTTTAAGAGTATTCATTCATGAGCGTGCGTGCGTCTATGAGCCTCGACCGACCATCTTGTTTGTCATCTTTAGTCGATTTTTGAATCAATATGAGTAAAATTTTGCTTTCGAGATTGAGTTATTTAAATAACTTTTACTGCAATGTTTTTTCTATTTTATTTTATTTTTTTTGTAGCTTTTAGGTTTACATTTTGTATGTTTGCATAAGGTGTGTGTGTGTGTGTGTGTGTGATGGCGGTTGATGCTTTGCTATTTGCTTTGACTTTGGGTTCATGCTGCGTATAAGTAATATGCAAATAACCAAAAAGTTGTCAAAAAATGTTTTTTCCAACTTAAAGTATACGAAAAATTATTGATTCGCCGCATGTCGGCCGCATGTTTGTTTAAGAGTTTGATGTACTGACTTATATGTACAGCCATAGTCAAATGTTATTACACAACCAAATTTTTTTGCACACTCAACTTCCTTCGTTCTTCCTACTGTTGCTATTGATGTCAGACTATAATTAGATATGTTGTTGTAAAGCTTGATCTATCCTGAATCGATCGATGTCTTATTGGAAAAGATAACGGTATATCGAACCGAGATTCAAGCGAATGAAGTAATGAGTAGCGGCCGTCAAAAGTTATTACACACATTTTTTTTCCGTCAAAAGTAATTACACAAAACTAAAACTTGAATATCTTGGTCTCTATTGAGATAGCAATGAAATCTTATAGTGTAGGTTGTAGGTCTCTTCGAGTAGAAGAAAACGGTATGCTTAGAATTTTCGGGGCCCTTGGGTCTGGATTTAGGGTCAAAACACAAGTGTTCCTTATTTTTCACTTAAAGAGCAATATCTCTGTAAATTACAAACCGATTTTACTTTTTTAACATGCATTAGAAAGAAAAAACTTTGCCCTTTTGAGGCCAATGACATTTTATAGACATTTTTGATAGTACCTCTGCGTATTTTCAAGACAAACGCAATTTTTCCATTTTTTTCAAACCATTTAAGGTTATCGTACTTTTGTTACACTTTTTGTTTGAAAGCTATCTTTATGAGAAAGGTTTTCTTAAAGTACACAGAACTACGAGTAAAATGATTGTTTAATGATAAAAATCCGTCAATAATTGACCATGTTATTTAACTTTTCTAACAATTTTTTTTAAAAATTTTTTGTTTTTAAATTCTTAAGAAAATGCTTAGAATTCTTAGAAAGCCTAATTTTGAAAAATGTGTTCATAGTAAAAGTTAAATAACTTGGTCAATTATTGACGGATTTTTATCATTAAACAATCATTTTACTCGTAGTTCTGTGTACTTTAAGAAAACCTTTCTCATAAAGATAGCTTCAAACAAAAAAGTGTAACAAAAGTACGATAACCTTAAATGGTTTGAAAAAAATGGAAAAATTGCGTTTGTCTTGAAAATACGCAGAGGTACTATCAAAAATGTCTATAAAATGTCATTGGCCTCAAAAGGGCAAAGTTTTTTCTTTCTAATGCATGTTAAAAAAGTAAAATCGGTTTGTAATTTACAGAGATATTGCTCTTTAAGTGAAAAATAAGGAACACTTGTGTTTTGACCCTAAATCCAGACCCTAAGGGTCCCCGAAAATTCTAAGCATACCGTTTTCTTCTACTCGAAGAGACCTACAACCTACACTATAAGATTTCATTGCTATCTCAATAGAGACCAAGATATTCAAGTTTTAGTTTTGTGTAATTACTTTTGACGGAAAAAAATGTGTGTAATAACTTTTGACGGCCGCTACTCATTACTTCATTCGCTTGAATCTCGGTTCGATATACCGTTATCTTTTCCAATAAGACATCGATCGATTCAGGATAGATCAAGCTTTACAACAACATATCTAATTATAGTCTGACATCAATAGCAACAGTAGAAGAACGAAGGAAGTTGAGTGTGCAAAAAAATTTGGTTGTGTAATAACATTTGACTATGGCTGTATATGTATGTGTCGATGTGTGCGTGTGTAAGTGTGTGTGTGCACGGCATGCATATAAGATTTCTTTAATTTGAGTTTGTTAGTTACAATAAGAATATTCTGTGTGTATCAAAAGTCAAAGCGCGTGTTTCATATTTCATTATTCGTATACTTTATCCTCTTTAATAATGCAGGGTATAATAAATTTCGTAAAAAGTTTGCATAAAAATACTTATACTTTGCTGCATCAGTGTTTTGAAAAACATTTTATGGTGAACTTTTTATTTGAACGCTTTTAAGTTGATTGTAATTATTTCTCCAACAAATCTTCCGTAACAGCTTCTAATACGCAACATTCTAATTATTCCACCAAATATACAGTATGGTGCTAAAGTTTTCAGCTGATGGCGTCCAAATCGAACTACATTTTAGAACTCTTTCTTCATAGCAGTTACAATTGTATAAAATGATAGCTCATAGTTCATGACGCCTTCATTCGATTTGGTCTACTTTATACTTGGGAACCCTGATAGGTACAATAATTTCCTTTACATAGCCTATTTTTGTGACACCAATCAGCTTTTCCCATCGCCCACTTTTTCAACCAATCAAATTTTTATCCGATCCTTAATACCCAGTTTCTGTTTATTTTTTGTATTGCTTCTCATATTTTTTCAAAGGATTCAGTTTTTTTACTTCATTAGTCTTGTTACCGCCAACTGCCCATTTTTTCCACTTTCTCGGACATGTACGCCGAATTTCATTTCTCGAAATCAAATATATAGAGACCACGCCCACCACCTATTTTTCCAAAACGATATATGTATATCATGTTTTTTAAGTTGGACGAGAGATGGGCATCGGCACGGGAATCCCTTGGGTACCGATTACTTTTAGTTTTCAAAACCCAAATATGTGTTTGATTTATTAATCAAAAAGCTTCGAACTTGTAAGTAATCGAGACTCAGCGTGACCCACCTAACGCTCATCTCTAAATTGAACCAAAAAATACACATCTACAAAATTTCCAATAAATCGGTTAAATGGCTTCGGAACCTAGGAAAAATGTACATTGTGACATGAGTTTTTTATATATCAAAAAGAAATATAAAAAGATTGTAGAATAATTGGCTTGAATGAGTTCTTTCTTATAATGACAACGCTTTGGATATTTGATGAAGGCATTATACAAAGACAAAAAATATATTATCTAGGATAATGCAGTTCTCTCGGAGTATTATAGTGCGTCTTTATAGTCAACAAATGGGTTGATTTGTCTTTATTTCTACTCTTTTCAAGATATTTGGTCCATATATGTCGCAGAAGTTTGTGTGCTGCTTGAATTTTACAGTGTATCGTATATTCGGGATACCCAACTGCACTTTGTCACTTCTTAAATATTTTTTTTCCTTGTTTCTAAATTCAAATCAAATAAAAATATTTGAAAATAGATACAAATATTATTTTACTAGTATATGTATGCATGAAATCGTTATTTTTTCAATGACGCCACTCGAAACTCAACTCCAACTCCAACCCATTCCATTTCATCGATTCAAAGTCTGACTCGCAGCCTGTTTTGACGCACGTGTGTGTATGTGTTTAGGAAAGTTCTAAATTGTTCCATTTTTCATTTTAATGAGGCGAATTAATTGCATTAAAATTAAATATAATACGCATAAAAGTTTTACGATTTGTGTTCGTTTATTCGACTTTTTTTGTTTTGTTTTGGTTTGAAATAACTTTGACGTTGTCACTCCGCAATTGCTCAGTTTGATGGCAGACACTCTAGATGCCTCTAGATCTGCTGCTGCTACTGCCTCTAGTGTGTGTCTAATTGGAGAAGCCTGTTAGTGATTTTCCATGCAAAAGAATTAAGAAAAGTTGTAAGGCGGTTGTAAGAGTAAAATTGTCTATGAAAACTGTGTCGGAATCGGAATCTTTTGTTTGCGGTTTGTGTTTTGCAACTTTGTTGTTGTTGTTGTGATTTCATTGAAGCGCGTGAACGAGCCAAAAAAGTTTTAATTAACTGCTCTGAGAATTGAACGAATAAAGTTTCGGTCGTCGGGAAGCTACTTTCTAATCAGAGGAAATGAGGCGTTGTTTGTTTCCTTTTTTTTTTTTTTTTTTTTTTGGTTATTATTTTTTCACTAACTTTGCTGTCTAATTTCAGACATGAAAGGCAAAAGTGTTTAGTTTGTTGCTGATTGACAGAAACGCAAGACCACAAATAGTACAAATAATTATGCTTGGCTGGCTTGGATTGAAGCATGTTTCATTGAAGCTTTAAATTAAACTTTTAACAAAAAAAAAAAAAAAGTAATGTATCAAAAATTTATGTTTTTAGAATTAAATAAATTTTGGATTTATTTTTGGAATTTGTTAACATTTGAATTTTTAAATTTGTTTTATTTTATTTTTTGATCGCAAATCGATGTTGTCGCGGTTTGATTTAGCAGAAAATTTAGTGCTGCCAATTGCCAATTAACGCAATAAATCTGAGCTTTTATTTAAAAAAAAAAAAAAAAAAAAAAAATTGATTTTTCTTTCCATTTTAGCTGTTAATATAAATGTTTTATTTTTTATTTTTTTTTTTTATAAAAATGTAAAGCAATGCAGACCAGCAATGTATAACGCAGAGCAGAGCAACGCATACGCATGAACGCACACATAAAGTTTTCGTTTGCATGGCAGCAGCAGCAGCATCAGCAGCAGCATCAGCAGCGCAGGCAGCAGCGACGCAGCGCAACGGCAAACTGGACTTTTGTGTATCCTTCAGAGTAATTTTATAAATATGTACGTGTATTTATGTATGCATGTATGTGTGTGTGTGTAGTTTGACCAAATGCAGCTCATACGCATTCGTTGCAGTTGACGTTCTTTTTGATCATATCGCATTTATACATACATAACTACCTAACTCTTTCTTACTTTTGTTTTTCGCTATGCTAAACTCCCCTTCTCTTTTGCACTCGTTTTATTCAGTCAGTCAATAACATTCTGTTAATCACGCACTTCTGCACTTTGCTGCCTGACCAATTATGGCGCAATTAACACACTTGATTGGTTAACTCGTTTATGAACTCATCTCAATCGACTTTGATTTCACTGATAGCCTTGCTGCCCACTGTATGAATATGCTATGATATCCTTCTTTTGCTATTCTGTATGTACGTATGTCTGTCTGTCTGTCTATCGGTCTGTTAACTCTTTCAGTTACTGTGTATGAATGTATGTGTGTGTAGCGATTGAAGTAGTGTAGTAATGGAGATGCAAAGCTCAGTAATCGGTTGTGCGCCAGAGCGTATGCTACGATTTTTAACATTTCAAAGAATTAAACGCAAAGCACAGCATAACTTGTCAATAAGCTGAAAATGAGAAAGTGCAAGGTTCAAGACGTTGGATGGAAAAGCGTTAATATAGCAATAAAAAATAAAAAAATACTAAAAGCAAAAAATTATCAAAAATTTAAGCTAAACTGTTTCCTAAACGCTAATTAAGGCTTTTGAAGCTCATTTATGTACACAGTAAAAATTAAATTCATTTTGGATTATGAGTAAGACAATTACAGGGCTTAGTCGGGTAGGCATGAGACAACTGTCTCCAGCGACTATTTGAATTTAGAAGCGAAACATTTATCAAAATCAACTTCTAGCAGTCCGCTTTGGGGTTATCTATTATAAGTTCTAGCATTCCCCGTTTTTTTTTTTTGAAAAAAATACTTCTGCAAACCACAAAATGTGCCTTATTTGAATCACTCTTTCATATAGCTGCCATATAGCCGATCTGTTCGATTTGCACCAACTTCTTTGTTTATGAAGCTATTAGTATAAATGGTTTAAAACATATTTAACCCTTAGACGATTTGCCAAATTTTGATTGGATCATTCTTTCATATATCTGAAAAATTAAACAAATTTTAAAATTCTGAACAAAAAAAATTTTTAAAAAGAAAAAAAAGAAAAAAAATCCATAGTGCAGCCTCGGAAAGTTAATATCGATTAATGATTTCTTAAATAATCGAACCGATAAAAGTTTGTTTCGATATTTAAGTACATGTTGTATATTCATTTTTATACGTTTATACATCTTTTTTTCACAAAAGACATTTGAGATAGCTTTCTGCTTTAAACATTTTCATTTTGGTGCGTCATTAACAGTTTTTGCAGTAATTTCCGTAGAAACAGTAGGTTGCTGTTGTGCTTATATTTTTCAACGATTATAGTTTCACTTAAGCATCAAAAATACTAAAAAAACAATAAATAATTTTAAACCCTTGAAAATATATTTATACGCAATTACTCCTTCATACACAAACGAATACAAATTAATTAAGAGGATTTCTTTAGAATATTTCAAAGCAAAAATAAGTCAGTAAAACCTTTTTCTATGTAATCAAAATTATATTTAAGTGAGTAAAATTCTTTCAGAAAATATTTCAAGTATTTAAATGCTTTATTGTTGTAATCATCATCAACGAGTTTTTTAAGCTTAAAATAAATAATAAACAGCAAATTTGATTGCGCATAAAATACGAATTGATAATGAGCTGCGAAACGTATTTCTATGCAAATTATTTGCCTTACAATAAAAAAAACTACTTCAAGGATAGTGCTCTCCCTCTCTCTCTCTTTTTTAAGTATTATTTTTGGTTAAAAAAAAAAGGAATTACGAATCATGAATATTGAACAAATTTCCATCTAAGAAAACGTATAAAAGAGGCAGGTAAAAATCGAATTAGAATGCAATTCGACAAATGGCAATATTCGTCCTTAAAAATTCAAATTCAAAAGGATGTGCTATGAGTAAGCTGCTTTTGACTATGTCAACGCCGCGCAAGTTGTTGCCCTCAGAATTCTTTGCTATTTTCTATTTTCTATTTTTTTTTTTTTGAAGGCGTTGAACGCTCGCGCGCCTCGCACGACAAATACAAATTTTGCCCATTTACGATGACAAAGTTAAATCGTAAAATTTAAATATGTAACTACACAAAAGACAAACCAACCAGCCAACAACCAGTAACCAAAAATATAAAGTAAAAGCGGCTCAAGGTTAATAGTCAATAGGTGAGGCAAGTATGGAAAATTTCTGTGCAGCTTCTCACGTTGTAAATTCGACAGACGTCATTGTTGACAAAACTTTAGTGTACCCACGTGGTATGCGTTGTATATATTTGGATATGTACATAGATACTGTTTAGCTGCTTAAAATACACGCAATGTCGTCGCATTGCTCATACGCCAACGAAATTAAGTTGTTACTTACATTCAGAGTCACTCAACCAATTTTACTTCGTCCTTTTTTCTTTACTTCATTTTGGCTTTCACCTGATGTTGCAGCCTTAACTGTTGTCGTCACTCAATGATACACTTCAGTTTGACAACTTAACTCAGCAGCTTTTTCAAATTTTTTTTTGTTAACTTAGTGAATCATCGCGTTTTTCCTTTTTTTTTTTTTTTTTTGGTGCGTTGGCTTACAGTTGAGCTACTCAAGCATTTGACGAACTGTGATCAGTCATTGCATACATTCTTTGAGTTTAGAAAGAAAAAAATGAAAAAAAAAAACTTTAGCATCGAAGCTTTTATACCCTAAACAAATACAAATATTCATGTAGCATCGTTTCGTCTAAAGTGAAATACAGCAAACGACCTAAAACGACCTCAAAAAGTGTTGTGGTTGATGCAGAATTTGTCGAGAATATCCTTTTGTAGTTCTACAGTTTTTCAAATATGCGCTGCAGCCTAACCAAATACCGCGCATACGAAAAATTTTGCTTAATCATGACAGTGAAATTTGGTTAAAATGTTTCGAAAATGTTAGAAAGGTAACATTTTATGAGTTTAAAACCCGTTTGATAAATTTGGCTAAATCTTCTTAAAGTGCGAGAGATGCATTTTTATAGAACAAAAAAACGGAAAGGTGAACAAAAGGACACAATGTATAAGGTAACAATTTGATAAGTTTTAGTGTCTTTTAGAAGTATCTTAAAATATCTACTATCTGTTAAAAGACAACTGTTAAAAAGTGTTGAGCAATTGTTTTATTTAGCGTTTGCTCAATTTAAAGTAGTCAAATTCATACAAAGAAATAATAAAACAAGGAAAAACGTTAAACTTCGGTGGAACCGAAGCTGAAATACCCGTTACACAAAACTTTTAATAGTTTATAGTTTACTAGGCGCTTAGATTAAATTTCACGATGAATTTGATCATATTTGTATGGAGGCTTTTTGTTATATTAGCCCGATCCTTACCATATCGATGGAGTTGACATTAGAATTGATTTTACCAAATTTTAATTGAATTCATTCAGAAAAAATAAATGTTTTTATATAAAAATTCGAAAATGTGCGGTAAATTTGTATGGGGGCTATACCTAAAAATGGGCGTGGCGTCTTGGTTTGACCCTGGGATGACAAAAGAAATTTTTTTACCCAATTGGGAGCAAGTACATTCATAATTAATTACTATTTTTAAACAAAAAATTGAAAAAAATCGATAAGTTTGTATGGGGGCTATACCTAAAAATGGGTGTGGCACTCTCATTTTCGAACTAAACCTAGTCGTTGCCGAGAAAAGCTTAAGTTTAAAATTTCAGCCCAATATCTTAATCTTCGTCGAATAGATCGCATAGCAACAAACAGACGGACAGACAGACGGACATGGCTAGATCGATTCGGCTCATCGAGCTTTATAGCTGCAAAACTAAGCCAATGAATTGCGACAGATGGTTTTCGAATTGACTTATAGACGTACGGACATAACTAGATCGACTAGTCACCTCAAAAGGATTTAGAATATATAAACTTTATAAGATTTTTTTTTCATTTTTTCTTTTTTTAGTACGCTTAGTATTGAGAAACTTCAAATAAGTTCAAGAGTTTTGCTAAATAACCGAACGACTTAAAGCAAAGATTAAGCAGTAAACTAATAAAAGTTTACACATGCAAAAAGTCGTTTAGTACTTGAGCTATTTATACATTTTTAGCAGAAGAAACTTAATATCTCAAATTTCGCATAAATCCAAAAGAGGACTTTTTGTTCAGTTTTTAAGTTATTCGTAGATACTCGCATGCAACTGCTTAGGCTAAATATAAAGTTAAAATACTTTGATTAACTTGCAACTCAAAGCTGATAGTAATAAACTTATTTTTTTAGCATACAAGTGTACTATGAACCACCAAACTGGAAGAGGGAAAAAGAGTGACATACCGAAAAAAAATATATATAATATATCTAGTAAAGTAAAAAATAAAATGTTGAGAGAATAAGAATACATTTCGACATTAATTTGCATAAATTTCGTCTAGCCAGGCGCGCATATTGTCAAATTACAAAAAGCTTAATGAAAAGCGTTATATTTGCTCAACGACTAAGAAAACGAGTGTTTTATATAGAGAACAAGAGAGAGGTAGAGAAACAACGTAAGAAGGATATCAAGGATATCAAGTGAGTGTAAAAGTACGCGAAAAGAATTACATTAGAAGCATATTTTAAACATATTAAATTAATACAAGGTTTGAGCTGTGCCACTGCCAGTGGCAGTGCAAGTGTGCCAGCAGCTACAGCAAAGTGGCAGTTAAGGCAGTCATGACATTTACTCTAGAATGTTAAGTAACTAGGATACTAAGCTTCTACACCTACATCTACACCATGCCCATGTCCTTGCCCATGCCATAATGCCACGTAATGTGCAGCTTAAACTTTGCTTTATTTTGGTTTTGGTAGCTGATGTAGCAAAAGTAGCGCATGACATGATGAAGCTACTTACTCTCAACGACAAGTGTAGAAATTTCATTTGCATATGATTGCGTGAAATTTCACACAATATGCTGCGTGAGTGCAGGTTTGTTCTTTAGAAAAAAAAAATATTTTCTAATTTTAGTTTTTTTTTCATTTATTAAAAAAAAAAAAAAAAATTCCAATGCGCTTTGAACGATGTTGCGTTGTGTATCTTTTCAAATATTTACGTAACTGCTTGTATCTAAAATCTTTAAAAAGAAAGAGTTTAAATAAAGTAGCTTAAATTTGAATCTAATAAAGTATTTTATTTAGATCAAAGAGAAAAACTAATCGAATCAACAGCACCATCTGTGTCTAAAACAAAACAAGAAAGCACTTAGTCTGATCGACTATTTGATACACTCTGCATCTAATACAAAAAAGCCTTAAATGTAAAAAAGCAGAACTGCATGGCACTTAAAATGCACGTTAAACGGACTCTTTTCAGCTGCCTTCAACTTGTTTCTTGATTTAAAGCAAAAATAAGGTTCTGGGCTCTGGGTTCTCATAGATTTTTAATGGACACGAAAAATTTTTTTAAACATCGTTCTGGAGATAACACCAGTTTATAAAAAATATGGTTAAATTTATTGATTTTTATAAGATGGTACTCCATATTTTTTTAAAAAATTAGGTGCGAAAGTCGAATAAAAATGTCGCGGATTTAAATAGAATTGAATCAAATTTTCGTAATCAAACGGTTACTCTGATAAATTTTTTTGAAATATCTGTTAAAAATACGTTCTAAAAAAAAATGTGGAGATCAGATTTCGACTTTGGAACTATGATTCTTTTGGGAAAATTTTTCTAGATTATCCCAAACACTACGTTTCTGCTATACGCTAGTGTATACATATTTTATACTAATATATTTCTATTATACCCAACATATATTCTAAGTATGTAGTGTGTATAATAGAAAGTAAATAATACAATACAATATTTATTTATTTAATTTTAATAATCTAAAGATGCTGACAAGTTGATGTAATTTTAAACAAGATATAATTTCGTATTTCTCCATATTATAATATCATAAAAAAACCTTTACAAATAACAACAAAAAACATTGTATTTAAAAGGAATAATAAAATAATCACTGTATCCAATAGCAACAAATAAAAAAATACAAACTGAATGTAATCTTAACTGTGATTAAATTTTTATGTTGTTTTATTTAATAGCTTTTTTTTTTTTTGTATTTAGGCACATAACACAATGCCTGGAGGGTCCATGTACTATACTCGAGTGGTATTCATTATTTTAGAATTTGCTATTTTTTTTCTTCATTTTTTTATTTGGTTTATGTCGTTAAATAATGTTAAGATGCCGCTATTATATTTGCCAGTTTTGTCTACTTTATGTCGACTTAGGCTTGCTATCTAGTTTATCTCTAGCTTTCTAACACGCTGCCATTTTGTAACTGTATGCGTTGTAAATGTATCTTGTATCTTTTTTTACATTTAAATGCTGCTATTCGCTTTTATAAGACATATAAAAATGTCTAGAATTTTTATTTGTTTGCTTTTGTGAAATGTGGCATAATTTCTTTAATATTTTCTTAAATTTTTTGCGTGCAATTTTTTTTTTTTTTTGCTTAAGTTTAAGTTGAAGTTATGCTTTGTGAAATAACCAAAATACTTGAGAAGACAATATAAATTGCATTTTATATTTTGTATCTTGTTTTTTCTACTTCGATTTTCTTGCTATTTTATAACTTTCAGAGTGTTGCTTTTTTAGGGGTTTTATTTATTTATTATTATTTTTTTTTTGTTAACTCATTTACGCTTAACTTATTTGCAACAGTTTATGGTCGAACATAAATAAGTAAATAAAAGTCTCTTAATTTGTCTGTATTTAATACTAACTGAATAGAACAAAAATTATCCAAAAACAAACCCAAAAAACATTAACGTTCAGGAACTTCTAATCCGCTCCATAAATACTTGCCGGAAGTTGAGAGATACTAATTTGTAAGTCAGACAAGAAACGTGCAAACTGAAAAGAAACAGCAATCATACAGATACACAGACAGACAGACAGAAGGCGTAGATAGTAAGTTGTACATAGATTTTATCATTTTGAGTTTTAAGACAAACAAGCATTTAAATTCTAATTCAAGTAAATAAAATAAAAATAAAAAAATTTATGTTGAAAACGTTCTCGTTTAAATAATATTTTATGCAGCGCAGTGAATGAAAGATTTACGATGGAGACACAAACGGAAGGAAGTATACAAAAAAGGACGTAGACGTACGTAAAGAAGTAAGTAAATATGAAAGCATTAAATACGACATAATATGTCGTCAACATTGGCGTAGTTAATAAATTTTTTTATATTAGAAGTGCTTTAGAAGGTTATTGTTTTGGAAATACCAGATAATGCACGTAAAGTACAAATAAAACAATATGCAGAATGTTAACGCGATGCTTTTATTTTTTATCAAACGAGCATTGCCATTAATAAGAGTTTATTACCTTAAAAAAGAGAGTGCATCTCTGATTTTAGGTAATTTTATTTAAATTTTCATTTAACTTATAATTTACGCTTAGTTTATGCTTGAATTCTATGATAATTTCTATTGAAACGGTCTATTTTTTAAATTTTAATGTTTTTTTGTTTTGGTTTCGATTTTATTTTTAGTTAAAAATTCATTAATTCACTTTTTTAACTTGAAATTTGCCATTATTTTTAAGTTTTCATAACCACGTCTATTAAAAACTGTTACAGTAATGAAATGTAAATGGAAAGGCGTTCTTTTCAAGCTAAATATACTGCCTTTCTCTCATAATCACCTATATTTGCGATATACGGTTTAAGAAAATTAGAACCATTTGGAGTTTGTTGGTGTTCCGGCGACGCAGTTAAAGTTTGTCCAGCTGGAAAAAGTGGTCCATGGTGACTTGACTGATGGTTGATGGTGTCATGTCTCCGATTTATTTTTTTTACCATTGGCGAGTTTATAATACACAATATGTGAACACAGCAAGACATGTCTAGTAAGACATCATGCATGACATGTCTTGCAAGACTTCACGTATGACATGTCTTGCAAGACTAAGTGCATGGGAAAATGGGTCCTAGCTAGCGCCCAAACTAGGCACACCTGTGACACCACAGCGATATTTGAAATAATTTCTGTTGCCATTTAGTTTAGTTTAGTAAAGATGGCAAATGCTAGCGCACAAAAATTAATTTCAAAAATGAACTTAAGCGGAAGTGCGTCAGTTTGCATTATTTAATTACATAGAATATAGAAATGTGAGCGAATGACAGACAAAGTTTTCAAATGTCAGGAATATGAATACAAAATATGCAGCAGCGAATAACTGCGACAAAATAGCTTGCGGCACACAAATTCAACAAGGAACGAGCTTTAAAGTTTATAGATAAAATAACGAAAAATTTTAGCTTATTACTTGGCAAAATCCACTAAATTGCATTTTGCTTAACATTGCACAAATTCTATTTTTCAAGAGCATTTTCATTGCTTTCTTCTATTTTCCTTTTTTGTATTTTTTTTTTTTTACTATTTTGTCGAGTGTTAACAACTAATTCGTGTGCATGATGAAGCTTAAGTTTAAAGCGCACCCAATAAGCATAAACAGCTGTGAACAAATTGCAGAAGAAAATTGTTGAAGTGGTAGCCGAGCAGCATGCGATGCGAAGCCACGCCAAGCCAATGTCCTTTTGCATTGCTCAAGCCAAGCAAAAGTACGCAGCTGTGCCAATTTGTGTGTTCTATCGATTTTCATGTGAGCTTAAGTAGGTATTTACTTGATTTTTAGTTATATATTTAGGTAAGGTTAGGGTAGTGTAGGGTAGGGTAGTACTACTAATATCGGCAATGGCACTCTATTAAGATAAATGCGACGCATGGATTGCTGCTGGAGCTGCTGCTGGTTGGCTGCCTTAAGACGATTTAGCTTAGTTTATTATTTATTTATGAATCGTTGCAGCTGAGTTATGATTTGCGACATTAAAACTTTTGTAGTACGAGTCAGATTTTTCGGTGAAAAGTTATTGCGAAAAGTAAAGCAAAATAAAGTAAAGTAAAGGCGAGTTCAAAGTTCGAGTTGAAAGTTTAACATGAAACCGAATGAACATAAAAAAGAAAGAAAGAAAGAAAGAACGAACGCCGCCACAAAACCCCGAAAAACAGTTGAGCAAGTCACGTAGACTCATAATTAACATGTGTCTGAAATATAGTAGGTATATATTGTATGTGTATATACGAGTATGTGTATGCGCAGGCGGAAGGTCGTTCTAATGTGTAAGCTAAGTAAGCAGTCAAACCGATTTTCCAAAAGCAAAATTAAGTGCAACATACGGCGTCACCTTGATAAAATACTAAAAAAAAGAAGAATGGTAAAGTCTTGTATACTCGATTGCAAGATACCCATCACCCAATCTTTATGTACTTTAAGTTAAGTCTTATCTTAGTACCATACTTTATGGGATTTTCATACAAAAACTCAAAAAATGGGTTAAATTTATATGAGGCTCTACCAAAAAATTTATTGCTCTTATCCATTTTGGGATATTTCATTGGGACTTCATAGGCATGTTGTATACTAAATTTGGACTTTCTAGAATAAGAAACAAGATATTTTTTTTGTAAAAACCCCAAAAGTTTGGGTAAATTTGTTTGGAAGGTAAATTCCCTTTAAAATGGGACCAGATAAAAACCGTTTGTAAGTGAAAATTTGTTGGCTCAGGAGAGTCTAAGTTTCATTAAATATGGTGGCCCTATACCTAAAAGTCTTCGAGATAACCGTTTTTATACGGCAGGCACCATGACAGACAGACAGACAGCATGACAGACAGACGGACATAGGTACTTCAATTGTCCTTTCCATGCTGATAAAAAATATATTTTCTTTATAGAGTCTACCTAGCCTTCTTCAGTCTGTTACATACAGTCGCACAAACTTAATTTACCCTTTTACGCTTGGGTACAGGGTATATAAAGAATGGAGATTTCACATGGTTCACACAAACACACACGCACATATACAATGTATCCTTTGAAGCTGTGAGTTTGGTTATGTGAAAAAGTTATAAAGCAAAATATACGTTACCAGGTTGAATGCTTCGCTTCGAGGTGTTTGAAAATATTTTGCATACGCATAGCTTACGCATGGCATCCTTCGTTTACTGCTCACATCAACTTAAAATACACCAAAATTTGTATAAATATAAAACAAAACATTTTACGACGCAGCTGTCTTAATGACTCAGAAAAGTTTGCTGTTGCTTTATGGAAAATATTTAACAATGTCGCAGTTCGCAGTACACGTCGATATCGTACGCTGTACGGCGTATGTGTAGCAGAAAAAGGTCAGCCGTAGCAGCTTCATGGAGCTTTAAAATTATTGTTAAAGTTTAGTTTTATTTTTTTATTATTTTTTTGTTTTTTCATTCATTTAAATGATTGGTGATAAATTATCCTTAATACAGCGCAGCGCAACGCAGTAAATGCGGAAATCGCTTGTGAATTGTGCAGCTGTTTTTTTTTCCGTTTTCATTTCGCACTTTTATGGGTTTTAGAAGCGTAGAACAACAACCACAACCTCAACAACAGCGTAAACTGCACATGGCGGTTCTTAGCATTATTTTTATTTTTATTTTATATATAATTTCACTATTAAGACGATTGCCATTTGCGCTTACATTTGGTTTGTTTTAAAGTTTTACCACCTGAACCCAAGAAAAGTTTTTGGTTCAATTCTTTTGTGTAGTGCAGCCAGCAGCCGTTGTCAAAATTTATAACTAAGAAAATTTTATAATTTTACAAAGCAGAGCATTAAAGTCGAAAAATGAAAACAGAAAAATAAAAACATTGCCATAAAGTTTTTTAAGTAGTAATTTTATTTTTTATATTTTTAACAAAGACATTTCCGGCGTGCTGCGTAAATTATTTTATTTTTAAAAGTTTACAGAACTAAATTAAATAGTTTCAAATAAAAATATATAAAAGTGTTATTGTCGCCAACCTTGCGTACGAGTATGATATGATACGTATGCTACATAAATGCAAAACGTAGGGCATATACTTACATATGTACAATATATATGTATAAAAGACTAACATCGTTTTTTGCAATGCAACGGAAGTCACCACTACTGAGAAAACAGTATACATTGGTGAATGCTAGCTTCAATAGCCAGGATCAATTCTGAAACAAAAGCGGAGATTCATTATCACTTTCATGAAATTTTAAAAGTCAATCGTATATTTATCCACAATCACAGAGCAGGCTTACTCTCATGAGAAGAGCGATATCACTGAACTTGTATTTTATGATAGTTTTTTTTGAAGACGGTCTATTTCAGGCTCTTCGTGGTACATTCTCCTTAATTCGAGTTTGGATTGTTTTATAAGGCGGATAACCGGCGTCAGGTGCTTTTACTGCTCTTGACAGCTGCTGCCTCAGCCAATTTGAATCCAAACGCACTAAACATTGTACGGAATTTTTGGCTGCTCTTTCTTTTCCGTTTCTTATCTGCCGGATTTTTGCAATTTCAGCTCTTTTTTTGTTGGCCTTTTTGTACTTCTTGTCATTTTTTTATTTCATCGAGACCAAAATAAGTTGGTACTAGTAAAAAAAATAAATTGTTTTTGTGGTTTTGAAATCATTCTTGGATTAGAGCCTTTCAAATGTAACCGGTTTGGGACACATCCTTTGAATAGTTTTAAAGTCTATAGCGGACATAGAAAAATTTTTATTATTTTTAAAAAGTTTCAGTTACACCACGGCTAAATAATAACCAAACTTTTGACTACAGAATCATGCGTTTACCTTGAATAATTTAATATGGTGTCAAAAAGTTGAAAAAAAGAAACAGAAAATAAAATATCATTTTAACAATTTTTTTTTTTTTAAATCAAAATTAAAACTTTGTTACTTATGGCAAAAGCCCTTTGCGAGTTTCCGAGTGTATAATTCAAATATATTTTATTTTAATATTATTTTGAAAACACAACGAACTAAAGTTTTAAAAGTTTAATGAGTTGTTACGTTCCATTTGGAGCGTTATAAAAAAATTTTATTTTCGTTTGTATTTTTTTAATAAACACAGCCACATTTAATTCATCATGCATTAAGCATGTTAGTTCAGTTTGCAACATTTTGCATTTTATAAAATAATTAAATGCGTTGCACTTGAAAAATTAAAAAAAATTCACTTAAAGATTTTTTAAAAATTAAATTACAAAGCAAAAAAAAAAAAAAATCCATACACAAATGTAGTACATGCCACATTGTATGTATGCATGTAAATATTAAGGATATACGCGGTAATTCGAAACTATTTGCCGACAGTCCTTGACAGGCTTAATCGCTGCTGCTGCTACTGCTGCTGCATTTGCGCCATCGAAAATTAAATTGTAACATAATATCGCGTTTAAAAATTAAATTCATTTGACACGTCGGTCATCATCAATCATCGACGCCACAAAAGCATTTATTCATTCATTCAGTCGCAGTTGTCCTGGGAATTAAATATGCATTTAATGGATGCAAAATGGAGTTGTGTAATTTATTTTATTTAATTTTATTGGTCATTGCGAAAAAAAAAAATCATTTAAAATGAATTACCGCTGATTAAATATATTAGTTTATGTTGGCAATGTCATATGTACACATAAATACGAGGGTAGTTTAAAGAATGTGTGCATATATATATGTACTGCTTACAGCTGCCAATCTTCAAATCTTCCAATCTTCAGCAGTCTTTTATTGTACTCTTCATAGGAAAAGCGTACAAACAAAAAAAAATTAGTGAATGACAATTTTTTTTCTGTTATTTTCTAAACTAGGGCGTCGGAATTATTTAATGGCCACCATTGCGTTTCTAATTAATTCGACAGGACGAAGTAAATTCGTGGAAATAAAATTTTCAAAGTTGATAAAATGTAAACAAACTAAATTATTCCATGAATAAATTAGCTATCCTTGCTTTATTAAAAAATCCTGGAATTAAAAATACGCAGTGCGTAATTCATAGTTTTATACTTCATATATCTTTTTGTTATTATATAAAAATCTCATTTTGCGATATTCGTTCTTTATAGACTCTGAAACTACTGAACCGATTTGAATCAAATTTTGTAGTTGTGTATTTTTGGTTCAGTTTAAAAAAATAGAATACATATGTGTATATAGTTTTAGAAAAATAGCCTGGCACATTAGATACAGATATTCATTTGGAAATAAAATTCGGTATACATATACATATTACCCTTTGGAAAAATGGACGGATAGCATAAACGGAAGATGTATGTATGAATCATTAGATAGATAGTCGGAGGACGTGGCCCCAAAATTTACAAAAATATTTTAAAATAATTTTTTTGCAATACGCAAGCAAGCTCGGATACGCTGTTGTATAACTCAGATACATGGGTCATGTCAGAAGGGATAAGTCGTCCTTGGGCGTGTTTAAGTGTAAGACTCTTCGAAAAATCTATAAACCAGTCAGAGTGGGTTTTGATTTCCGTTTTCGCACGAAAGATGAGCTGTATGAGGACATTGACATAGTCAAACGATTATACTGCACTGTTTAACTGTTTCGAGTTTATGAGCGTAACCTGTACCTTATCGTAGAAGTACGGCAGTGAGAACGTTCGCCGCTGTCTTGAGAGAAATCAGATCTTGAAAGACATTCGCCAGATTCTTGCTGCTAAGGTTAACCACTATTTAAACTACACTCGCCTTTAGATTCATTCTTTCATAAACTTAATTCAAACAAATGGTTTTCACATTTATTAATTTCCCTTAACACATTTTATGTGATTATTTATACAAGCCAACGTGTACAGCAAATAAAAAAAAAATAAAAACAATATTTATTAAACAAGTTGACTTCTTCCAATTTATCTACAATATTTATACCAATATTAAAGTATATTCAAACATTTTTAGAACTAAAAGTCAATTTGATAATAAAGATAATCGAATGCTTTGGAGTAGGTGTGTGCTTATGTATATAAATAATGTTAAAGTGATTCGTTGCTGTACGTATGAGTATTACGTATACGTAATATGCTAAAAATTATTATGCATACGAGTACACAAACACACACACACACACACTCATAGAGTAAGTGTATGTATGACATTCAAACTAAAATAAAATTAAGTAAAATGAAAGCTATCTACGTGCATAATAGTGTGCAACACTAGATTCTAGACTACAATATATGTAAGATGTACTTAGACTATAGTAGTATGCAATATGCCGGAATATGTTGTTCTGGGCGCGCCTTTAGCGCTGGGCTTGGTAGTAGATTTTAAATGCATGCAATGTTGTTGCTTCCGTTACGAACGCCTCAACTTGTCGCTGCCACATCCGTTTCGTTGCTTCTAAATTCTTTAGTAATTTATTGTGCAAAATGCATAAGTTTGAAATGTTTAAATTCTTTGGTTTTTGTTGTTTTTTGTTGTTGTTGTTGGTACTTTAATATGCAGATGTTGCGGCTCTTGGTATTTTGTTTTGACTTAAAGCGACAGAGAGAGAGAGAAAGAGAGAGACGCTTGCTACCTGCACTTGGTAAACACATACATACACATATGCATGTGTGCACATACGAGGCTGAAATGAAATACAATCGAACTTGATTGTAATTAGCTGCAAAATTATTTTAAAATCTAATCCTTATATTGAACATAAATTTTTGCATAAAACTTTTCTAGCCTTAAGTTCAACTTCTAATTGTAACACTAATTTGCATAAACTATTAACCTGTACTGAAACCCAGTCACGTCGAGAGTTGGATGAGGAGAATGGAAAATCTTACGAGTTCCTATTGCTTCCATTTTAAGGTTTAGCGTCTTGTGGTATTTTTTCACAGTGATTTAAAAATTCCTACGTCGCACTGAAACTGAATGTAGTGATTGTGATGTTCTTTTTCCTCAGTGAACATGTTCAGTTATAAGCGATTTTGTGTATAGTCATCCCGAAAATTAATCAGTGACTGTACATTTATCAGCCGATTCGTTCATATTCGCTTGAACACCGAACTTGTACAAATTCGTTGGTACATTTGCCAGTCACTGAAGCGGGGTCTATTGAAACGATTGAATGCTGAAAGCGCAATTGTAACAAAAATATGAAAAGAAAACACAGTGAAATGTGATATTTTTTTATACAAAAAAGTAAAAGATGTGTGACTAACTTAAATCGGCAATTGTAAAGGAAGCAAGCAAGAACACATTTATTTTATTTTGGAGAGACATCAAAATCTATAGATGCTCCCAATTAGTTTAGATGCGGCAGCATAGGATAGAATCATTAAATATAGACTCCATTCCAACCTACTCCAAATATTTTACCTATGACTGGTAAAACTTTTTTCACACTTCATCAAGCTAAATTTATGTTAAGCGCTATAATGCCGAACATTTTTTTTTAGAGTTTAACTATTCGATTTGACAAATCTACAACTAATCATACCAACCTCGCACACAACTGAAAAATGATAACACACGTGTCGTTCCGTTTGTTTACGAAAATGCGTATAAAAACAGAGATAAGAAAATCAACACAGAAGCAATTAAATTTTTGGCTGAAACTGTTTGAACATTGAAACTGATTGAAAGCAAAGCGCAGACGCAGTAATGGAATACAAAATGGCGCGCAACAAAGCAGCAACACTGGCGTTTAAAGAAAATAAATTTCAATTTCAAAATGTTTTTAATAAAAAAAAATTATAAACTTAATTTTTGTTTATATAAAAATTGCGTAAAATAAAAATAAAATTATTCTAAAAATATATTTATTTTTTAAATTTTTTTATATTATTTATAAAACTTTCACAAACACAAAACTTAGCTACTACCTTTTAAACTACATACTTTTTTCCGCATTGCTGCCATTTTTAAACGTTAACAACGACGTGCAACAGTCGACAGCACAGCAGCGTACAAGCAAACGCAAAATAAGCAGTCAAATCTCAACATTTGAATCATTCGCTTAATCAGTCCATCGGGAACCGCGCACGGCAGCAAACGCCAAGCACTGCAGCACGTGTCTTGACGCTGCAATTGAAAATATTTTAAAAGAAGAAAGAACAAAAAAAAAAAAAAAAAAAGAAGCAAATTATAATAAATTTCAAATACGTCCGTACTAACTGTGTATGCCGTGTTTTGCCGCCGGTAGACATTTCGACGTAGTGCAAACGCTTCGAAAATTCCTAAACTGTTTCTGTTTTATTTTAAACGCAACTGCAGCAACTGCAACAAAAACCGAAAAAAAATATTTTATAAACTTTCTGAAATATTTATAGACAATTTAATTAATTTAAACCGCAACAAAGTGTGTGTCCAGTCAATTTTTAGTTTGTATATTAATGAAACAATTTTACATTAAAAATTAATGAAACTTTTTTTAAAAATAGGGAAAAAAATTTAAAATTGTGTTTCCTCATATTTTCTCATTACTCGTGATACTAATTAAATATTTTAGCTGATTATATATATAAATGTATTTTTATTTTTACGGTTTCTGTGTATTAAGTTTTTAGGAAGAAGAAAAAAAATTTATATTTAAATTAAATTTCAGTTTTTATGTGCGGCATTGTTTACGATTTGCCATTGTAAATATTTGCGTAGGAAACTAGAGGAAATTAAAATAAAATAGAAAATTACCATAACAAATAAAAAAACCTAAAATATTTAAATACGAAAAAAAATTAAAACAATTTTTAATTTTTTTGAATTTTTGAATTGAAGAAGTTTTGAGAAAAAAGTAAATAAAAAAAGAGAAACAAGTGAAAAGTTTTTTTATTTTTTAAATACATAAATCATTAGCACAGTTTAAAAAAAAATAAATAAAAAACAAAAACTAAAATGTACAAAATTATTGCTGAATTTGTTTAAAAAATATTTTTTTTCATTGAACTGGTAAGTTTCTTTTTTTTTTTTAAAGAAATTTCAATTATTCCTAGGCACTTTAATAATATTTTTATTATATAAGCGGCTGCAGGAAATGATTCTTTGTAAAATATAGAAAATATTTCTATCTTTTATCATGAATGTAAAATATAATTATTTATAAGTCTTTCCTGTAATTCATAAAATTTTCAAGTTTCCAAAACAAATTTTTTTATATATCATTCATAAGAAAATTGTGAAACTTATGAGATATGATTTAAATCAAAATGAGTGTTCCAAATTTAAAAAAAATTTTGCTGTAAATGCAGCCTCGATATGAGAAATGTTTACATCTTTTTTAAATAAAATTTATTGCTTTCTAGATATTTTTTTAAATGTCTATTTTTATGGGGCTATCTCTAAAAGGTTTACACAATGTATCCCAATCAACTCTTGGTCGTCGGGTTAGAAATTCCGTGGTTTTGAATCCCAAATGTTTGTTAAACTAGTTTTTATTTATTAATCAAAAAGCTTAATTCTAATTAGTGCAGTGTTATAATTTATAAATATTGGCCGTTTTGTATTTAAAACAAAAAAACTCAGCGGAACCCACGGGTTTCAGTGGGATTCTCGTCCCGACGCTCACTTCTAATAGGTACTTCCCCTAAAATAGGTTTACAGCCACTTTTTGATAAACTGTTTCTCATATAGGTTCATAAAAATCTAAGTTCTAGTTTGGTCGTTTAAGCTTCATTTATTCTTCATGCTGATCAAGAATATACTGGGGTGACATCGAAATCTCAGAGTTTTGATGTAAGTGTTTCGGTATAAATACTAGTAAATTTACACCATTACACTGATACTTCGAGTGGTTGCATTGAGTCCATAGGGTAGCCAATTTTTTTAATATTTTTAATTTCTTTTTTCAAAAAATTCAAATTTGTGATCCGCCAACGAAAAATGGAACCTTACAACTCTATTTAAAATGTAAAATTCAAAACTCTATTGGAAGTGTTTTCGGTGTCACCATTCTGGTTGGTCCAAATATACGTATTTGTATACAGACTATTAAAACCCCTTTGTCTGTTACATACATTCACACAATCTTAGTATACCCAACGGTCAATGGTCTAAACTTTTGCCAAATATAAATATATTTTAAATTTTAGTGTTTTCAAATGTCGAAGCAGTTTCGGTCGATGAACACGACTTCAGCTCTTTATGCAAAATTTATCTTTGAATTAACAAAATTTAAATTTAAATTATTTATAGCTGAATAAACTATAAAATGAATTTAAATTGATTAAGATTCAAGTGATTCTTTGGAAATTACTGCTTAACTAAAAGTTATGTCTAATCAAATATAAATTGCACTTCAGAATAACCAAAGTCTAGACCTGTACAATCAATTACATTTCTTAAACATTTATCAAATCGATATGCTAACCTTTTACTTTACATAAACAAACACACACACACCCACACACTCAAGCACTTATAAAACAAATATCGATGCAATCATTCTTAATTTGATTGAATTTGATTAAACCATTCGATTCATTCGATTCATTCGCTTCAATTGAAATCACATTAAAGAGGCGCTTATATTTTAAATAACCCAAAGGCACGCGAGAGACCAATCAATCATGCAGGTACCATATACCTTGCATACCTTTCTCGAGCAACAGCATCTTTCGATAAATGTCTATTTTCAGTGCGAAATAGAGAAACACTTGAAACAACTTTTTAACTCAAAAGAAAAAAGAAGAAAAAAAAAAAAAAAAAATAGAAAGGTTAGGTTATAAATAACTAAAATTCAAATCCTATTCACACATTTTGGCCTTAAGCATTTTCTTTCACACGAAATTTTAATAGTATTAAAAGGCAAAAGCAGCGCTCTAATTGGTTTAACTGACAAACGCACAAATTGTTGAGCAACATGCCTTCCCTTCCATATAGATACAACAGGTGAGCCAGGGCCAAACTGGACTTTGTATGCCAGCGATGAAAGCAACAGCAACAGTGAACATCATAAATCAAATCGAAAACACATATTAACAACTTGATGACGGCAATGGCTGGATGCTTCGCTTCAAAAGGGTTTTATATATGGTAGTGTGCGACACAACAAAAACAAAAAAGGAGATAAAATGGCCTACCGAAATAAAGCAAAAACTAAAAACAACAAGAAAGAACGCAGTAGTCGTGTATGCTCGACTCCAAGAAACCCTGTACCCAATTTTTATATACTTTAAATTATTGTATAGGATTTTTGTAAGCAAAAGTAAAAATAATTGGGATACATTTGTTGTGATATTTTATTTGGACTATTGTAGGCATAATTCATACTAAATTTAGAGTTCCTGGATTACATAACACAGTAGTTCTAATGAAAAAACTCAAAAATTTGAGGTAGGTTTGGAGCTAAAAAAAAGTTATCATTTGACGGCTTAGAAGAGTCTAAGTTTTTTAAAATCTTCAAGACAATTGGTTTCATAAGGCAGACAGCATGACGGACCGATAGACAGACTGACATAGCTATATCGACTCTCCTTTCAATGCTTATCAAGAATATATACACTTTGTAGGGTCTACCACGCCTTCTTCGCCTGTCACATGCATATCACAAACTTAATAAACCCTTTTACCCTTCGTGTAGAGGGTATAAAAATACAGATTTTTAGCCAAACAAACAAGCAGTAATTGAAGGGATGTGTTAGATGTTTGCGCATAGCTTTAACCTTTTAAAGTTAACTCAATTCACTTTAGGTTTAGATTTTAGCTTCAGGCACCGTGGTATGAAATTAGCAGCATTCAAAATGTATAAATATGAAGTCCGATCTTAAAGTTTAAAAGATGTTAAAGTTAATAAGTTGAGGTCTCTACAATGTCAATAGATGGCTATATGTTAGTTCGGTATTTTGTCCAGATTGAGTACTAATGTAAACAAAAAAGTTGGTAAATTTTATTGGCATCCGTCCGTCTGTCTGTCGTATGAGAGAGACTATCTCGGATACTATAAAAGATAGACAATCCACATATGAAACCTCTAGCCCCATTTAAAAATACAAATCTCACCCAATATTTTGGGTATTCCATAAACACTTCTTTGTTTCTTATTCTAGGAACTCAAAATTTTGTATAAATTATGCCTGTGGCTGGCCCAATATGTGTAGGACCAAAATACAAATTTACTCAATATTTTTGAGTTTTTTTATGAAAATCCAATGCAATAAAGTATGGTTCTAATATAAGACTTAAGTTACAAAAAAATTGGGTACAGAGTATCTCGCACTCAAGCATACTGTACTTCAGAGTTCTTGCTTGCTTTGTTTGCAATTCAAAACACAGTGTAGAGTTTGTCTGTTTGTCTGCCTGTATGTGTGTGTGTGTGTGTCTTTTAGTTTGTGTTTTGTTAGATTGCTTCTATGAAGTGTTTGTTGTCCAGTGAAAGGATTTGCTGAATAGGCGCTATTATTTTAATAGTGTGGTTCCTTTACTACTGCCAAAGGTCTTGTAGTCTAAATATGTACATAGTTCATATATACAATATATATAACATACATATGTACCTATAGTATATTGTATGTAATTTAATGTGCGATGAGCCTTTTCGAAATCATGCTCTGGAAAATGGCTTTAAATGCTTTTCGGATGTGTTCATGCATCAAAACATTTAATTAAATTGAATCAAAAGCAACAGCAACGGCATCGTCGTCGTCGTCGTTGTTGTTGAAGCTTACATTGGCGACTTGGCGTCGACAAGGACTACTTTTTCCAAAGCTAACACAGGACATCATCATGCCATTTTGCTATTATTATTTTGCATTAATTTCTACTTTCATTTTGATTTCTGTTCTGCTATTTTAAGTTTATTATTGGAAATGCTGTCTCACTCACAGCTTAAAATGATTAAATAAATGAGCGTTAAGAATAAAAATAAATAAATTGATAAAGTTGTTGCATAAATTATAGATAACAATCTGCTGCCACAATTTTCCACATCAAAAAACTTTTATATATATTTTTCTTTTTTTTTTTTTTATGTCCAAAAACTGTATCTGTGTGTGTGTGCGTGTGCGCATATTTGACTTCTTTTGAAATAAAAAGTTTTTTAAAGAATTTCAAACTTTCAATATGAAGCCGCAATAGTATCAAATTTATTTAACTTTCAACTTTTTGACTTTTTTATGCGTTTTTCATTTTTAATTGTATTCTCTTTGTTACACAATGAAGTTTCATTTCCTAAGATACGATACATACTCGCATGTAAGCGTAATCAAGTAAATTTCTTTTCAAATTAAAGCCAACAAATGAAGAATGAAGACACACAGAAACATGTTTCATGTCTTCATTGAATTGAAACTCATGTATATTCTGCTTCTTCTTATTGTTTACGAGTTTATATGCAGCGCATAGCATTCCAGCCCAGGCCAGCCCAATCATCATCTTATGGCATGCCATCCCATCTCAATGCTTTAATTCATTCTTTCAGCACTTTGCCAATTGTATCAAGTTGAGCATCCAACTCGAGATAAATAAGCATTAAGCCTCATTTCATTTATGTTCCGCTGCAGATTCCTGGCTTCTCTTCTTCCAAAAGTTTATCTGGCTTTTTCATTTCTTTTTTTTTTTTTTTTTTTTTTTTTGTTGTGCATTCTTTTACTATTGAAAAATAACAATAAATGTATTTATGTTTGTTGAAAGGTAAGTAGTACATAATACTACGTATCTGCTAAATACAAAGAAAAAAAATCCATTTCGCATTGCGTCGAAGTGTTTGAAGTGAAGTAAAGCAAATGGTTTCCGACTAACAACGATGACGACGTTTGCATGTCCTTCTTAGAGCAATTTATAGCTGTCAGTTTTAGTATTGCCTTTGGATATCTTTGGTTTTCTGATTCAACAAGTTTACATTGATTCCAATGTTAAGAAATAAATGATTTTGAAATGTTTTCGGATTGCTTGGATAAAATTAAGATTAAGAAATCGAAGTATTGATCAATGAGATTAAGCATTTTTTAAACTACTCAAGCATCGGACTAGGTTTATCCAATCCTTTTTTTCAATCGCTATATACGAATCTGATCCTAAAAGTTTCCCATTTCTTCGAGATTTAGAGAGAGGTTTACCTGAGGTGATAGAAATATTTAATAAAGCTTAACTTGAAGCTTGTAAGAGCAAGGTTAAGCCAACACGGAATCAATCATGATAATTTTTAAGGCCAGATTCGTGTTCAGCGATGAAAAATCTATAAGATAAGCTTAGTCCTATGCTTGAATCATTTTATGATTCTGGAGATAATTTTTGTTGGAGATACATGTTTTGTTTGTTTATTTCATTAGATTATAATGTTCAGGATTGCTGCTATAAAGTGTCCGAATCATATTCTATGCTTCAATTTAAGCTCTCCAAAATGAATTTGATAAAAGAGTTCAGTAAATCTGCAGCTGAGGAAAACAATGTTTTAAACATTTTAGGTTTACACGCACTTTCGTACAAATCTCTTCTATATAATCGGTTTCACAATTATAAACGTTTGAGTGTCCGCCACCCTGTATATGAACTTTATAGAAATATTTGGAAATGCTTAAACTGAATTTGCAACTCATTGCCAAATAATTATTTAATTAATGACCATATTAGAATCTAATTTTTCACAATAGTATTTTTCTTTTCTTTAAATCCTGTAAAACATTTCTTCTAAATGGTAAATTCTGTGCGTGTCTTCAATTTCATAAATGATTACAATTATTTTATGAGGATAAATGAGCAATCATCTTCATGAATTTATCTGCTATTCCCGCATCATAATAATAAAAGTTAAACTAATAACTTAAATTCAGACAGTATTCTTGCCACCAAACGTAATTTATCATTTCTTGAAATAATTTATTTTTTTATTTTATTTTTTTTTTTTTTTTGGCAAATATAAATTGCCTATCTTATAGAAACATATGATTTTGCTATCCATCAATCTAGCAAAACTCAACAAAACTCACCGACATGTGTAGTGTATGCTGTGCAGTAATAAAAAATAAAAAAAATAAAAGAAAGCCTTTATTGTATTCGTTTTTGTATGCTTTTAGTGCTTTTAGAAACACTCAACAGATTTGGCTAAATTTTCATTACACTTTTTATTTAACTTTTTTTTTATTTTTATTTTATTTTATTTTATTCTTTTGGCGTTTATTGCACAAACCAAAAATAGAAAAGCGGCAAAAAAAAAAAAACAAAAAATTCACAAACAACATTTTGACAAATTTAGTCTTTAAAATAACCACAAATTAGAGCAGATTGAAATTTTATTATAAATTCTTTTTCCTGGTGTTTGGTATTTTTTCTTAATTTAATTTAATTTGATTTCTAGCAGAAAATAAAAAAAAATTGTTTTATGAAAAATTGTTTCCAAATTGTTCATGTTGCTTCGCATTGTTCTGTTATTGAAGAAAAATTTGTTTAGATGACTTTTTAAATGTGTGCGAGGTGTGAGAATAATTGTTATAAATAAACAATAAAAAAAAAAAAAAATATAAAAAAACCGAAGCAAGCTCATTAAACAATCATTTTGATGAATTTTTTCTATGTTAGTCTCCGATTTGTTGTTGTTGCCATTTCGATAATAAGATATACGCGCGTTTTTCTATCTTTTTTGTATCCATATAAAAGGCATTATTTAGCATACGCAATATCACATTTACGCGCTTAATTTATGCTGATTATTTGCGTCTGCTAAAGATACAAACATTGGCAGATATTTTAAATTGAATGCCCTGCATTATAATAAACGAGTGTTTACCATTTCGCTGTATGAGTCAGATGCATGATTCTTCATTAAGTCAATTTAATACAATTTGTTAAATAGATGAAAGAGATGTGACGTTTTAATTTTGTCTGCCTGGAAAATGGAAAATAGACACAATTCTGTTGAATTTTAATTTATTTATTTATATTTTTTCATTTTCAAAGAATCGATTAGTCCCACACATGTGGACAAACAAATCAAAATATGACTAAATCGAGCAGATAAAAAAAAAACATGACTTCTATCAAATAAACAAAAAAACAGAGAGAGAAAGGTAATTGAAAATGTAGAAATGGAGATTTTGGGAGTGTTCCGCAAATTCCAAATAACACTCCTACTATAAGACTTCTCAGCTATTTGATCTATTGTTTTTTTTAGCAATAAAATTGAATGCCGAAATTTGACTTTATATTATCTCAGGAAAACAATCAGTTAGAATTTAAATTGTTACTTACGAATCAAGAACCAAGCTTGGTTTTGGTGGACAATTTCAACAAACCTGCGACCGCTTAAGTTCAGTGTGTCCAAAAGTTTAGTAGAAATGTCAATTTAATCTAAGAGACTCTTTCATTAGGTAAGTTGGTATGTCTGTCTATCCGCTAAATTTGTATGGAGTTCATAATCGAATACAAATTGTGTAGCTGGAAAATGTTAACATCTCTTTTCTTAAAAGGACAATCTTTTTGGTATGCTTAGGTTAACTTAAATTTACGATCACATGTAAAGCGTATTCGAACTTCGTTTCAATTTAATTTAACAAATTTTTGTATTTGCTTTGAAATTGTTCAAGTGCTAAGCTTGTTAAATACTTTAAATATTTTGCGCGTGATAAAAAAATAAATAAAAAACAAAAAAAAAAAAAAAAAAACAAAGTACCACACACACAAATCTAAAAAGTTTCAAAAATAAATATTTTTTAAACGTTGTCAGAAAGTAAGAATTTAATTTAGTAAATGTAATTTCGGTAGCACAGTTGTGGCCGGAATAATATATTTATTCATATTTGTATATGTTTGTAGCTATCAAAGGGACGCGGCGCAGCAGTACACAGTGCAGGAATTAAAAATTGTTTTCTAAGCGCCCAAAAGTAGACCATGGCAGGCACTCAACACGTTTTGCTTCTTATTGACGCAGATGAGTGTTTGCAAGCAAAGTGCAGCAGTAAGGAAGAGCGAAAAAAAGGAGAGATTGAGAGAGGTGCAGTATATACGCAGTTTTATATACTCTACGCTACTTGTTATATATGTATGAGATGAGATGAATAGTTTAGATTTAGAATGATGATGATGTTAGATCGCCAACCATGGGCAGCCTGGTTGAGCTGCGTGCTGCTGTGCTGCATTGCAATGCGCTGTGCTGCGATGCGATACGCTGCGCTGCATTGCGGAAATAAACTTTTGCATTTGTTATTCTATTTCCTTCGTCGCACTATGCCCTTCAAGCACTTTGCCTACACTTTGTGTACACGTTGCACTTGACTTGGCAAACAAAAAGTACTCTCTAAAACATATTCTATTATTTTTTTTCTATTATTTTTTCTATTAGTTTTTTTTTTTTTTTTTTTTTGCTCTCAGCATTTTACTTTGCTGCTTGAGCGTCCGCGCACGTTCAACTTAAAAACATCACAAATGGATAAAGTTTTTTTTTTCCCGTACAGAATATTTTCCAACAAACTCATTTAAAGTTTTAGTCTATCTACTCGACTGGTCGCTCATTAAGCGGCCAAGATTGTACATAAGCTAACTTCCGACGTAGTACATGCATCATCTTGCAATAGAAGTGCAAGTAAGAAGGCAACCTTTTGGTAGCGGGCCTTTTCATACCCGTTACACATAATGTGGAGGGTATTTTTATTTTGTCAGCAGGTTTGTAACGCATTAATGGAAGACATCGGAGACCCCATAAAGTATATAAATATATTCTTGATCTGCCTACAGAGACGAGTTTAGTCTTGCCATGTTCGATCTGTCCATCTGTCTGAACGTTTGTTTGTCTATCCGCCCCGTTCATCCGACTGTACGTCTGTCTGTTGCGAATGGCTTTTTTACTCAGAAGTGTTTTGAAGTCAAATTGACGGTAAATTTTAAACTTACATCTTTTATGGTCCCAACCCATTTTGTATATCAGAATCAAGGTGCCACGCCCATTGTATAAGGTGAGCTCCACAAACAAATCTAGCCCCCATTTGTTCAAATTTGTGTAAAAAACATAGTAATATCAACCCTTGATATAGGGATGGATTTCCAATTGTGTAAAAACTCTATTACTATGTCAACCAAAGTAAAAATACAAGGTAACACTCTCATTTTAAGGTATAGCTTCCATACAAAGATACCGCTCCATTATCGAGTTTTTGTATTATTATTTCTAAATGAATCTTCAATTAATAGTTATGGTAAAACAATTCCAATGTTCACCAAGTGAATAGTATCAATATGGTTAAAGTAGCATTGGACTAATAGCACATAAAGCCTTCCTACAAACCAAGTACCAAATTCATTCTAAATTCAAGCTAAGCATTTGGTGAACTTATAAACCATCAAAAGTATTGTGTAACGGGTATTTTAGATTCGGTTCCACCAAAGTTAACATTTGTCCTTGTTTTTTTTTTTTTTTGTTTGTTGTGTAAAAGCATATGTTGTGCAGAATTTGTGAAAGTTGGAACTTTATAAGAATAAACTTTAAAATAAATACGGTCAACTTCTTGCACAACAATAATAAAAAATGTCCTCAAGAAAAAGAAAACCTTCATCTTTTTATATTTTTTTATTTTAAAGTTTTTTTTTTCCATTTGAACGTCACAGTTGTTGTCAATTTATTTCGCATTTTCTTTATAAATTTGCGTGAAACTAAAAAAAAGTTCAGTTCAGTTTGGTTCGGGTCTGTTTTGTCTACTCGATTCGATTTGATTCGATCCCAATGATCGATCATCAGTCAAAGTAAATTTCTCATTTTCATGCCGTTGTTTTGCAATGTTTCGTTTATATTCAAATATTTGCGTAAATTGTTAGTTTATTTGTTTTAGGCGGGTTGCGATGGAATGTGTGCAAAGCGTTTGGAGATGTGTTACGGACGGGCGTAAATGCGGCGGCGTATCGTATCTAATGAAAATCACAACTGCTTTGGCATAGTCATTGCCTGCATTGTGTTATGTGCTTTCATTTCGGTTTCGTTTCATTTCAGTTTAGTGTTCAGTTTGAGTGTCAGCTTGAGCAGCTTTTGCTTTTTGCCAATTACATTGGCAGCATTCTTTGAAGATTGTTTATTTTTCATTAAGACTGCATGCAATGCCCTCTGCCTGTTGCATACATACACAAACACTTAAGCGAACATTGCACAGTGAGATACTTTATTATTTTGTAGATACATATGTAAAGAGTGAACTTCGTATCCCCTTAACACACAAAAAAAAAAAATTAAAAATTTTAATAATAATTTCGCCGCGTAATTAATTTTGAGTAGACAACTTGGCGGTAATTGATTTTCTATGTTTGAATAAATTTGTATACAAAAAAGTGAATAAATTTCTTGACCTTCTTTATTTTCCTTCAAAAAAAAAAAAAAAAAAAATTATTGTTTGACAGAAAGCAAGAAAGAAAGAAAGGAAAAATTAAATTGCACACTAAGCATACAAAAAGAAAATAAATGAAAATATTTACACAATAAGAAAAATAGCTTAAACGTGCGCTCAACTTAATTTTTCTTTTGGTTTTGTTTGTGTACAGACTTCTGCAGCCTTAAACTGCTTCATTTTCTTTATTTATGTTTTTTTTTTTTTTTTTTGAAAATCGTTTATGAATGTCACTAAACTTAAACGAAAAGAAAGCCACATCGGCCTGACCCATAATAAACATTCAGCATCCAGTGGTGTACATTTGACAATTGTTTCAATCTGTCAAACACAGATGAGCTCAGTAGGCGATAACAACAACGTAAGGGTCGAGTCGTACATCAATTTAGTTCCTTACTCAAAGTTCAGCGTGGACAAATTCATGACTGTTTCTTAGTTAAAAGGCTTTGTCAGGCAACAACAATAAATAAGCGGAAAAGAAAATGAAAATAAAATCAATTTCCTACAACGACAAACGAAATAAAAATTTAGTTAATTTTCCGTAAAAATATTGTGCATTAGTTTAAAGTAACCATGAATGCCGTTCACAGTACTTATAATAAAATTATAAATATTAAATTATAAATTTTCGGCATCAAAAGAAATATTATCCTAGCTACTTTAGTTATCTGAGTACAGTTGCTATTCCAGTGAGTGCATTAGAGTAAGCAGCAAACATTCAGTTGTATTCACTGTGTACTTATTGTGCTGAACTCTTATTCGAGTGCAGCTTTTGATACTTTCAGTATAGTCGGTATAGTTAAAATATTAGTTGGCTACAGCTAATACCGTCTCCTTGCCTAATAGCGCCTACTCTATTTGTTCTAGCTGCCGTGCCAGATTGCAGAAAAAAAAAAAAAATTAAAGTAAACAAAAACAAAAGTTACAAACTTAAACCAACATGTTTCAGCTTCTAGTCCTTTTCTATTTGCTTATGACATTTTCCGAAGGCAACTTGCACATTTTTCTGAATTGTTTATTTAGTATGGTCACCTTATGTAAACTTTCTATTTATAAAAAATTTTCCTACTTTCGCTCTGTCTGTCTGTCCGTCTGACTGTCATTCAATTACTTGCTGTTCACTTTATATTTCAATCAAAACTTAAGTCATTTTTTTCCTTCTTTTTATCAAGTGACTCTTTCGCGACAAACTTGAACTAACAATGATTTTATTCTGTCATTTTGCAGGTCGGAAGTTCAAGTAGAACAACAACATCAACAACAGCGAAGCGCATTTTGAGTGCAGTAAAAGAAAAATAGTGTTTGTGCAAAAAAAAAAAAAAAAAAAAAGTAAAAAAAAAATAGTAGAATAAAATAGAAAAATGCTTGAGCTTGGTATACAAGCAGCAACAACAACCACAGCAACATTCCTGACATCTGCTGCAGCAGCAGCAACATTATCCTACTCTTCCGCTGCCATCGCAACAACAACAACAGAAGATGCAATGAGTACATTTTATAACAGCAACAGCAACAATGCCTACGGACTGACAGATAATTGGAACGGCAGTGGCAGCAACATCATCAGCAGCAGCAGCACTAACTTTAGCAACAATGGTAACAGCAACATCCTAGATAGCAACACACAACTAACAATGCGTACAAATGTCAACGCTTATGCTGCCGTCACAATGGCTAGCATTGCCTCCGCCTATTGCAATCAAACAGCGCTTAACTTCAATGGAAGTGGCAGCATAGATTGCAGCAATCACAACGGCACAAATGGTACAAAACTGTAAGTATTCTTTTTATGCTATAAATCCTTTGATTTCTTTCAACCAAGTGTTGTGCGTAACACCAAAAAAAAAAAAAAAGAAAAAATAATTACTCACTATTCATACTAATGACCATTCCGGTATTACGGTTTGCCGGATAATTATATCATAAATTGAATTAATGTTCTATTGATTTGAACTTCTGACATTTTACTACTAACCAACTCGCTTTCTGTACTAGTGTTGGCAAAAAAATCACTTTCGGTGATTTTTTTCCCAGTGATTTAAAAACCGCAATATTGCATTGCGAATAGAGGTAGTGATTTGCGATTTTCTTGTTCCGCAGTGAACATGTTGAGTTAGCGACGATTTTGTGTATCACTCTTCGCGAGCTGTGAACCTGTTTAGTAATCGCTGATTGTTTTTCGCGAACTGTGATTTTATCACTATTTGCAGTCACTGCGATTCAAAAATCACTCTCTTTGCGCCAACACTACTCTTTACTTCATATATATGTATCTGTGAGATTCAACATTATAATTGTACTCTACAATTTATTCGCAAAATACTTGTCCTGATCTCGTTGCTGTTTGCAACTGACATCTTTGCTTCTTAAATGCGCATCGACCATATCTAATGACAGCCATTCATTCACTTACTCATTTCCGTTTTCAAACTCATTACATGTGGATTCAAAAATTTTCTTTTTTTTTTTTTGCAATTTTTTTCTCATTTATTTTGAAAAATTTTCTTATTTATCAGTGAATGTTGGCAGTAGCAGCAGCAACAACGGCAACACCCACAGCTCTACTCTGCACCACATCGCTCTGCTTTTTTGCCATATTACTGCGTTGCAACTCTTGTGTATGCGCGCGAGTGCGCTTTATACTCTTATTAGAGTACGACGCACAGATCTAAGTGAATGATGAACTGACTAAAAGACTAAATAACTGACAGACAGACAGACTGACATGGTTAGTTGACTGACTCACTGACTTACAGCGTCAGTAAAGAATTTTTCATTCAGTTCGCTTGTCTGCACATAATTATGACATTTTTTTTATTGGTAACAAGGGGCGTTGTGTTGGTGGTCGTGTATGTCAAAATGGTCGTACAACGTATAGAATTGGTGTAGAATCTAAATTTAATGCACTCGCCTTTACTTTATCACAAAACTTTGCAAACAATTCAAGGCTAAAGCATCGTTTTTACATTGCACAATAAATTTTTATAAAAGAACATTTTAGTTTAAAGCTTTTTTATACTCGTCACATATATTGTGGTCGGATATTATTTGTTTATCGGAAAGTTTGTAGTTCATTAAAGTAGTCATAGAAGACCCTATAAAGTAAATATATCATTGATCTGCTTAATGAGTATATATATATCATATAGCCCCTTAACAAACGAACCTTCCTCTTCCGTTTTTAAAGAAAACTTTTTAAATTTTTGTATTTTTGGGATGTATTGGGCCATTAATAAACACTCAACAGCTTAGAGATATATGTATATTCCCGTCTAATGATCAGCCGTAAGTTATTTGTGATTTTGTGTGATGAGTATTTGAGCTTCGTTTCTATTAAAGTTAAAGTTTTTCTGTAATTTATTTTCTTTTATCTTTTTTTCTGCGTTGTTCAATAGCATCGATTGTTTGTTTCTAACTAATTATTTTTTTGAAAATTTTTCTCATTACGGAGAAATAAATTTTACTTCAAGGTTTTTTAATCTAGCGTGCGAAATTAATCAATTTAATTAATTGATTAATTGGCTGCATTGTCTTAATACAAAAAGAGAAATATTACTCTTTGACAAATACTTCAATTTTTTATTTAACGTGCATGCGACACACGTGTCGCCATTATCCTGCCTGCCTGAAGAGTAACGATGGTCAGTATTTTCAATTGAATATCATACGTTCGCTTCTTTTAATTGCTTACTTTGTATGAAAGAATGTATATGGGTGTCTCGCTTTCCTTACTAGAAAATATGCATTCGGAAGTGCTTACTTCAACTAATATATTCAGTTGTCTTCTCAGTATACAGTGGCCTGTTAAGAGTCATATTATAATCCATAGCTGAGTCCTCCTCAGCTTTGACAATGTGTTGGTGGTCTTTGATTTGAATCCCTTTCTTAGTAACTTGACTTGTCGCATGCCTATTCTTAGAGTCTAGTGTTCGTTTATAGTTCGTTTTCTCACGCTTCGCATTGTCTCACTAAGTGGTTCTGAACCTGTCAACAAACTTTCAGCCCCCGTTCTAGCTAGATTCGATACATATACGTATTTTAAGTCATCTCGACGAGAAATCTATCTGTCTGCTCGCCTAGTTATTGCTACTAGTTTCGTTCTCAACCTTATCTTATTCAAGTGTTAAAATCAATAAACTTTACAAATAAGCCGCTCATTTTTGAGTTATCCTTTGAAAACAGTTTTTTATTTGCTTCATATTGTATAAAAACACTCATCATTTCTAACGAAGTTCATGTTTTTTATTGTTTTTGACTGGGTCTGCTCTGGGTTTATTTTTTCATTTAAACATAAATTTTCTGAAACCCTTTCTTCCTTGTTTATTATTTTTATTTTCATTAATTCATGCGACTGACATTCACTGTACTTGACGAACTCAAGGCACTCAAGGAAATATATGTAGACATCACACATCGATGCTCATCACTGTGCAAGGATACCATTAGAATGTATTTTATGCATGGCGTTTGATGTGCTGTTGAATATTGATGTGTGTGCGACCCTAAACAGAAAAAAAGTAAACAAAAGGAAAAAAATATTGAATGTCGCCAGTTAAAAATTTCAAGTTGTTGTTTTTAAGTGTCTCCTTCACCAACGCATAACCACCCAATTCCACTTCATACTTTTACAACACCTACGCCGCCTACGGCGCAAGCTGCTATTAAAGCTTCTAAAAATTTGTCATATATTTTTTCTGTTTTTTTTTTTTTTTTTTTTTGATTTGATTCAAAACGTTTTTGTGTCGTTTTCAAAAAAAAAAAAAAGATACGTTTTTGCCATGACATTTTTACTCATACTTAAGAACATAAAACCTTTAGAGGAATGTCTACAAAACCAAAGTATTAACTTGTATATGCGGTTGGTTTGTTTGTCTGTTAACTGCCTACGCTGTGTCGCATCAAGCCTTTATCCTTTTGCCATTGGCAAATGTCGCTTTACAAACTGCAAAAAAAAAAAAAAATATATATAAAAGAAATTTTTATATAAAATGAAAATAAAAATGAAAATCAATAATCCTTTCGAAAAACAATAAACGTGCGGACACACAAAATGAACTAAACCAATGAAAGGATATTGGCGCTGGCATGGCATGTGTATAAAACGCAGAATGCAGAGGCGAAAGCTTTTTGGCTTAGTTTAGTTTAGAAAATACATACCAACCTGTTCGGTTTGGTTCGTATATTTATTGACAATATAAATTTATTTTGTGGCTTTGATTTAATTTGCGCCATTAGTGTTTGTTTTCGAAATCAGTTTCGATGTTTTCCTTTGCTTTTTAATTATTCTCATTATCCAAAAAATGGGTTGTTTTTCTAATTTAAAACAAAATCACGTTTGAAGTTATTAACAATTCGTTTATATGCTTGGTTAACTTTTTTTTAGTTCAAAGACAAAGGAAACAACTTAAACCCTGGCCTGACAATGACTAATGAGCTAAAACGCACGCCGAAAAACTCGGCACAAAGGGTACTTCAGCGCTCCATAGAAAATGAAGTGGCAGCAGCAGCAGCTAGAAAGATAAAACCGGTTGTACACTTTCTCATATGAAGAAGATATTAAATTTCTTCATCTTTTTTTTTATTTATTTCTCCATTTTTTTTTTTTTTTTCATCTCCTCCATTTTTTTTTTTTTTTTTGGCGCTTAATGAGCTCTTGCGTAACAATGTAAATAGCGCCCTTGACACGCTGCAGCATATTAGGGATTATTATGCTGGAAGTGGTGCTCCGGGGTCACCATATACATACATACATGTATATGTCCAATACTCATTTTCAATTTAAGCACATCTTTTTCCTTTTAACAATAGCTTAATGTACGCAATAAAGCTTAGAGAAGCGAACCTTTAGCGTTACAGTGCTGTGTGCCTATTTAAACAAGCCGCGAAACACCCGAGCAGAGCAAACACATCTAACCCACATGCTAAACAAACCGTATAACATCCTGTAGCTCATTCCTTGAACATAAAGACAGACAGATAAACAGAGCAAACACGGATTTGTTTCAGCACGCACAATTACACACGCTTAATGTTGTACTCATGTCGCTATACTTCAACAGTCGTACAGCCTAGAAGCCTTACAGCCTAGCAGCCAAGCTTCGTTCTTTGTTAAATGCAAACGTTGGTGTAGGATTTCCGTACTTTGCTTCTTCTACATTTTTACACACACACACACACACACATATTTATTTAGACTAATACATTTACTTTGCTGTAGCCACTTGGCCGCAGTCATAGCGCGTTGCTCAACTCATTTTAGCACTTTTAGCTCATGTGTAAACACCGCACCGCACCACACCATACCACACCACACCATACCATACCACACACACACTCTATTTGCCTCGTCAACAAACAACAACAAGAACAGCCGGCAAACACTCAACCGTAATTTCTCAGTCCTTCGTCTAGTCGTCATCTAGTCGGCTCAGCACACACAGCTCACAGCTCACATAAAATAATCTCGATGTCACTAATTTTCTTTTGTCAACGGCTCGGCATGGTTCCATGCCATGCCGCCATTCCGCAGCTCCCACAACTTTCCATTTTTTTCAGAGTTGTCAACAATTCCAAAAAAAAAAAAAGTATACGCCGTACCGTATTGCGTATTCTTCTGCTCGCTTCGTTTTGCTTTGGTTGAGGTTTTTTGGTCAAGTTTCCTTCTTTGTCTTTTGTTGGAATTTTCTTTTAAATTTGTTTTTGTTTTTGCTTTTTAGTTGTTTGGTTGATGTTTTCGCTTGTCTCATTTTGTCTGTTTTTTTTTTTTGTTGTTTGTCTTTCAGCGCTGACGATTACACCTTCATACTGCCCTGGTGGCGCCAAGTTTTGTGGACTATTCTATTCGGCGGCATGGTTATTGTTGCAACTGGCGGAAATTTAATTGTTGTTTGGATCGTAATGACAACGAAGCGTATGCGAACTGTCACCAACTATTTTATAGGTAAGTATAAATGATGAAAAGAAACACAGCGGGCATCTAACCAGACTTGCCCAATTTTAAGACAATCGAAATGATAGTACGTAATAGCCTCACCCAAATCATAGTGGTAAGTAGGTACTCTCGTAAATTTTTGTCTGACATTTTTGTTTTTTTTTTTTTTTTTTTTTATTAAATTGTTGAGCGCACACGCCTGTCTGGCATTGAATTTGGAATAGTTTTAAATTACGAATAAAATTTAAACGGAATTCAACAGAAACAAATATATAAGTTAAAGATTAAAGTGTTTAGACTTTCTTAGAAGTTTCTTGTTGTT
Source organism: Leucophenga varia (assembly GCA_018903435.1). Taxonomy (NCBI): domain Eukaryota; kingdom Metazoa; phylum Arthropoda; class Insecta; order Diptera; family Drosophilidae; genus Leucophenga; species Leucophenga varia. Next base: position 900,641 of record JAEIFJ010000299.1, on the reverse strand, counting down.
TAGTTAAGTTTTGTTGAGATCCGCAGGACTAACTGCAAGGCAATATTTAAGGCATACACGTTCTTCAGGTTGAGACTATACAATAATAATAATCATAATCAAGTCTTTCCCAAAACTTTTCTCAAGATCCTTAAAATATTTAAATCTCGTAACTCGAGCCATTTCTCCAGTTTTGAAAAAAGTCGGCAAATACTAAATTTGTGGATTTTCTCTAGTGAGTGCAGATAGAAGATCACTAATTTTTTATAAAAAAAGAAGAAAGAACGCTGAAGTCGAGTATGCTTAACTGCAAGATACCTAAAATTCTGTTGGTACTACATATATGTGTTTATTGGGACTATAAATTTAGACTTCCTAGAAAAAGAAACAACGACGTTTATATGCAAAAGCCCAAAATTGTGGGGTAGATTTGTATGGACCGGTACCCCTTAAAATGGGACTAGAAAAAACCGTTTGCAAGTGCACACACGGCTTAGGAGAGTCTAAGTTTCAAATATGTAAGCTCTATCTCCTATAGTCTCTGAGATAATCGTTTTCATATGGCAGGCAGTTTGAAAGACGGACAGACTGACGAACCGACAGACGAACGGACAGACATAGCATAGCTTATAATTGCAGAGTCCTCACAACCGTGTGTTCCGGTTTCTATTGTATCGTTGAAATTCTCCAAATTGTTAGTTTTCAATGACTGAAAATATAAACTAAATAACGGAATTGCTCAACACTTTCATAGTACATACATTATTAACAGAGGTGAGATAGTAAATTACTACACATAAAATTTAAAATCTGAATTGTAATTTTTTCATAAAAGTATTTTCTTAAATTTGTTCAAATTTAACGCTTTTCCAGACTAAAAATAAAAATCTGTATAAGACTTTTATTTCTCCATTCTAGACATTCTTGCCTAGTGACACACATTCTTACGTCTTTAAGTCTTGCAATCGTAGCAGCTATTCGTATTATTTGTAAGAACAACACTTCGTTGTCGTGTCCTTGTGTTGTACTTTGGATATTCTTCCTTTTATGCAAAAGTCTTTTTAGAACAATAGCATAAGGAAAACGCGTCTCAACTCAGCTCAGCTGCTCAACGAATGAATGAAAGAATGGATGAGTGATAGACAAGCGAACAGGCACAGACAGACGGACGGACGGATAGACAAACTGTGAAATGCAGACAAACTTGTTGAAGTCTTCTTAACTGATTTAGCCTCGCAGCGCTTTTCATGCGAAAAGTTATGTAGCAATTCTAAAGGCACTTCTTCAACGACATTATTCCATTCTATTTTATTCTGTTTTGTTTTGTTTGTCTGTCTTTAGTCTGTCAGGTGTAGAACATGACAGGAGTATCTGTCTTTTTTATCAAACAAAACATTTCACGAAACATTTTGCCAACTGCCTATCTGTCCGTCTGTCTGACTGTCTATATATAGTATGAGAGAGTCTAGTATTATATTAAATGTCCACACGCTCATTAGCATTGTGTGGCTCACACTTAAACTCTTATTGACGTCTATGGGCAGCATTGTTCTCGTCATTTGAAATTGGTGGCTCCAAATTTGAAAATCTGACAATCATAATCAGCGTCAGTGAACAATAAGATTTGTTAGCAGCCAGCAAGCTGTCATAGCATAAAAACAAAAAAAAATTAAATAATTTATAACAGATAATAACATTGTCAGTAGTCAAGTCACCTTCTATCGAACTAACTGACGTAGTAAATAAATTTGTTGTTTCGATTTCTTTTTTTTTTTTGTTTTGTAATTTATTTCTGATTTGTGGGTGTGAAATTTTCGACCTACTGCCCGTCCGTCCGTCCATCTGTCAGTATATATGTTTTTTTGCTTATCTTTCGCTATGAAAAGATAATGAAAAATAAACAAACACATTTCGACAAGGCATTCTTTTCGAAACCAAAATGACTAACTCACTAACCGAACGGAACCAAGAGTTTGTGACTAGAGCCACCTCTAATGATAATGTCTAGAGGTGCGCTTCATTGGCATGTAAATTTTTTTCAAAAATAATCATAAAAAAATAATAATAATAATATTAACAAACGAAAGGCGGACGTCCTTCAAGTGGGCGTTTGGTTGGACCTACTATAGAGCAACTTTTTACAAAGCAATAAAAAAAAAATACAACAATAAAGTTAGAAACAAAAGACAAACAAAAAAACTAAAAGAAATACAGCTACGAGATGTTTTTTTTTTTTGTATTTTAATTAAGAACGAATTTCAAAGCATAAAAGTGTATCTGAAAAGGTTCTTTGCCGCCTCTTAAACTCGCCTTCATTTCAACGTAAGATGACGGCGCACAGAAATTATTTAGGTACACAAATAAATAAATATGAAAAAATTCTTATTTTTATTTGTGTTGCTCTTAAGTACTTTCCGTTGCCATAATTAGGCAACTTTCGCTTTTCATCTACTCCGGTATGCTTTTGCTTTGGATTGTTGATAATTTTTATTAGAGTGTTTTTTTGCTTTATACAAAAAATAAAATAAATAATTTTTTTTTTTACACCTTTTTCTCTTTTTCATTTTCTTCAAAATTACAGTGAATCTCTCCATTGCTGATGCCATGGTTTCCAGTTTGAATGTCACCTTTAATTATATTTACATGGTGGACAGTGATTGGAGATTTGGCGAATTCTATTGTAAACTTTCGCAGTTTATAGCGATGCTATCGATTTGCGCATCAGTTTTTACATTGATGGCTATCTCAATTGACAGGTAAGTAAATTAGTAATAAGCAACAAAGTGTAAAACTATAATCTAAGATGTGTTTGTGGGGTGTAAAGAAAAATATTTGGAAACAAATATAATTTAATGAGTACAAAATCGGGCCAACATAATATTTTCATTCTTCAGTGAAAAGAAAAAAATATTTCATGGAAGTATGTTACAAATTTTATGCAAGTGGTTAAAAAATTACTTTTGAGTCGCTGTGTAACTAGCGATTGTGACTTGAAAATTGCAGTGACTGCAAACAGTGATAAAATCGTAATTCGCGAAAAAACAATCAGCAATTACTAAACAGGTTCACTGTTCAAGCGAATATGAACTTTTCGCGAAGAGTGATAAAAGCACCAATCACTGATAGTTGAACATTTTCACTGTTCGCGAAAAGCAATACACAAAATCGCCGCTAGCCGAATATATTCACTGAGTAACAAAAAAATCGCAAATCACAACTTTCAGTAGCAGTGCGATTTCTGTGCGAATCACTGTGAAAAAATCACCGAAAGTGATTTTTTTTGCCAACACTCTTTTATACATTGAAGCAAATCTGAAACCGCCGAACCAGTGTGCTTTCGGCGCAATATTTTAGTTCCAAAAGATACAGAGGAATTATTCTGTAGTAACCCTGTGCTTAAGTGGCTTCAAAGCAAAACTTTTTCTGCTCAACCTTAAGCAATTTCCGAATTTCAATTACGTTTAAGGCCCTTTTATAAAGCAGGCCCAATTTTCTTTAAATACGTAAACTAATTTAATACTACATAAATATTTCTTTGATGTTTTATGGCCGTGCAATACAAAAGCCAACAAGTTGAAGCCAATTCACTCAATTTAACTCAATTCATCATAATTGCGTTATTTAATATTTATAATAAACGGAAAACCTTTTGCTAAACTCATTTTATTTCGTTTCTCCATTAAAACCAGGTACGTTGCGATTATGAAACCTTTGCAGCCGCGCATGAGCAAACGTAGCAATCTGGCTTTTGCTGCTGGCATCTGGTTTATTTCGACGTTAGTTGCAAGTCCCATGTTATTGTTCTTTACCACCGAGGAGGTGGAGTCCAAAGATGGCAGCCGGCGTACATATTGTTTTTCACTATGGCCAGACGGACAGACAAATGATTCAACGCAGGAATTTCTGTAAGTAGAAAATATAAAAAACAAAAAGCAAAGATTTACTGCTGCTGTTGTTGGTTGTTGCCGCAGAAGCCAATCCAATTGGTTTGATGTAATGTGCCATGAATGCATAATAAATATTTGACTATACAAGTTTGCAACAATCAATGTTGTTAAGCGATAAAATTACATTAAAGCGAAAATACATAGAATAACACGTTGGTTGCTTCGGTTGTGTCGCAAGATGCCTTCGAGCGTTGTAAAAGGAAGCGCGCGCGAGATTTTAAGACGTTGATGTCGTAAACGGACAGGACATTTCACGTGAAGTTAAGGATAACAACATCACGACGATGTCATAAATGTTGGTGTATGTCAGTGCGGTTTTGTTGTGATGTGGTTGTTAAATACCAAGAAAGACAACAACCACATCAAACTCATAAAAAATGCACTTGTATGTGTGTGTGTTTGTGTGTGCCTGTGTGTGTATGTGTTAAAGTGTTTACTGGCATTTTGTGCGGCAATTTGTAAGCAAATAATATGAATGTTGAAATCGACTTTGACACGCAACACCATTAAATATGATGCTACTATATAATTTAAAAACTGCTTTCAATTTATCATAAAGTGAACATTTTGCTATCTGGTGGACTTACTACAAAACGAATGACAGACAGACAAAAAGATTGACGTCTGTACTTTGATGACTACGTATTTTGTTTAAGTTTTAGATTTCAATGCATGCCAAATGAGCAAACAACAACACCAACAACCACTACAGCGGCAGTACGAATATTTAAAAAAAAAAGAAAAACATTTTTAAAATCGTTATCCTTTTGCTTCAGTTCCATTTCCATTTCCGTTTTAAACTCTTAAATATTTTCTTTTTTTTTTTTTGTGTATTTTTGCGTTTCCGTTTTACAGCTATAATATTCTGGTCATGATACTCACCTATTTTCTGCCAATCATCTCGATGACTGTAACTTATTCGCGTGTCGGTATTGAGCTTTGGGGCTCAAAAGCAATTGGGGAATACACACCGCGTCAGGTAGAAAATGTGCGCAGCAAACGGCGGGTGAGTAGAAGACAAATCAGGTGTCAGGGATGCTAAATACCCGAAGCAATAAGTTGTACAAAAATTGTTTTAACAACTTCATACATACCACGTCTACCATTTCTAATACACTTTATATGAAGTATAAAGTAGAGTATTATTGTTTAGTTGTTTAGTTTGAAACACATTATTTCTTATATGCATAAAAAAAAATTCGGATAAAAAACGTATAGTTATTCATGAATAAATGGAAAAACTTACCTAATACAAAACTCAACATATGTCAGATTTCTAAAATTCAAGATGGCCGTTATTAGCTATCAAAATCCTATTCTCCCTATTGGGAAACACTGTAAATGTAGTCATTGAAAAAGATGATGTGGAATCACCACACCGTGTTCTGAAAGTTTGTTCAACCTAAAATTTACTTTAGATTGAAAGGTAGCTCGATGGTTCAAGATCGGATTTCAATGCTGTGCTTGATATAATAAGGTCGCAGTGGCCTTCTTAGGTAATGAATCGATGAATCTGTCGGAATCAAGTCTTACACTAATTTAATATGCTTTTCTGTTACAATTTTTATACCTACACAAGTGTAAAGGGATATTCAGTTAGTCAAAAGGAACGCATGAAGGAGGCACGGAGACCCAAAAGTATATATATTCTTGATCAGCTCGATGAGACGATCGATCAGCAACGACTAGGTTAAGTTCGAAGTCCATTTTTAGCCCATACAAACTTATCGATTTTCGTTTTTTTTAAATAGTAATTATTTATGAATGTACTCGCTCCCAATTGGGTAAAAACATTTTTGGTCATCCAGGGTCAAAACCAAGACGACACGCCCATGTACGGGTATTTCAGCTTCGGTTCCACCGAAGTTAACGTTTTTATCGATTATTTTGAATAATTGCTTTTTTGAAACTATGCCAAAAAATGTTGAAACCGACAAACGATAGCAACGTCAAAATTTTTCAAACTTAGTTAAGAAACAATTTAAGTAAAAACAAAATTGCATTGAAATATTTTATGCAATTTGTCTAAGCACAGCTACAGAATTTAAAGCGTGTTAAAAGTTTCGACTTTACCAATTTTCATATCAAGCATATTAATTCCTTTTACTTTTGTTTATTTTTTTTTTTTTTTTGCTTTATTTTCCGTCCTTACAACATGAATGTGGGAGGATTTTCGATTTTGTTGTGTGCATTATTTTTCGCTTATTTCTCTCTCTGAATTTTTAATTTTCTGCTTAGGTGGTCAAAATGATGATTGTTGTGGTGCTGATATTCGCCGTTTGTTGGTTGCCATTCCATGCTTATTTTATACTGACATCGTGCTTTCCTGGCATAACACAGCAGCCATTTATACAGGATGCTTATTTGGGTATTTATTGGTTGGCAATGAGCAATTCAATGTACAATCCGATTATATATTGCTGGATGAATTCGCGGTAAGTAGATACAAAAGATATAAACCAAAAATTTACGTGCACACACACACACACATGCACATATACATATCATACAAATTGCAATTGAAGTGATTAGGCGATGTAGATGTTGTAGAAGGAGTCAAGGAAAATAGAAGTCAATTTCTGACAGCTTGCTGATAAATTAACTGCAAAGGACAAATTATGTAATTTGCGGTTGAATTAATCAGGCTGCTTATTTACAATTCACCCACACATATACACACACATCCACACAAACACAAATATGTATATATCATACATACAAATATATATATATATTTATAATAAGTTGCTGCAAACATTGACAGACGGAGAGACAGACAGACGGACAGATAATAATGTGCAATAGTTGGCAGTTGCTCTCAGCAGCCGGAAACCGGAAAGCCAATGTACGTGCCACATCTACACCCACAGATATACTATATTATATGCCTTCAATACATTCCATTCCACTCAATTCCATAGCGCATCCGACAACATAATTGCGAAGTATGTTTGTAGTGTTTGTAGCCAGTAGTCGTAGTCGGGTCCTAGTCAGTAGTACATTTGTACTTATCGTAATCCGTAATCTATGTGTGCGCGTTAAGAAATTCCCATTAAGGAGTAAATAAATACAGCTAACAAAAATGGATATGTTTGTATGCACGAGTATAGAGTGACAAACGATATGTTTGTATGTATGTCTCCTTGGTTCGCACTGTATACAATATTAAGAGTAGTGGTCTGATGTGTTCGCGTGTTTACCACATCCGCGTAAAGCGGAAAAACGTAACCGATTGCAATTAATTTCGCTCAGTCGGCAGAGTTCAAGCCGAGCATGTGAATTAAGCAAAGCAAGCAAGTAGAAGCGAGGGCGTTAAGGCAACGACGCCGCCATCATCATCATCATCTGCAATGGAAAACAGTTTGAGAAAACGTCTGCCAACGTCAACAGTGCATGAGAGCCACAGTATATATAGTAACTATGTCACATATATTGTACAAGTGGGTTTTGGGTTGATTTTTGTGGTATATGTAAGTTGTGGTGCTTTTAAGCACTCACACACACAGACAGACAGACAGACAGATAGACTGAGAGACCGCCGCAAGTAAATTCGAATGTAGATGCTTTATTGAAAATTGTCACAATTTGCTGTCAAGTGTCAACGATGACAATATGATACGAAAGCAAGCAGGCAACCTTAACAACTGCAACAACAACAACAACAACAACAAATCGAAATATCCATTGTAAATATTATAATAATATTTGACTTTTAGATGGCTTTCTAAGTTTATATCTAAATTTCAATAAAATTTTTCCATAATTCCTGCTATGTACATATATTCAATTATATAAAAGTAACGTTATTAAATTTATTTAAAAGTAAATTTTAAAATTTTTAAGTCTATACAAAAAGCTATAAATAATAAATTCAAATACTATATCAACTTATCGGAAACATTTGCTGATTGTAGAGCGTCATCGCACTAAAAATATTACGCACCCATTAAGTAAATTTATATACTCAATATGCATATGTATGTCTTTCCATTATTCCGACGTGGGTAATTTGAGAAGTTATTGTTTTATACCCTTGACACATAGTGTGATCTAGTCGATCTAGCCATATCCATCTTTCTGTCTGTCCGTCTATCTGTCAATAGTTACATGTTTCATTCGCTCAGTTTTAAAGATATTGAACTGAAAGTCGGAACTTAAGCTTTCCTCAGCCCCAAGCAGTTAAAGTTTTGAAACCAAGGTGCCACGACATTTTTTAGACACAACCCGCATATAAAATTTTCAGTTTTTAATGAAAAATTGTTTTTTATGACCGACTTATGTCATATAAGGTATAAACACTACTAACACCACTATGTGTTTAGCAAATAGCCCCATGATACAAGTCTGTCACCAATTTTTAAGTTTATAAGCTGGGTATATTTTTTCTTCGAACAATTTTAAATCTGTAAAATACATCTGAATAATATTTTTCGGTGATCGATCTACCATTTCCTAGACGAATCAATCTGAATGACAATGCAAGTATTGTCAAAGAAAAAACTATTGCTAAGACCATTGTTGAAACCCATTTCCTCCTTAATATTTTTTGGTGCATGTTCACCCTAAGAAGTTCACTGCTATGAATGTTTCTTGGTCTAGAAAGTGCTCTGATGCATCCATATTTCGTTATTACGAATTACGAAACGTCAAAGAAACTCGTTCGAAAATTGTCAAACAAATCTTTGAGGTAAACACAAGACTGCAGTTGTGGACGAGTGTGAGATATTGTAAAACCCATCGGACGGATAGGTTTTTCGTGTAGGTGGGGTATTTGACAAGGTTGTCTGGTTGTCAGTAGAAACTTTGCATTAAAATCGCAGACATATCAAATCATATTCGTATAATAAGAACATATTAAAGGATTTTAGCATAACATTTTATTCTCATATTAAATAAAGAATCATTTATACTAAAGAATCATTTATTTTGAATGGTACATACATATATGTATACTGGACCATTTATTATTAAATTTTTTGCGAACGTCACTGCAGCATCCAATTTCTTTCACATGTATCACATACAACATTTCATTGTTCATTTTATTACATTAATTTAATATATTCATTTATGTATCTCAACAACCAACATTGTTGCTGCAGCTTTCGTTATGGTTTCAAATTGTTCTTTCGCTGGTGTCCTTTCGTACATGTTGGCGCCGAAACACTAAACCGGCGCGACAATATGACTTCACGTTACTCGTGCTCTGGCTCACCGGATCATAATCGTATAAAGCGCAATGGTAAGCCGTAACACAAATATACAACCCAACACAACACAAAGTCATAATTCAATTTCTTCTCTTTTTTTTTCAATTTTTTTTATTTTTAATAAACAGATACACAGAAATCCATACTTTATGCGTGTCCTAGTTCACCAAAGAGTCGTCGCATTTCACATTGTGGTAAGTAAACAAGACTATAAACTAGTCGAAGATTAGTGACACTATTCTAAAAGCTTACAATATGCACGTGTGCATGCATGTACGTATTGTACATTGATATACATTAAAACTAATCGTCTTGATGCTACTCCTCTGTTTATATGACAGGTGTATTGCGCAATGCAACAACTCATTTGGGTTCTCGTTCCAGTGAAATGACATCTATGCGTCATTCAGCACCAATTGTTGAGGGTGTTGGCAGCAGCATGCAACACATACGCGGCGCTAAGCCAACAACATATCAGCAACAACTACAATTACAACAATTACAACAACCATTGCAACATAGCCACGAGTTACGCGGCTTTAGTGGACGTAATTCAGTGCTACAAAGAGATGCAATGGCGCTAAGTCGACAACAAAAGTGGACTACATCTTTGTCGTTGACGAGCGATAGCAATGGGAATAGCAACGGCTTTTCGAATGACAGCAACAATAGCAAGACTACAAATCTAATGTCCTGACAGCAACGAAAGCATATTGCACTCTATGCTGTTGAAAGTCCAACAAGTACAGCTGCAGCAGCTGCTGCAATAGCAACCGATTTAAATCCAAATAGTAACTACAATTGCATCAATAGCAACACGAATATATTGACAACAACAACAACATCATCAACAGCAGCAGCAGCAACAACAACGACGACGACAATGACGACGAATCTGTCAGAAACGTCCTCATCCGCTGGCGGCGTCGGTATTGGTATCTTTGCAACAGACGACAAGATTTGGCTTTAAGCAAGCAAACAGCAGCAGCAGCAGCAGCGACAACTACAAAAACAAAAATAAAAACAACTTAAACAGCTCCTATTCGAATTTACTTTTTTTGTTTACTATTGCAAAAGTTTCTGACTCTATTTAATCTTTTAAATGTTTACACAACTCGCTTCCGCACCGAAATCAAAAAGTTTCAATAATTTATAATTTCTAAGAATTAAAACTAATTTTCATTGTATATAGGCACTTCTCATAGTAAATTTTCTCATAGATTTATATGTATTTTAAGTGTACAAGGTTGGTTTTAAAAGTTTCGATACTTATGATACATAATTATTTATAAACTTGTCTTAAAATCATTCGAAACACGTAAATATTTTTTTATAAAAAAAAAAAAAACAACAAAAGTGACGTTCTCAAAAAATTTTGAAACTTTTAAAATAGATCTTGTAATTAAGTGCACATTGCTAATTATTTCGTTTGTAAATATGTAAATGTCTATTATAATTATTATATATTATGTATTGTATTTATATTTATGTTTGTATTATATTATACGAGTATCTATGTACGTTAAATATTGACACAAAAAAGAAACAAAAAACAAAAAAATAAAATTTAAAAACAAGAAAAATAAAAATAAAATGTAATAAAATGAAATTAAGAATTAAAATCTAATTTAATCTTTATTAGCCGTAAAGAGTGATTAAAACGTAAGAAGCTTAAGAGAGTTATTGGATAAGCCACAGATTTTTCAAATTTTCCTTGTAATAACTTTTAATATTTATCTTTAAATAGCATATTTCCACTAGCGTTTGCGTTAGCGTTAACCTGTTGAAAGGGGTATATTAAGTTCGTGACAATGTATGTAACAGACAGATGGAGGCTTAATAGACCCCATCAAAGAATATATATTCTTGATCAGCATTGGAAGGGGAGGTCGAACTAGCTATGTCCGTCCGTTCGTCTGTCATGCTGCTTGCCGTATGAAAACGATTATTTCGGAAACTATAAGAGATAGAGCTTCCATATTTGTAACTTAGTCTCCCTAAGCCGTCAAGTGTGCATTTGCAAAAGGTTTTTCTCCAGCTCTATTTTAAGGGATACCCCCATACAAATGTACCCCACAATTTTGGGTTTTTACATAAAAACGTCATTGTTTCTTATTCTAGGAAGTCAAATTTAATATAAATTATGCCTATGGTCCCAATGAAATAAGCCAAATACAACCCATTTTTTAAGTTTTGTATGAAAATCCAATACAATAAGGTATGTTATTAAGATAGGACTTAAGTTACATAAAGATTGGGTACTGGGTATCTTGCAGTCGAATTCAGCGTTCTTTCTTATTTAAAAAAAAAATTCTATTGAAAAGTTTATCGGGGGTGACACCGAAATCATAGAGCTTTGATGTAAGCGTTTTGGTGTAAATATTCGAAAATTTACACCATTACACAGATACTTCGAGTGTTTTCATTATTTTTAGAATATTTTTAATTTCTATAAAAAAAATTGAAATTTGAGACCCGCTAAACTGAAAATTAAATCTTACAACTTTATTTAAAATGTAAAACACAAAACCAGTAGAAGTGTTTTCGATGTCACCCTGTATGTGGTTAAAACAATTTGTTTTCTTAATAAAGATATATGTATATTCGACATATTTCCTTCCGTTATCTATAAAAATGCACCATTAAATTCCGAATTTGGTTTCATCTTAATCTGTTTGTCACATTAATTTTAAACACAAATCGTAAATACAAAAACATTCTCAGAGCTCAGTCTACGATTTTTTCCCCAAATCAGGATCTAAGCTTAAAATCGACTTAATATCAATAATAAAAATTGCTTGGCTATCATTTCAAAAAAAATCCTACATTATGTTTTTTTTCAGCTTAATAAAAACTTTGCAAAATAGAAAAACCAAAAAAAAAAAAAAAAAAAAGGTAAAATTGTATGCATTGCTACAGCAGATTTACTTAAGTTTACATCACAAGAGCTCAAAAAACAAAAAAAGAAAACATTTACAAAAAAACCAATACATACCAATGCGCACGCCGTTATCGACTGTCTGTCCGTCTATCCGCTGTCGTTAAGTCCATTCGTTTTGCTGTTTTGCCGTTTCGTTATTTCGTTTTCAATCTCATCTCAGGCAGCGTAAACATATTGATGAAATCCTTAACACGCTTGTACATATTTTTGGCGTTTTTTATTATTTTTTATTTTCGCACTTGAGGCGCTATGCTGGCTTTACAATAAGAACAGGCAAATAGGCGCTGTTGCTTGCCTTTACAAAAAAAAAAAAAAAAAAAAAAAAACATTGGCGTCGATGCTTAAGGATGTGGAATAAATAAGCTGCTGGATAAGAAAATAAATATTAATAATCTGCAGTCGGGATTTTCACATTCAAAAAAAGAAAGAAATAATAAAAAAAAAAAAAAACATGCACAAAAGCACACGAAATGAAAACGTTAAGCAAAGCGGCCCGCCGCGGCGGTACTCATCTCCTTCTTTATTTCGATTAGATGCCTTGTTTCGTTGGCCAAAGTACCTACAAGTTATCAATTTTTCATAAGTAACCATTTTCAAGAAAATTGCATTTGCTTTTATTTATTTTATGTACATATGTATGTATGTATGTATGTTTGTGCCAGGAAATCCCGCTCGTCAATCGCCTGGGGCATCATACTATATTATTTGCATAGATATATCATTGGTTTTTTCTATTTTTTATTTTTTGTCCTTGCGAATCTCGTATATATGTACAAATGTACTTAAAGAGCTATTGTGCTGTGACAACAATATTCTAAAAAAAAGCACACACATACATATGTATATATCCTTTCAATTGTAATTTTCTTTTAGTATTGTAGCTGTGCCGTATTTTGTTCTTAGGCCAAATGTATCTCCCATTCAGCATAGAACTACACAAGCAAGCAGCCAATACCTTCGATAAACATTCAACACGAAAACTATTCATGCGTTTGGTTGCACTTTTTATTTTATTTTTTAAAGAATTGCACTGCTCCGTTTGTTTCTGCTGCCGCTGATGCTTGCTCTGTGGGCGTTGGTATGCCATTTGCAGCTATGTAGTATGTTTGTATATAAATTTACCATCATGAAACTGAGTTTCATTGTGTATGTGTGTGCAATGTAGCGCTATAATTGCTTCCTTTTGGGTGTGCTTCTTTTCTCTGTGTTGCTGCTGAGTGGCTGGCTACAGATTGGCATGGTGAAAATTATATTGAAACCGAAAAATAAAAAAAAGGTCCTGTGGATGCTGTGAAAAACAAAAGCAAGTCATTTACTGCTGTTGCGGTATACCTCCAGTTTTGCTCAGCACAGCAGCTGCACTAGTTTTATAGTACATGAGTTGCGTTGCGGTTGTCAATGTTAGTTGCAGATGTGAGCGAACTGTTCTGGTTTAGAATTCTATTGCTATTAAGCGCAATCAATTACATTGCATAATGACGCCGGCTTAGTTAGGTTCTTGTGGTTGGTTGCGGTTAATGATTGCCGAAGCGTTTAGTTTAATACTAACGAGTTTCTAATGTTTTACAATTGATATTATATTTGAAAAATATAATTTTTTTTTTTGGTATAAAATAAATAGTACATACAATTTTTTGTATTGTCAAAAGACGTGCCAAAAATATATAAACAAATTGCTATGTCATTTTTTTTTTGTCGAAATCCGTATCCGAAAATATGTATATGCGTTTGTTTTTTTTTTTTAACTTAACTTATGTAAGACTTTCAAATAGTGCATCAGATGTTCGCCCATGTTTTCATTAATGAAGTAAACCCAGTCCGTGTGTCGTTCAGTGGAATATTGCGATGGATTCAATAACTCGTTGAGTGATTCGCTGCTAATGAAATCGTTGCGTGATGTAGTCAGAAATTTCATAATGCGATGATTGGTGAAGTTAGTCTATACAAATAAATAGTTAAAAAAAAAATATTGTTCCGTAAAAATTAAAAAAAAAAAAAAACGGCGCAAATTGCGCACACTCACCTCTTCCATATCTTCGCTGGTCGGTTCGTTAAAATGCAAATAATACTTTGAGCGGTCTTCACGATCTACTACCAATTCAACACGATGAACCGGTGACACAAATGTTAGTATATCTTGATCAGCTTCCATAATAGCGACAACAGCAGATGTCAGAAAAACGTAGGCAGGTCGCAATTGTTCGTGTGTCACAAGCGTTATATGGTGATAAAAAGAATCTGATCCGAATGTAATTCAGTTGGAAGAATTTGCCAAATACGATAACATGAGGGATGCACTGCAGCATTACGACTTATAGTGACATCTAATTGCTCGGGCATGGCATTAAAACCAACAGTCTGTAGCATACCCTGGCCGGCCAGTGCTAGCATCTCGGCGGCACCACTTATCGGCTTTGTAAATGCTCCAACAATACCCTTGGTCAGGCCAGCCAGTATATCTACAGAGTTTCGTGCATCTAGTGTATGATGTGCCAAACCACCAACAGCGCCAAGTATACTAATGCCCAGTCCGGTCATTCCTTGCGTTAGACCATCAGCAAAACCTTGCGGTCGTAGACGACGCATTGCTTCAGTACGCTCGATATGCTCTTCGTCCAACGTTAGCCGATCTATATTACGTGCAACAGATGAAGCCAATTTTGTCACCGAGTTCACTGTACCTGCAGTAACATTGCGCAGCAACGATGCTGAACCTTGTGTTATACCCAAAATGAAGCCCCACGGTCCGCGCAGCAGACCTTGTACAGGCATCGATATAAAATCACGTAAACCAGTAGTAAAAAGAGCGTGCCAGTGCACTGGGACTACCCAGTATTTCCAGTGAACCAACCACCCAACCTGCACCAAAAATAGCACCTGAGAGGTAGTGCATACCTACCGATTGACCAAAACGTATTGGCGTTGTAAGTATTTGGCGTCGTTCGTATCGAGAAAATGATAATGGCGAGTGATCCAGTGCTATATACAAACGAAGTGAAGTATGCACCGATAAGAGTAAATGCAAAGGTTCAATGACAAAACTCCGCAGTTCCAATGGCTCAGCTATCCAACGTGCCTGATCAACCACAGATTCCGGCAATAAAGTCTGACCGTCTAACAAGATTAAACGTTTTGTTTCCTTTTCATTGGTGTAGACACAATTTGAGGGTTCACACTCGAGCAATGCTTCGAGCAGTTGATTGATATAGGCGTCTTCAATGTACATACGAAACGGTGTAAACTTACAGTGTATGGAATTTAAGCTGTATTCTTCTTGGTAGAAATTAAAAGTAATCAGACCAATCGGATTTTGATCACTCTGTGCACGATATGTCTCATAAAGCGTGTATATTTGTGGCAGGCATACTGTGCGGCGGTAGGTCTGCTCAGCACATAGTATCACAGGAAAGTCAAACTTGCCGGTAGAGAACAACTGATTGTCCACCTGCAGATTTGGTATTTGCACATTTAATTGCCTTTCGTCATCATTGTCGGTGAAAACTAACGCTATATCGTCCACATAAACATTGCACACTTCAGTCTTCATATAATCACGTTCCACATTGTCCGCTTGTAGGCTGAACACAATTTTTTTTACAAATAGACAAGCTTTCATTTGATATTTGCTGTCACATTCATTACTAAAATGTGCACACTCCGAATGTTCAGACTTCAGCATTACACCGTTATCCTCCTCGACTTGGTCAACATTCGCCATTAGACTAGTTCTACATTTTGTTTCTTCAGTGTTCACAGGTTCATAGTATTCCTGAGGCTGTTGCAGTCTCGAACGGAGATCTTTCACTAAAAATTCCATTTGCTACACGGAAATCGTTAAAGTTTTACTTTTACATTTTTATATGGATTAATTTTAAACTTACTTGCGACACATAATAGATCGAGACTTGAATCACACGATGCTTATCACAGACAACAACTTTAACATCACCGTGGCTTGGAACACGCAAGAACTTCTTCCAAGTTTTATCTGTGCGTATTGGCTTTGACCAGGCAATTTTCTTCCTTGAATCGATATCTAAAAAATCAATTTTTGTTTTTGCTTAGTTTAGGACTAATGTTTTTTTTCGAAATAATAACTTTATGAACAAACCATCTATATAGACAGCCAATGTCAAATTGCACACGGTAAACTCGACATCCGGAAAATTGGCATACAGCAACGGCGGCGTATAGTAGCATTTGCTCTTTGGACAGACGTGTTGATACCATTCGAAATGCTTTCCGCTATACTCCGGCGTTGTGTTAGTCACAATGCTATTCTCCGATGCACTCGTTTGTGCAACTATGAATTTTAGGTTCGTGTGATTGCTAATTATCATGCCCGGGGCTGTATCCCTGAAGACACTTAAGTAGTAGACACCATCATTTTCATGGTAAGTAATCGCAAGTGGCACTGAATCGCTACCATCCTGTATACTCAAACAACGACGCGTAAATGGCGTGCATAGTGCGATGGGTATTGAAAAATCAGAGTTCTTCTCTACTTCGAGACACATAAAAAATGCGAATGGAGTGTCGTTGGTGCGTTTTGACTTGCGTGCATTTATATCGTTGAAAATATCGATAGACTCACCAACGCTGTAATTTTTTTGAGTTAAAATATTATAGCAAAGTAGAAAAAAAAAATACAAAAGAAAAAACTTACCAATAACTCTTCTGATTTGCATGGCACAATGTTCGGTTCTTTCGCTCGTTATCTATTACTTGTACCCCATAGCGATCTGAACGTTCTCGCTCTCCCAATGCCAGCGCCAGCACGGTTAGCTGCACATTCGAGAAATTCGCAACGACGTACTTAGAGCGTAGCTTGAATATTTTGCGGTCATTTTCTATTTTAAGGGTAAGCACAAACTTAATTACTTCCTCCGTTCGCACAATGCAAATATCCAGATTGGTATTCGGCTGTAACACCAAATGCTTGACACTTGAACTGGGTAACTCCATTTGACTAAGATATATTGGAAACGATGATACCCAATTTGTGCCGTATGTTATGTCAATTGTAAAGCCTGACTTTAGCGCAGTAATCATATTCAAACTGTTTGGTCTAAGTAACATTCTGTTTTGTTTTTGCCCTTGGATATTAATGCTAATATCAAGTCCTGTCGCATTGATGAATGTGCCCCAAGGCAAGATCTCTAAACCCATTGTACATGAATTTTCATGCGTAGCTTGGCACTTGTAAACAACGTCCATGCTGTTATCTTGATTATAATAACGTTGCACACGTAACTCCTCCTCATCGTTCATTGGCCACAATATTTTTTTTCGCTGGCTTAATCGACGCAGCGAAGTTTCAATGGTATAATCATTTTCATCATAGTCGAAAAATTTATGCCAGTCAACAGATTTTAACATAAGATTATAACTGCTTTGTGAATCACTGCCAAGTTTAACACTAAAATAAAGAAAGAGAAAGTAGGAATAAAAAGTAATAAAATTATCTTTGCGTGTATCGGTCGAATTTTGACTACTAATCAATTGTCATATTGTATTATAAGCAATGCATTACACTTACCCATAGTCAAATGATAAAATGTGTTCAGTGAGATGCGTTGTTGGTGTTTCAAGCATATGGCGTCCTCCGGAACCTGCTATTGAAAACTTTTCCTCCGTTGTACTTTCAGAAGCATTTACTTGAAGACTTAACATATTGCAAATTTCGAATATCGGCCAAATTTGTATTAGAATGCGTTGTGGTTGAAACGATTCCGAATTTTCCATTGGCAAATCCTCACGCATTACTCGTGCCCATACACTAATAAATTGCTGCGACGGCAAATTTGGTATTTTCACCAACCAAGGCAAGCTGTTGTTTTGCTTTAAAGGTATATCGCCAGTGCGTCCTTTGCCTTTGCCGGAACTTAGCTTTAGACGCATTGAAATATCCGTACCTCGTTGTAATGGCATATACCAGTTGGCACGTCCTTTGACGTCAATATGATAATCTACAAGATTTTTGTCATTGGCAGCATTATCAGCCTCTGGACGTAGCTCTACGTAAAGCTCCTTTTTCACCATAGATATTAATTCGATTTGTCCCTTTAGCAGTATGAATATCTGCGTTGACGACATTTTGCCCATTTTTACAATTAGCACTGTGTCGCCGATTCGTAGGTAGTTTATCTTATATTTACCCTCAAATTTTAACGGAATGTGCAGTGTTTCTGTTGCCTCAAGTCTTTGCGCCTCCGCATCAAATACAAAGAATGTAAGCTCTTGATTGTAAAAGTCACTATTAAAGTGATAAAGCTGACATTCCTTTGGCTTTAGTGTAATACGCTCACGTGTTCCAGTCTGTCCAAAGCTTATATCAATTTGTGTTCGATTGACAATGACACACTTTGGTATCAGAGTATTAAGATCTTCGTCTGAACTTAAAACTTCCTCCCAGTGTACTTTTGATGACAAAATGGAATGCATAATGCTTGGACCTAAATTGATGCGTAGTTTATCCACTAGGAAATTCGCAATTATGGTGCGTTGTAAACTATTTACACGAATGTAACTTTGGAATGTCATTGGTTCCAGAACATCTAACATATTTATAAAACCATAATCAAGACACTTGATACGATTAACGGCGCTTGCTTCAATCGCGAAACCATTGTTGTTATTGTAAAATTTAAATAGCAAATTGAGACGTTCCATTTCAAATGCTAAGAAGATCTGATTATTGAGCGACATGCCCTGCATGGCATAGTCTTTTAGCACAATAGGAATTTTAACCTTAGCAGCTGGCTGATTGAGCAGGTTAATAATAATGTTATTGCAATGAAAAAGAACTTGAAATGCTGGAACGTGTTTAGCATGAAATGTCGTATCGATGCGCATACAACCAACAAGCACTTTTGGATGTAATATAAAATCGTTATCCACCTCGTTTTTCATATCGTTGTCAATTTTCATGCTTGCAATCTGAAATAATGACGGAGCGTGTGAGTTAAACAAGAATATATTTCATTAGACTAACGCTTACCGAGTGCAACTCATCGTCCTCTTCGCTAGGTTCAAAGCATTCACCATTCACAGAAATAAGTGATTGCAATATAACGACACGCCATATATTCGCACAAATCTCACGTTCCGGCAATTTGACCTCGCGTGTTGCTGTCTCAGACAACAAAAAATCGCAAAAGTATAAAAAGGTTTCGTGCACCTCACTAAAGTACTCCATACGGCAACGAATCTGTATTGGATTGTTAACAGGCATTGGCACTGGATAAATATCGATTCGAGTCATGCAACGCGGCTGTGGATAGCGCCAACATATAATACCGAAATTTTTCTTGATTATCTGAATTTGATAGGGCATTGGCAACACGGAGTCCGTGTTTAAATCGACAAATTGAAAGGCGCCAGCTCTGAAAAAAGTAAATTATAAATTGTTTACAATTTCATAAAAATGTGCTCCTTTACCTCAAGTCATCCTGATAGAATTCTTCCTTAGATGAGCTAGATTTAGATTGTTTTGCGTTTGTGCCTTTTTGGCAGTTCACTGCTTTTAATTGATGTAGCGACTCTTTGCTTTTTAATTGA
Source organism: Leucophenga varia (assembly GCA_018903435.1). Classification (NCBI taxonomy): domain Eukaryota; kingdom Metazoa; phylum Arthropoda; class Insecta; order Diptera; family Drosophilidae; genus Leucophenga; species Leucophenga varia. The sequence goes on along the minus strand of JAEIFJ010000299.1, from coordinate 881,004 downwards.
TTGACCCCAAGTGTAGGACGGCGATACAAGTAATCCTGCCATTCTTTGCTAAAGTGATTCAAACATCGTACGAACCCTAAATGTGCCTCGCGCAGCTGCAGCAACATTTGTATACCCAAATCAAAGTGCAGCACATTAACTTTGAGCGATGCGTTTACCAACGGTTGCTCCGCCCATGATTCGCTAATCAGATCTGTTGAGAAGCGTAGTACAACCGGATGTAGTATAACTTTTCGATTTATTTTCATATAAAAAGCGCCGAGAGACCCTTTCAATGAAGCTTTTTCCGGATGATTTCTAAATTTAATATTTAGTACAAGATCACGGCAAATGGCCCAACATTTGTACTCGAACTGATCATCACTAAAGAATTTTAGAGTGACATGTTCGATGCTTAAATGCAAACGATTTGCGCTCATGCATTGCAGTTGTAACTGGCGTAACTTGGAGCAACGGACAATTGGTTTTTCGAAGCGTACTGGAAAGCATGGACTAGTCAGAATAGTAGCATAGATGCGCACTAAATTCGAAACGGTTTTTTGAACAGAGCTCTCACGGACTTTTATAATTATTGGTTTGTTTAGATCAATATCAACTTCACGATATTGCAAACGATCAATGTGAGACTTGTAGCTGACTAACGGTGGTGGTATACCGCTGCTGTTTACATCACCGGGACTTGTGTCGATAAGAGTTTCCGAAAAGAGAGCAGATGTTGTTGTTGTCCCGTTTAGTACTTTTACAATGCTGTCCATGCTTGGAGTATTTACGCTAAAATTGAACACAGAAGCCTGCTGCACAGTGTCATATATATTTTGCGTGAACATAAAATTAGGCTGTGAAATTGTAAACGAAATAACCGGGCTATAAAGCATAATGCCTTCTTTCGGCAACAATATTGCATCGAAGACATTAACGACAAATATGCCAGCCACAAAAGAAATCGTCTGTGGCACATTTCTTTTGACAGGATGTTGTGGTCCCTGAATACATCTACTCGGCATGCGTTGGTCCGTTGCACCTGAAGCGCTCTGCCAGCCAGAATCACTCCTTATGGAGCTCATTGTATTGGAATCTCTAGCCTCATAAAATGGTGTATCTTTTGTGCTTTTAATTGAGTGATTGCTGTTGGCTGTTTGTCTGTGTAGCTCATCCAAAAACAGGCTTGAATGATCTTTTAGTGCATAAGTCGAAGGTATAGTTTCGATAGACGGATTATTATCATCAATCTTGTTAGAATGGGCTTTGGAAAGCCTTGCTGTTGTACAAGTCTGCTCCGTTATACTAAGAGAAAAAAAAATTTAAATGAGCAAAAAAAAAAAAAATTAGAAAAAAAGAGGACTTACCTCGAAATGTTTTTTAAGCATAACAAAATACAGGAGAACAAGTTAATTTGATGCGTATTAATAGTTGCAATAAAATCTGTGGCACAATTATACTCCACAGACTGCCCACAGACTAATACATTGTTGAAAGTTATTGCCGGCGCAAAAATGCTATTAAATGTAAAATCATTAAAAATACTTTCCATTTTCATTTCGGGTTTTGGTGTTTGATTATTCCACTCAACAGCCGGATTCATTTGATCACGTTTCGCCTCTTCACGAAGATATTCCAAAGTGTTTAACCAATTGCCAGAGTCAAGCGAAATATTTTGTATACAGAGTTCATATTGTCGATCTTCAATTATGGCACCTGGTGTAGCCAATAATCCTAATTCTGCCGCTTTATTATACAAATCAGGGCGCACAGGATTGCGCTGTAGTGGGTTGTCAAGGTTAGGAGTAATTGTTATACCCGTCACCTTAAGTGACAAAACAGTACAATCAGGTTTTCCAGTATTGGTGGGTATATAGATGGTGAGACCTTTTAGATCCATATGAATCATTGGCAAATCGCATACTGGTACAATATTTGTAGTGGGTGCTATTAACTCTGTACGTGATGAAGCCGCAGACTTTCGATCATGTTTTATTATATCGAAAAGTTCACAAAGTGGCAAAATAAATTCGGCTATCTGATCCAAGTCCATAATCAATTCAAGCGGCAGTACAGAAATTAGAATTTCTGACAGCACACGATTTGGTGCACCCTGCGCTTTAACACCGATGCGAGAGTGTAGATTCTTAAGATTGACTGTAGTGACAATTATGCTTACAAGTGGCATGTTCGTATTGTCGCTAAGCATGCGAATTCGCAGATAATCATTATTAGTCCACTCGACAGGCAGTGCGGTGGACGACGATGACGCTGTCGATGATGTTGCCTCATAAAAATTAAGAGACATACTTTCGATTTTGCTTGTAAACTTTATGTAGTCACTGTGCTTGTCAACATTCAGTAACAAATCCTCTAATTCAAACACAACTTTTCTTAGTTTGTTCTCAAAGAGACTTTCAATTTCCAGCGTTATATTCGGAATTGTCCATTGGCAAAATACGATGAACGTTACTATATCAAAATCTAAAAGAAAATGATTTGTGTAATACAAAAAATATATTGAAAATTGAGTATACCTTCTTCATATGACATCCGTGGCTCATCAGATGTTATGCTTTCCATGTCGAGAAATTCTTTCGCAAATGGACATTCCTCTGTTGGAGTTAAAACTTGAATATTATTTTGAGACACAGGTGCATTTATAACTGACGGAGCCTGCTCAACAGTCGAGAATAAATCAATTGCCCTTAAGAATATATGAATGTGTTCGTGAAGTGTTTTCAACTGAAAGAAACATTTAACCATTAATAGCTGTGGAACAATTGTATAAATATATTGTATATTTACCCTTCGTCCAGACAATCGAATTTCCGAAGTGTCAATGTGTAAATTTATTGAAAGGATATTTTTACTGCTTTTGTCAATCATGTCCTTATCATCCTTGTGTGGTTCATTTGGATTCCATTCGACTCGTCTATGAACAGATCGTTGGCTGGCGAGACTATATCTATCGTCATCGGATTCATGATGCTGTGAAGTACGCCCTTGCTTAACTTTGGTGCTGACATTTGGGTTGAGTTCAATTGATTTTTTTGTCGTGGGAGCTTCTTCGACTTTCTTTTCCTTTTTTGTTTTCACCGATTTGTGCGACAGTGCAATAATGATTGTGGTGCGTATGGGCGAAACAATGTCCTCTGATAATTCGGCTTTTCTATATTTTAAGCTCATATCTTGTAAATTAATTGTCCAGCTACATGAGTTGCTTTCCAATGGAACAGTTATTTTTGTGCGAATATTCGAACGAACAACAACATCACCGTGCATAGATCGTATATTTACTGTTGGCAATCGTATCAGTGAATATTCATTAATAATTTCGCCTTTGGAACGACGTATAATTATTTCAGCGATTTGAATTTTCGATTCGGCCAATTCGACGACAACAACCAATCTTTTAAAGAACTCGATGTGACGCACAAAAAAACCGGGATCTTGAACTTCCAAAGACTCAGTTTTATTTTTATCATTTGGATCAGCATCCATTTTACTATCGCGCTCTGAACTGACGTGCACAGTTTCCTCCGGCTGTGAGACTTTACGTGTAATTCGCATTATTTTACGAGCATTTGGCGGTCCGGATTCGTTTGAAATCAAGGTGGTTGCCGAAACATGTGGTTGCGTATTTGCAGCTGGGTTTACTTCACTCTCAGCCAACAAATCTGTAGCATTTAAATTTTGAATTAAACTAGAAATAAAATTTTAAAAAAATTTCTCCTTTTTTTCTTACCTAAATTTGAAACTTTGCGAATTTCTTTCCAACCTAGGAATTGCAATAGAAATATATCAACTGTAAACCGGAATGGTTCTATCCAAACACCAACCACTGTCGATAATGCAGTTTTTGTTTTGCTCATTTCCCCGACATCGTCGTCATCACTTTCATAACTAGGCTCTTCGCCATAAGGAAGCTGTAGCTGCAATTCGAACCATTTGCTTTGCGCTCCCTTAGAGGTGGACAATATCATATTGCGCATTTGCATCATTGTATGATACACTTCACTTGTAAGATAACGGATCGAGATGACAAAATTAAAATGGTAATTGTACCGCCGCGTATTGATTCGCATTTTGTTGAGGTGAGTCTGAAGTTTAATGACATCCGCCGATTTGCTACTACTTGTCACTACATTTGAAAGTCTAAGAAGTTCATCATGTTTGTATTCAAATAACAATGCTATCAACCGTGCAGTCATAACTAATTCCCGTTTTGAGAAATCCAAAGTTACGGCATCGCAATTTAGTTCCATTGAATCGATTGCAGCATCTAAGCCATTTTCTATCCACTTTTGCGGTAATAGAAGTTTGTTGTATACTACGTTTAATTTTGGCATAGCTAGTAACTTGGCTTTGCTTCGGTCGGCATTAGTGTTCAACAATGAAACGGTCAGGTTCTTCGCATTAAATTTGTAGTTATCATAGCAAGCGTCCATAACTTCTCTCGGGCGATCATTAAGTCTGATTGCGTAATCAACAATTTGAAAACCATTCAGTGAAGAGCATAGATGGCCTTCCGCATGAGCCAACTTAAGCTCCAACACTGGCAAAGATTGCTTGACAGCGGTAGAAATGCGATATCCTGGCGTTGCGACATCGGGTAAGTGTCTGGCATGTAGTTGTATCACCATATTTCGTAGTTCAAATCTGTAATTGCAGGTTCGTCCATATGACATCACTTGCTCCACTTCATCAAACATGTATTCCTCCATGGGATATTTATTTCTTTCGTATGGATTACTTGTCGTGGGTCTCTGGTCTACTTCTGCAGTCGAATACTCTGGATAATCGTAAGAATTAATAAAATCTCTAATAACATTTTTAACCTGAAGAAATGACTGCGAATAGTGAAACGTTATGCCGGCAGATAGAAGACGATACTGGACTTGCATGCCACCTTGTTCTTGACGTCCAGCCGCTGACGGAGGCATCTTGCTGGACTGTGCTCCAGTAGTGGGATCAACCATTGAAGCAGCATTGGAATTTTTCGTCGCTCTAAATTCGACAACGTCAAAAGCAAGAACCGGACTACGGTACAACATGTATTCGTCTGTTATGCGCGATGTGTAATCTTCGTAGTTGGTAGTGGACCAAGTTCTCTCCGCATAGACATAATGTTCGTCGAATAGACTTTTATCGACAAATGCACGATCTTGATACTGTAAATTATCAAAACAGCCAAGCAGTTATTTGTAAGAATAAATTATTTTATTTTTGGATATACTTACCGCCGCTGTATTGACCAATTTATTCTCACGTTGATCTTCGGTGCGATAGGTGCCAAGCGGCTCAACGCATATGCTTGATAATCCGGCCTTAACGTTGGCCCAATCACTTTCCTTAAGCGTTGATCTTTCGTAATAGATGCCTCCTAAGCTGATACGCATGATTGGAGTGTATCTTATACGTTTCATGCCGCCCATCATTTGATCAATTATGTATTCGGAATTCTTTAACTGGAAGTTAAGTTCCTCTGCATAAACGCCAATGTCCAGCACGTGACCAGGCACCTCATTCGAGTCTGCCCCTGCAGGTGGCTCTGAGTAATCGAATGTTGGTATCCAATTTAAGGCCCATGTAAAATACGACGTATTCCTGGCTGGGTCTACTTTTCTTACACGTCTGTTATCATCCTCGTTGAATCTCATTTCCGGATCGTTAAACGCAGTATTCTCATCAACGTTTGACGGTCTCAGAGATAACAATAACTTGACCAAACGCATAACCATCGGAAACTGCAGCGAAGAAACGTTAATATCCATCGATTTTGTAAATAGCCCGATGCGCATAATGCTCGACGTTTTGACACTGTTTATATTGTATTTGTGTAACAGGCGACACTCGAGAGTGCAACGATAGAGTAACGGTTCCTGACATACATCGATGCGACCAGCCGAATTGCGTTTATCTAAACAAATTGTCAAATCGGATATGTTCAGTAGTTTTCGCATTACAACCTTTACAGGGTGCACATCGACCATTGCCGGCACCCATGCCTCCGAAGCAGATCCAAACTTTAATAGTTGCACGTTCATCGAAACAACTATATCATCCTCCACATATTTTAGTATGATGTTATGACATTCCACGGATATATTGTTTATAATTTTGTTAACCATGCCGGAACCGGTTGGCAACGGGCTTTGACTCTCGCTCATTGGCGACTTTGCACGATTAGCCGTTCTGCTGGGCGATTCCTGCTGCGACCCGTCATTACTTGGAAGTTTGGCAACAAATTCTATTGTGTTTATGATAATACGCGTAGGCTCCGAAGTAAGCCGGTGCCAAGGCACCTGTATAGTCAAATCGTGTATGTGACCAGAAACCAACTCGATTGGCAGATTAAACTCTTCTTCGAGAACGTCCAGCCGCATATCTAGATTGTGAAAAGTAGCTTCACCCTCCCATAGTGAGACCTGCGCATCCTCTTCTCTTAGATTTTTAACATACTTCGCCACGTAGTCCAGCAAGATAGGCGTAATGTAGGATTCTAGCTTAAACATTTTTACAGCCGCGTTCAATTTTCTCTCCAATCGAGTTACACGCGTTTGCACTAATAACTTGTACCACTAAATTATCGGCTTATCTTCTACGGCAACGGATTTCGGTTCATTTCTAAATTTTGTTTTCGAATATGGATTGCCGACAAGAAAAAAATTGCTTAGTAAACTAAAGTTTGTTTACGTTTAATTTTAGTCGTTCCCAACTTTCGGGTGGGCACTACAGATAGTCAGCTGTTTTCTGACATTGTGTGCGTGTTCATTTACAGTTTCTCCTTTGCGCCTTTTCACACGCATTTACGGAATAAATAAAAATAATAACACAAAACAACACGATGCCGGCAAATTCAAGCGACGTAATAACTCAGGAATTTGGTATGTTTTAAAGTATTAAAGTGTTGCATTGTTTTACGAACACTTCTCTTTACTTTAGATGTCGTCAAATACTTTCTGCAGCTGCTAGATGAAGATAAGGATCTATCCTCTGGTATAGCAGCTATCAAAACTTTGCTTATGATACTAGAAAAGAAGCAATGTAAGTATCATTCATTCCATATGTGTACTGACTACTAATATTGTTCTTTGCATAGTCGGCACTATACACATATTGCACACAACAATGCGCGAAGCGGTGGCCTCAATGCGCAATACGGATCTCTCCATTGCCGCAATCGTTTCCGGCGGTGAATTATTCTGTCGCTTTATAACATTAAGCTTGGACGACAAACACATGGAAGAGTGCCGGCAGATAATGTTGCATCGTGGAAAAATTTTTCTGACGAAACTACTTAACTCACGTAATGTAATTGCTCAGCAAGCGCAGCGCTTTATAAGCGATGGCTGCCGTATATTGACCCATTCACGTTCGCGTGTGGTGCTTAAGGCTTTGATTAGTGCATCGAAAACAAACAAATCTTTTCATGTTTTTGTAACGCAGGGCGGCATCGATATTTCCGGGTGAGTAGTGTAATGTTTCTGATCAAATTTAGTTATATTAGACATATTTTCACTTTTTAGTCAACAAATGATTGCGGATTTGGAAGCAGCTGGCATTGATTGCACACTGATATTGGACTCCGCAACGGGCTATGTTATGGAGTCCGTGGACTTTGTTATGGTCGGTGCTGAGGCAGTAGTGGAAAGCGGCGGCATTATTAATCGCATTGGTACATATACAATGGGTCTCTGTGCACGTGAAATGAAAAAACCATTCTATGTGCTAGCAGAAAGCTTTAAATTTACACGCCTCTATCCACTCAATCAGCGGGATTTGCCTAATGAGTACAAGGTACTAAAAACAATAGCTTTTTATTTTCCTTTTTTGTTAGGTACTAAAGAGAACAAATTGTCATTTTTTTTTAGTATTCCCGCAAACATCTCAATGACGTTTCCAAGGTGCATCCTCTAGTTGACTACACGCCGCCCGCTTATATTACGCTACTGTTTACCGATTTGGGCATTTTAACACCTTCGGCTGTCAGTGATGAATTGATTAAACTTTATATGTAATTAAAGCGTTATTTTTTCTATAATTTGCACGGAAGATAACATGCTATACTTATATTCTAAGTAGAAAAAAAGAACATAATAATAATTGATAAACATTGTTACATATAATACACGCGTATAAACTTTTGATTTAACCTAATCCGACACTAGCCTAATTCCTATTCAGAGAGCGCATCACATATTCTTCGTAAACTCCGTAGAGATTGTCGTACTCATTTTCCTCGTCATCATCATCGTCGTAACCATAGAAATTGCCATTCTCATCTTCGTCATTTGTGTATTCGCTGCTATAGCCATCCGAACCGGAATCCTCCTCTTCATCTTCACGCTCTAAATTATCTAGATCATCGTCGTCAATATCTGTGGCATTCTAAAATTTAATGAGTTGGTTTTAAAGGAGACACATATTAAACGTTTTTTTTTTATATTTAGTTACCACTTGTGCTGATTGAATATTGATTTCAATCTGCAAACGAATATCCATGACAAGAAATGCTGTTGTTACCAGAATCGGTATGGTCAAACGACTTTTCCAAGCTAAATCGGTGAGAAACAAAAAAATATCGCCAAAGGGCGAATCCATTGCACCAAAAAATTGGGGCAATTAATTCTATTCGTGATGGTCCTCCGCAGACTGTTGGCTCTCCTCTACAACAGAATTTTGACGTTCAAGAAAATCGTGATCGACAATGTTGACTGTCTCGCCCAAAGTAATAGCCTGCACGGGCAAAATGTGTCTCTGTATTTCACTCGTCTGTATAGGTGTGTCTAGCTCGAGTGTAATGTCGTTGTTATTATTGCTGCTATACACTTCACCTGCGTCGCCGGATAATAGCAATTGCATGCACGCTTGTCTTTTCTCTGCAAGTGATTCGACCAGTTTGGCACCCTTCTTTACTCTAGCCAATTTTCTTTCTGTAAAATTGTTTTTTATATACATATATGTATATACACATATTAACTATGTATATACGATTTAATCGATTATTGTCGCTTACCCAAACGCTGCAGGTAGTCGTCAGAATCAGGAAGCGGTTTGTGACACTGAATTTCTGCAAAATTGTCTTCGAATTTTAACTTCAAATTTGAACTAGCACATTCTGACTGCTCGTTCTCCGGTACGGAGTTGCTACTGTTTACGTTTTCCTCTGGGGCTGCTGAGTTTTTTACTTTCCAGGCGTCTTCGTCATTGTGCATTTTTGCTAGCGGCGCATATAACGAGAATAGGGGCGGGTATTCTGACGCTATCACTCCATTGGCATTGATTGCAGTTGGAGGTTTTATAGAAGTTTTCGATAAATCTTTTAATAATGACCCAAATCTAATGATTGAAATGATTAAAATGTACTTTGTATGAATTCAGCGAAAATTACGCAGATTAATCAGCGATTCCCAATTGTTTGCCTGGTCAGTGCCGTTTGGTACTTTTTAGTTGGTCTTGCACGACCTTTTCCACGAGCACATGATCACAGGGTGTAGTCAGTTGAAGTTGAAATTTACCAACACTTAATTTTGGTTGGTTATTCGTATTTTTCAACACTTATAGGCGGCATGCTGTCGAGTGACAATTGAATTGTTGTTTTATTTATTATTTAATTAAAATATAACATAAAGGTTGTAATATTATTCAGAATGGAGTCAAAGTTGCGTAAGATAGCCTGTAAATTAAATCCACTCAGTCGTTCCGATGGTTCTGCGATGTACGGTCATGGCGCCACAATTGTCGTTGCAGCCATGTTGGGCCCAGTGGAAGTCAAATCGCAGAACTTGAGTATAGAAGATTCCTACATCGAGAGCCACTTTCGACCGAAGGCTGGACAGCCCACGACAAAAGATAGAATACGCGAGTCAATAATACGTGATATCTGCGAGTTAGCGCTTCTGACCAGATTTGCATCCTCGCACAAAGATGTCAATACAGCTGCAGGAATTGGAGGATCGTGGTGGTGTAAGTAAGAAGTTAACAGATTGGCATTCTAGATGATTTATTAATTGTTACCACTTTTCATTTCTAGCTTGAGGCCTGCTCAATTAATGCAGCCTGCATGGCACTGCTAATTGGTGGATTACCCCTCAAGTTTACCTTCGCTGCTGTGCATAGCATTATCAACAAAGAGGGTCAACTATTACTCGACCCAGATATATGCCAAATGAAAGATTGTCGTGCAAGTTTTACGATTGTCTACGATTCGGTAGAGGGCAACATTTTGTCTGTGCAAACGAAGGGTGCCTTTAAACTTGCAGAATTCAACGATGCAGAATGCCTTAGTCGTACGGCAAGTAAAGAGATTTTCGAATTCTACAAAGTCTGTTTACAAAAGTTTCACAGTCATGCATTACTGCCGTCAAAAACGGATACGAGAGAGGATGAGGACGAGCCAATGGTTTCATGATTTATGTTTCTTGTTAATAAAAAGTACAATGCCGGTAATTATAAATTTCGGTCTTTGATACATTTTATTTAAAATCAACTTTTTCTATAAAATTCTGTAATGGAGCTTCTGTAGAGCGGCGTGCCTTTGAGTACTTGAGAGTTGGATTCCTCAATGCGCGCAACTACAAAGTCACCAACTGAAGTTTCTCTTAAAGTACCATCATGCGCCGCAGCTAGCGGTATGTCTGGAATAATGACTTTTATATTGGCATCATTACGTCCGAACCAGTGTTTATTTGAGCGTTTGCTACGTCCCTCTACTAGTATCAGCTGCTCCATGCCTACGAAACGTTGATGTAGTTCTGTGGCGCCCTTACGAAAGGCTGACACCATACGCTGTAGTCTTTCGTTCTTTACTTTTTGTGGTACATCATCGACGTAGCGCCGATGTGCTGTCGTTTTCTCACGCATGCTGTAGGCAAACAAATATGCCACGTTGTATTGCACACTCTCGATAAGCGAGATTGTATCCTCGAATTCCGCTTCCGTTTCGCCGCAAAAGCCGCAGATGAAGTCGCTTGAGAGACCCACTGTTGGCAGCTTTGAACGTATTCTTTCCACAAGTTTAAGATATGCTTCACGCGTATAACCACGGCGCATTCTATTCAGAACATTTGTGTTACCCGACTGTGCGGGCAAGTGTAATTGCTTGCAAACATTCGGATAGTCACGTATAACATGCAAAACATCGTCTGAGAAATCCTTTGGATGTGGTGAAGTAAATCGTATGCGCATCTCTGGCACTGCTTCAGCTACGCGACGTAAAAGTGCAGCAAAAGACAAACCTCCAGTTTTCGGTTTGTAAACTGTATTGAAACCAGGTACACGAGTTGCATCCGTTGCAATCTTGTCCGACTCACTGGCTTTGTTATCGCGATATGAGTTGACATTCTGACCCAGTAGCGTCACTTCTTTGACACCGTTCTCGTAGAGCGTTTTAACCTCGTGCACTATGGAGTCTATTGGACGTGAACGCTCACGTCCACGTGTAAATGGCACAATACAATAACTGCACATATTATCACAGCCACGCATTATGGAAACAAATGCAGTCGGTGAATCTGAATTCAAGCGTACAGGCATAACATCCGCATAGGTCTCGTCCAGCGATAACAAAACATTGATTGCAGCATTCTCATAGTGTCGCGTCAAAGCTAGTAATCTTGGTAAATCTTTGTAGCTATCCGGTCCCGCAATGACATCGACACATTGTTCTTTTTCCAATAGCTGCTCCTTTAAACGTTCCGCCATGCAACCAAGCACTGTAAGCTGCAATGGACCTTGTGCGGCTGTACGTTTGCTCTTCAACGCACGTAAATGTTTTAATCTATGCCAGATTTTCTGCTCGGCACCATCGCGCACTGAGCATGTAATCAGCATAATAACATCGGATTCCTCGATTTGTGTAGCGCGTTGATAGCCATTCTGCTGTAGTATGCTCCAGACAACTTCGGTGTCATTGGTATTCATTTGGCAGCCATAAACCTGAAAAATCGTATAAAAAAAAAACTAAGCAAGTGTAGTGAAAACTTAAGTGCAAATGTTAAACTTACCTCAAAGAACACCTTACGTCCACGTCCGTTGTAGTCAATGGCACTCAGATAGGGCACAGTTTCCACAGCGGCAGCATTTTCATTTAATCGTAGACTACTCGACGGTTTCACATTAAAGAAATCCTGTAAACCTGGGCCACGAGATACGCGTTCAACGAAATTTTCTCTCGTTGTAGTCTTTGTCGTAAATTTTTCGGCTGGCGCTATTTGTGCGCTACAAAAGCGATATTGCTGCCAATTAAGGCTTCGCAAATGTCGCCCGATAACTTGGCAACGCGATTTCATTTTTAATTTTAGATTTTTCTTTTATTTTTTTTAAACTTTACTCATTTTCGTTTCATTGTTGTGCAAGAGTTTTTAGTTCACATGCTGAGATAGCGGCACGCCGGGTGTGCGAACAGCTGTTTCAATATTTCTAATCAGCTGATACGGTGCGCATGGCAGCTATTCGTAACGGTTTTTTTTGTTGTTTGAAATTTGGGGTTTGGCCTATAAAAAATAAGATAAAAATTAATTAGTATATTTAAAAAAATGGTGTCCGCGTTGTTTATATCACACATCGTGGAAAATTGCTCTGAATTGAACATTATTTTGTATTCCAATGGTTCGCCATACTTGACTGATATACATCCATATGTTTGTATGATTACGACGCTTTCTTGGGATAAGGTTGAATGGGTGCTTATTCTAAAGCTATGGCTAAAAGATACCTTATGAAGGCTGCATTTAGACGGTTCTTCCTGCCAACTTCAACTTAGTGTCATGAGAAAGTAGTGCACTTATTGGCTTTTCGAGAAAAAGAACACCGTTCTGTCGTGCTCGTTCAGTTCAGCAACTATAGCATGAACTTCCGCTTGGAAAACACTGCAGATATCCGTAGCCGAAAGAAATTTTTTAGCTCTTCTGAGTTTACTCGTCGGTGTAGATTGACAGATCAGAACTACAGATCAGCAAGGATGTTTTTTTAGCAAGGATGTCTTAAAAGTTCTACTAAAATCAGAAATTAATATGCCCATTTACCTCCTTCGAGCATAAAAAAGGTTTTTTATGTGAATTAAAAGAACCGATGGACCGATTTTCAAATACTCGTCACGAAAACATGATTCGAAAGGAATATTATGAGAAAGTGAAATCATAAAATATTTTTGATAATTTCTTAAAATCGGTTCAGCCTTCCAGTTAAAATCTCAAATAATGAAATAAAAGTTTTGACTTACTTTGTTAGATTAATATTGATAGAAATTAAAAAAAAACTTTGCGAATATTTAAAATAATTATACAATACGTAAAACGTTGCCATTGGCTTTTTTAGTAATTCCTCTACTTATGCTGAAAACTCCCGTGCACTTTCCTTTTCACTGCTGAAATCAATGTTAAAATATGCAAATTTTTATTTGCGCGACAATTTCAATTTAACGATATCCCGCAAACTTTTCGTATTAACGAGATTTTTATGCATACGCAGTGCCACCACATCAAGTCAAGTCAAGCCAAGCAGCTATGAAATTACTCTCCGTAGTATCGTTAACACGGCACGGAACAGCAGCGTGCGCAACAATTGTTTGTATATCAACGGAAAAAAAATTCGCTTATACCTTCCACAAAGTTTAAGCAGGATAAAAAAAAAAAATTAAAAAAAAAAGAGACCAAAACAGGCAATTCTATGAAATTGTTGAAAAACGCATAAACAGCGCATAAATTTCCACAAACGCTGCCACAATCGATGTTTAAAGTGGGTGAGTTACCCAACTTCACATTCTGCTCTGCTCCACGTTTCAGCTTCATTACACAAACGAGAATTTAAAGTTTAAAACAGAGGAAGAGACAGGGAAAGAGAGACAGGGCAGGGCGATCGGATAGTTATTTTGCTGCTATTGAGCTATTCAAATGCTCATTACGTGGCTTTTTGTTGTTGTTTGTTGCTGATTGTTAGAGAAAAGTGAAAGTCGACAATGGTTTTTACATATGTTTCTGCGTTGTTCGCTGCATTATCCTTGCCGCCACATATACACACATAATTAACAAAACAAAATATCAAAACAATAGAATGAATGTTTTCATGCAACATTATACGACAAAGCGCGGCGCAGCATTATTCTATTCTATTGTATCGCGTGCGCCTTGGAACTATTGTATTGTTATAGCTGCAATTGCTACTGCGTTTTGTTGTTGTTGCTAATCCGCCATGTTGCTCGAGGATAATACAAATGGTTCTAATTTTAAAAAAAAATTGCAGCAACAATTTAAACAAAAATTAAACGAAATGAAGCGAATGATGATTTAAAATGCGCAGGACACAGATTCTCATAATATCCACGGAAATTCGACTCATTTTACAGGATCACAGTAGGCAGAATATATAAGGAAAACATAGCCGATGTAGTAACCAGTGTTGAACAATACACTTAACTATCTAGTCTCCTTCGATTGACATCAATGTCTACTCTCTGGATATATACGGTCATCTGGTCGCTCAAAAGACTGCAAAACAATCTTATTGGGACCAGAAGCCTGGAAACAAGGGTTGCAACAACACGCTCCACACATCTTCACTGATGGATTCAAAATGGATTCAGGTGTGGGTGCGGCGGTATACTGCGCAGCGCCGAATATATGCTCTCGTATAAATTACCGGACCACTGTAGTATTTTCCAGGCGGAGGATTTCGAAATACGGAAAACTGCGAAGGTAATACGACATATTAATGATTCGTAGAACAAATAATTATATTTGTCGACAGTCAGCCCTTGCAAGCGAACACCATCTACTCCAGAAATGTACTTAAGAGCAGAGAAGCAAGATGCTTTATGCACTTCAAAAAATGTGCACATCTACTAGATTCCCAGCCATTAGGGTATAGACGGTAATGAGATGGCAGACAAGCTAGCAAAACAAGGCGTTGGTCTGGCTCAAAGAAAAAACAATATATCTACCAATCTCACTACGGACACTGTATTGCAGTCTGGAGAAGATTGCTTTGACTGAATTTGGAAAAATGAGATAGATCCGACTGTAGAGTATCCAAAATAATGTGTAAGAACCCCAACAAAAGACTATCACAGTAGATGCTGCAGCTCCTAACAGGTCTTTGCCTAGCGGCTGTTCATGTTATAAAGCTAGAAATAACCAACGAGCATGGTACCCTAGAGTTCCTAGAGCACTTTACTCGACTCAATTTATTCATATACTTTCGCTTCTTACATTGTTTACATTCCACTACGATTGTTTCACTATAAATCAACTTTTCTGGAAATCTCCATAACTCAAAACCACATTGAAAATCAAAGCGTGTTCTTGCTTTTTACTGTCGGATTAATTGCTTGAACAAAATATTAAATTATTTAGCATTTGCTTTATGAAACGTTGGCATCTTATGCTTAACGATAAGCCAATTGTTTTATGCGAAAGATTGAGCATTCTCAAAGTAAAGAGATATTTCTACAAACTACATACATATAGCATAGACATATGCACAACTACTTCCCTTATTAGCAGACATAGTCGAAAATAATAAGATTTATTGCCAACAACTACGCATATGCTACGCAAACGAGTACGAGTGTGTGCGACTTATTTATATATAAAACCCTGAAAATAACTTAAGCATAAAAATGCGTAGAAAATAAAACTTATATAAAACGCTACAAACAAGCAAACCAACAAAACGATTTGAAGCAATTTGATTGCTCAACCACAAAAAAAAAAAAAACATTCCAAAAATTGAACGCCTTTCTTCCTTTCAACTCAAAGACATGAAACTTTGAAACTAGCAAACAAAAAATTTCTTGAATTTTCATTAAAACATTTTTGTGCGTAATTATAAGATTCCGATGCCATTTGAAGCAGGACTGATGCGCGGAATTTTGCAATTAGTACAATTTCATTGCAAATCTTTGCAGGCCTAAAAGATACTTTTGATATATAAATAAAAAGAAAAAGATACTTTTTGATAAATTACGCAAAGAGCCTTAATACAATAATTACATAGAATGCTTAACATAACAAAGCCACATAACTATGGGCAAACATTAAACAGTTTTATTAACCAAAATGTGCACAATTTGTCTTTTATTAGCTTTGAGTCAAGTACAAGACTCGTAATATCATAGATTGTTACAGAGTCTAAAACATTAAAACCGCAATGCAATGCAATACAAAGTAAGTATCTGGTCAGATAAATAGAGCTACTTACCGAAGGTGTTTAATACACATTTACATGTGAAGCTATAAGTGTGCTGTCATAGGCCTACGATAGTAATATGTACGAAATTTATAAATAGATGCAAGTAAATGGAATGAAATTGTCACCACCTGAGCATTATCTTGACCACGGATAAGCTCATAATGAGACAAGCAATGAAGCAATGAAGCACTAACAACTAACAACGAACAACAAATGCAGCCAGTCTATAGCTGCAGTCGTCGTTGGTTGTCATTTAAAACGCTTCATATATTTTAATTGTAGATACATACGTGCATGTTTGTGTATGTGGTTACACATAATATATAATATGCAAATGTTTATCAAGTTGTGTTTTTGATGTTTAATGAATTTAATCTAAAGAGTTGAAATTACTTAAGTTGTCAAATATAAGTTTACGTCTAAATGTAAAGACTCTTTAACGTTAGCAACAGACAACCCAGAAGCTAGGAAAAAATGAAGACTTTGTAAGTGTTTCAAGTTCAGAATCAGATATATGTGTCTCTATTTGAAGAGATGGTCTTCATATAAGTGGCGCGAATAGAGCCTCGAGCTATGATTTGTTGATAGAGTGCATCAATTTTAAAAATTCTAAAATTTACCAATCAATCTTGAATAGCCTTTTTTGTAAACTCTCAAAACGATAGGGCTTACTTGACCGAATGTTCATACGAGAATTGAAGTTATCGGTTGGTCACCAGCAAGCAGCATCCGCTACAAAAAAAGGTTTGCACCGTGGTAACCGTGGATAGGCGCTCTTCAATCGTTTGCAGTGAGCCTGGCGTCAACATAAATGCAACATATTATCGGGAATGTATTTTGAAGGCTACTTTGAAGCCGTTGGCAGACAAACATTTTGTTCGGAGGCCAATAACGTTTAAATAAGATTCGGGGTCGTCTCACAAATCGCAAGTGTACCAAGAATTTCCGAAAAGCAACGTTCAGAACTTTATTTCGACTACACAATGGCTCTCGAGTTCAACAGACGCGAACCCAATGGATTTCTAATTTTGGGTTATTTTCGGGAGCAAAGTACGAGTTCAAAAATCAAACGCCTAGAGACGCTGAAGAAGCCCTTGTCCGTAAATAGGCCAAAAGAGGTTATCAGGGCTATTCGTTTTTTGATCATCTCAGGACTATTGTGAAGGCAATAACGTCTTATAACAAAAATTTTTTTTTTCCATTTTCAGCGAAATTTATAAAGTTTTCCGCTTTGAAAGGCAATTAAACACAATCATTATGACATTATTGCTCAATACTTTTATTATTTAGTTCATTTATAGATGTTACTTTTGAGGAGTAGTGTTGCATTTAAATTGTCACTAACTTTTCAAACTGTCCTCGTATACATAAACAAAACATATAGCGACAACAAACTGACCGCGGGCAACTGACTGCAAGTTAACTGAGCACTCGCGAGCTGATCGCGCACTATGCAGATTAATGGAGATAAAAACTTTTAAAGAGACGCAGATTTGCTGCTCTCTAAAAGTAATTTAAAATCATCAAAAAATGCTCTTACATTTTTTTGCCCGTATATTTTTATTGTTTTTATTTTAAATAAATATTTACACAACAATCAAATATTGCATTAAAGCGGCAGAGAGACAGATACATGTTAAAGTATCTATGTGAGTAATATTTGCGCTTATCAATTATTTAGTTGAGAGAGCGATAAGCGCAATAAAGAACGCAATTTGTTGCACACGACTGCTGCACACGGCGTATGCGTAATGCGGCGCTAAGCAAAAAGAGGGCAACAATTGTGTAAATGAGCAAAAAAATAAATAAAAATTCGTTTGTTGATTTTGCACACAACACCAAGAAATTGAAAAGAGATTATTTTGTAGCTGCTTTGTGCGCATTTGTAAGCGTATTTAAGTCGCATGCAGCAGTGCAAAAGCTTTAAAAAAAATTTCAGAGAGCGTTTTGAGTACACAAAACTTAAAAACCAAAGTAAAATTATTATAAAAATGACGTGCAAAGCGTGTGGTAATGGTAAGCGATCTATCTTTCTTTTATAAATTAAATAAATTAAATAATACAATTTTTTTCTTTAGATTGCAAATGCACTGCAAGCAAATGCGGTGATGGCTGCAAATGTGACAGCAATTGCAAATGTCCTTGCAAGACAGGCAGCAAAGATGATTGCTGCAAAAAGTGAATAAAATATAAAAAAAATGACTTAAATGTGTAAAAGTATTATTTGAAATTTAATAAAAAGTTTAAACTTTTAAAAAATGCATTTAAAAATCTTTGCTTCATAGCAGCAAACGCTCTCTCTTCGCTTTTGCTCTTGTGCAACTCGTTTCATCTAGCGCCAACGAAGCGCATTATTTCTCGTTTTAAATTTAAATGAAATGTGCAAAATGTACTGCTACGAATAATGAATGACATCGAGATACTATATACTAGCCATATTGTAATACTTTGGCTTCGTTCCTTCTGTATAAGCAGCAGCAGCAGGCAGTGTTTCAAAGTTTCAGCTGCAGGCATTACTTCTGCTACAGCATTACTTGCTGCTATTGCATGATAAGCTTAAATCCTGCGCTGTCACAATAAAATCCACTCAAGCCAAACATCCTTCAGCGTTGTCAAACCAGAAGGCTGGTAGCATGCAGGCAGTAGCGCCTGTGCATCTTTATGTCTTTTGCAAAATTTATTTTTGGACTCATGTGCTTATTTTTTTTTTTGTATTTTTTTGTTGTTGTTTTTTTTTTTTTTGCCTACATTTAGAGTTGCTAAGCTCGTACTTCTTGTACTTAGTAGCCAAAATAATAAAAATTGCTCATTGATTTATTTACGAGCGCATCAGCAGCACTTGAAAAGTGTCCTTAGCAAACATTTGCGCCATTTTACTATTTTAGTAGACTGAGTTGAAGATGTATAACTAAAGTTTAGTAGTATCGTATATAGTAGCTGAAGGCGTGCATAGATAGATATATAGATGAATAGATGGATAGATGTATAGAGAGATGCTTCGAAATGTAAACTAAAGCTAAAAGCTAAAAGTGTAGTTGACTATTTAACCAATGGAACTGCGCTAAATACGCATACATATACACATATAACTATGCATGTTTGTATGTATGTGCAATTGAAAGGGTACAAACAAAACAAGAGACGACTTGTCTTGATGGACAGTGACAACATTGCCATTGCTATTGCCTCAGTTCGTTCTTGTTATTGGGTTGACTGCTGCTGCTACTGCTGCTGCTGCTGGGTTCTGGACTGTGACTCTGTTCGAGTCATTTATGCGTATACATCTTTCAGTTGAAGTATTTTACTCTGTAGACTGATGTCCTGCTGTTGCCTATAGTATATTCTGTATTCTCCATTTTGCTTCTCGTACATTTACAAATATTGCTGAAGAGTAAATCCTTGCTAGCACATGTGCCCATCACCAATACCATTACTAACGTCAGCGTCATCATCATCATCGTCGTCGTCGTCGTTCTCGTTGTCGTCTACTTTGGCTTTGACACTCAATATCCTTTTTCTGTTGCTGTCAGTTAGTCCGTCCGTCTGTCCGTCTGTTTGTCTATCTTATATGTGCCTTGTTACGTAGCAGCACAACTCGTTCAAATATTTATGATCTGGCACCATATAAAACAAGTTTTATTTTTAGCTTTTCATTTCGCAAAGAAATGTAGCAAACCACTTTAAGAGTTTAAAAATGTTCTTAGCAATAACACAATTGTCACGTGTCGTTAATTACCGGTGTTGCCTGCAAAAAAAAAAAACCTATAAACAAGGAAAATACTACACATATGTATATATGCAAACTGAGTCCTTTGCATACATTTGTATGTATGTATTGTGGTACGTTTACAATTTCGTTTCATTGAATTTTAACGGTGCAAGTTTTGTGTGTATTGCATAAAACTCTCTCTTTTTCACCCTAACTCTCTCTCTCTCTCTTTCTCGCGTCTATGTATAACGTTATGTTACATTTTGTATTCGATCTGTGGCGCATTGTTTTAGCCGTAGTCCTTTCGATTGCATTCACATTTTGTGTTGCATACAACACGGCGTATGAATACAATACGCAGTCAACATCCGGCAGCCATCGTCATCAACAACAAAAACATCAATGCATTCAAACAGACAGACAGACGGACAGTCACTCATACAGACAGACTTGTTACTTGTTGGCTTTGGTTTGAGTTACCATATAGCTCAGCAGATTTGCGTAGTATCCTAGCAGGGTTTTTGCTATGTCTGTCTGTTAGCGGTTGTGATATTAAAACGTGTTTTATCACGCGCTTCCACTTTCGCGGCCATATTCATTCCAATTGCGGCGAGATTGTATGTGTCCTTAATTCATTCCTAGCATCATACTATATATATGTATGTGTGTTTGTATGTATGTGTTCTCAACGTATATTCTGGTATGAGTGTATGTCAGTTGACACCTACGAGAGCGCGCCACAATCGAATTGCGGTCGCTGGCTTTTGCAATGGCGTGCAAAGTGTCGGATCCCGGAGTGATTATTTGAATGCAATGTTGAAATTTTGCAATTTGAGTTATTGTCTGATTGTATTGAGTTAAGTTTATACTTGTGCATATACACATATGTACGAATATTCTTCAGATTAAATCGTTCATAATTGCACTGCAAGTTTTTTATTTTATTTTAGCTTAACTTAATTTTTTTCCATTGCATTTCGAAAGCAAGATATGACTCTAGGAGGCGGTGCAATAGATGATTACCTCTTCAATGGCGGAAGGTTCGTGTGACGGTTATTGAAGTGTATCTTTTCTTGTTCTATCTCACTTCAGCCTATCATTTTCACGGTTTCCTTTAAATAAAACTTAGGTTCATTGTTCGATGGTCATTTCTGTCATAAGCAGCTTTCTACTCACTTATTTTTACTCAGCATTTCGTACCTTCGGGGTTTGGTTTCAGGTTTGGTATGGCTTCTACTCAGCTTTCCTTTCCTCTTTTTTACTAATGCACCAATCTGAAATCTGAAAGTGTTCCGTAGTACTTGGGAACCTTTGCTGAAAAAAAAAAAACAACAGCGTTTCTCTAAAATGTTTCAACACTTCTTTCTCGCATATCATATTTTAAGTTTACTTTTTTTTTACCGAACCCTAATTACTCTTTATGAATTTCAACATTTTACCATTTAATTCAAAAAGAAAAGATTTCACTACAGGTAAACATCATCAAGCATAATAATTTTAGAGCGCCATGGGCAAAAGAACTTTTCGATTATGAGAAGAGTAAACATAATTAAAGCGCCAAATAGTGACTGTCACAATAGAGTCTGAGTAGCAAATGAAAAAAGGGTTCTTCCAATCGTTATAAAACCAAATATTTGAAGTAAGTGGAAGGCATCATAAGGAGTTGAAGTAATTCAACACAATTTGGCAATGGTAGTGGTAACAACAACAATAACAACAGTGGAAGCTCTTAGTCCTTTTCCGCCATTTTGTATACGTCGTCTATTTCATTATGGGTTTGTAGCACAGTGACAGGGGCAGAGGCAATGGCAACAGTGATGGCAATGAAGCTAAAATACAAAAAAAAAAAAAAAAAAGAAGAAAGAAAGAAAATAGTTGGGGAAAGTTGTGCTTTGGATACAACGTAGTATTTCTGCTGCTGCTGTTATGTATATGTATGTGTGTGTGTGTGTGTGTGTTGCCAGTTTGTATGTTTTTGTTACATTTTCGTTTTGCAATTTCATTAAATTCCAACATCCGCAATAAATCTTCCACTCTTCAGCACGAGACTCGGTTTCTGTGCTTTGCGCAACAATAAAGGTGATGGAGTGATGGCTGCTCTTGTTGTTATATTTGTTTTTGTTGTTGTTGTTGCTGCTGATACTTTTCAAGCTGTAGCAAAACACACACGTGCGAGGGTAGTTTGTTATGTTTTTTTAATAAAAATGTTAATGTTTCATATGAACTTAGTAAGCTTCACTCGCATGCAGACAGACGGACAGATAGACAGTTATGCGAAGGATGCTGTTGAATTAAAAAGGGACGAAAGCTTAGCTAAAATTTGCGTTTGCCTGTGAGCGATACTCAGCTACTACATAACTCTACTTTCTATGCCGCAATTATGTGAATGACTGAATGTGTCTGTATGTGAGTGTGCGTGATGATGATATGTGTGTGTGTGTGTATTTGATGCTCATGTGCGTGTCAAACTTATACAAAATGGCGACTATCTGCTTATATAGTTCAACGCTAACAAAGCTTTTTTTTTGTTGCAGCTTGGCAACTTTAAATTATAATTGCTTAAATAAAAAAAAATATTATATTTTTGCTGTAAATCCATTTTATATGCCAAAGCTGGCGCTGTTTCATCATAACTTCATAACCGCAAAAATATAAAACATACAAAGCCAAAGCCAAAGCAATGCGAATGCGAATGGTATAGAACCTCAGCTGTTTTAGTCTGCCTGACGCTTATTAAATTGAAATCCTTGTTGCTATTTGTTGCAGTTGAAAATTTTTCAGCAGCTTCTTCGTTACCGTTTCTCCTTTTTTTTTTGCCAACGAACGTTATAATATGTCGCGCGTTTGTTTTCCTTTCCTTTCCGTTTCGTTTCGTTCGTTTCGCTTTTATTTCTTGCTTTCATCTAATGGTTGACAATTTCGTTTACTCTGTATCCTTCGAAAGTTCGTTTGTATGTGTACGTCTGTGCAGCATAATTGAATGTCTCAGGTGTTTGTCAGACTTTACTTAAGCCTTTCCCAGCGCGGGATTTTGTTGCAGAAAAAAATAAAAACTCTCTAAAGTGTATGAAGCGCGCTGAAGAGCGACTCCATCTATGTTGTTTGAGTTTCAGTTTACTTTGGTTTTCCTTTATTTTTTTTTTTTCATTCTGTAACTAAACTTTTGTTTTTTTTTTTTTTTTAGATTTTTAAAGTTATTTAAGCTCTATATGTGTCACTCATTGCCACTGCTGTTCTAAAACCTTTCTTTATTATATTATTTTGTTTTCTTTTTTTTTTTTTTTTTTGCAAGCAATTTTAATTAAAACATTCATCTTCATTTGCACCTTTTGCCTAATTAATTCACCTAAAAGGAAAAAAAAATAGTAAAGACGTAATAGGCAAAAAAGTAAGAAATCAGAAACCGTCTAAATTAATATGAAAATCTGTTGACCAACAACAACAAAAACAAAAGAGACGAAAACAATTTAAGCAGCAGCCGCAGCATAACGCTTTATGTTTGTATATCAACACTAACGAGAATTAATGGTTTTCAGTGGCACAATTATATTGTCGTTCCAGTCGTAACGTTGTCGTCCTCGTCGAAACTCATACGGATTGTCTTGGCATGAAAGGCAAAAACAAAAAAAAAAAAAACGTTTATACTACCACTGAGCGTGAAAGTTATTAGCCTTCTTAGGCGAGTTCGAGAGGTCAAATAGCCCAAATCCAGCCAATGATAGTGCCGTGCAAGTGCCAGTAATTGCCACCTGAGGGGTAGGTTCATTTCCATTTCTACGGTAGACTATAACATTTCTTGTCACCGAATGCTGTCAAAATCTGCGCAATTTGCTGCTCATGAAATTAATTTATGCGCTTTGCAATAACCTTGTAGTCCTCATTTTGTTGTTGGCATCGTTTTCGTGGTCGTCAATAAAACACATTCATTTGGCACTACATACTATATAAGCGGGGTGCAGCAGCAGTTGTTGTTGCTTGTGTGTGTGTGCTCACGGGGAGGGGTGTGCGTATAATATAGTCGTAGGTGTTATTCAGCTTCAAAATTACTTGCCGTACTGGCGTTTAATTGCACTTTGTCAATTTGAAATTAAAATTTTCTAGCCTTACACCCTTATATAGTATGTACATATGTATGTAAGTCGAAGTGTATAGCTACAATTAAAAATTAACTTAAAAGGCACAACACGTGATTGGTGTAGTTGCATCGATAGTTGCATACTCTACTAGTACTTTTAAGTTTCTTCCATTCGTTGTAACTTTGCGAGAGAGAGGTGGAGAAAAAAGAGACAGAAAATATATATATATATATATATATATATATATAGAGAGAGATAGAAAGCTATCTCTATATACAAGGTGATGTTAAGCGCTCTTTCTCTCTCAATATATTTGGTACCAACGTCAGCTTTATTTAAAGACAAAAAATGAAAGCAAATAAAATAATTATATACATCTATCTCCTTCATACTCGCAAGACCAAATAAAAAACCGAGCATACTTCTTACTCATTCACTCTTACACACTTGTATAATATGGTACCAATGTTTCGCTTGTTATCATCTTTTTAATTTAGAAGCAAATATTTATATAACATTCTGAAAAATTTTTCGTGTTTGACAGCAACAGGATGTTATTTTTATAAAACAGGGTACTGGAATGTTCAAAAACCAGCAACAGGGTGTGTTTACATTAAACATACTGTTCAAAGCTTTTAAGCGAAATTAAACAAACAAATTATTCAAGTATTTAATCATAGTTCCCAATATAAGTATCTAACTTAAACTAATAAAATTCTATACATATCGATAATTCTTTAATGCATTACAAACTTTTTATATTTCTAATTATACCAATCATCACAATTCGTGTGCAGGGTATATAAAGAAATTCGACTTGCAGAAAAAAATTTCCATAATTTGTCGATATCTATGCAAGTGGCGCAATTGAACCATAATTAGAGACGCCATGTCGTAGTGAGCCATTTCGTGCCTAGGCGTTGTAATATATATTTAGAAGGATATGGTATATAGTAGTGTCGCTAATTGGTAACGTTCGATACGCATACACACATAAGTATAAGTTTGCCTGCTACTGCTGCTGCGGCTGCTACTACTATAATAGCAAGCAAGGCGAAAAGAATTCCAATCAGCAAACCAATTAAAATCGCACGCACATTATGCTTTATTGACTTGACTCACACCAAACTTGGTTGTAGCATGTAATAGAAAGCAAGATGTAGCAGCTACATACTTCACCTGCACAACAATCATCTGCACATATTTACTACTTCTATCTACATTAAGAATAGAAGATACATTTGTATCTTGTATCTATAGCTCAATACATATGTATATGCCATAGCTGTCTGCTATAAGCTGCCTGCATGACTAGCTTTTGTTATAGGGGGGCGTGCCTTTTAGCAATAATAACGTCCTTTGGCGGCCATAAAACAAATCATACATGTTTATATAGCATCGACATTGTCCTGCATGTCCTGCTGTTCGGTTTGTTTTGTTCTACATTTATACGCTGGACAATGCGAAGATATTCTTTCTTGTTTTTTATTTTTATTTTTTTTTTGTATTTATCATTATTGCCACAGATTAGCCACGGGATTTACTCTACTTTATACAATACATAAACGAAATAGTATAGTTTTTCGGGCGCATGGCATACTTCTCAGCGCATTCTTATCTCATCCTTGAACAACGAAAGCCAGGAGAACGAATCAAGTTGGGCCATTTGTTTGTTAATGCGTATGCGGTTTGATATTTTCTATTTAGTTTGATGTTTTTTTTTTTTTTTATTTGGAAAATTCTTTGTGTCCAGCATAAAATTTTTGCGCACGCATGAATGATGTAGAAAAAGGACATAATTTTGTAGGCTTAGATGCACGCTCGATTTCAAACAAAATAAAAATTTGATAAAGGCATAAGTTTTAGTTTTTTATTTGAAGCAAACTTTTTTTCTGGTGCTTTTAGTTTGAAAGTAGTTTGTTTTTAATATAAAGAAAAAAGTATTTAATCTTTAAGCCAACATAACAAAAGAATCAAGAAATAGACTCGAATCGAACGGTATGCGTTAAAAAGATTGTTTTTATACCAAAGGAAAACTACTAGTCTTGATGGCTTTAACCCATTTTAATACACTCTTCTAAAGTTTAAAAGATACAATTTTTTCTTTCATTAAGAACAATCAACTCTTGTATCAAAAGCAATCTTAAATTGTATCAAAAATAATCGTTCTACGTATCAGGAATGATTGTTTTTTTTCCAAGACCAATCCTTCTTTATTCCAAGAACAATCGTTTTTGTATCAAGAATAATCCTTCTTTGTATCAAGAATAATGCTTCTTTGTATCAAGAACTATCGTTCTTTGTATCAAGAACTATCGTTCTTTGTATCAAGAACAATCGTTCTTTGTATTAGGAACAATCGTTCTTTGTATCAAGAACAATCGTTCTTAGTATGGAACAATTGATTTTTTTTGTTTTTTTTTTATAAAAAAATATATTTGTAGCTTATTGAACTTAAGTTTCCGTCTCTAGCATTTCTAATGAAGAATCTTGTTTTGGAACTACTTTTATTCCAAATGCTATAGTATAACATTTTCATCTATTCCTGTCATTTGCAGTCGATGCTTGTGCTAATTATCTTTTTGTTGTTTTTGTTGTTGTAGCTAAATAGTAATTTCATTTAATATAAAATGAAAACCCATTGTCTATGGCAATGCTGAGTAATTAATAAATTTGGCGCAAGTGAGTAGCTATTTATTTATGTACTATGAATATAAAATGTACATATTTCCGTTTTGCTTTACAAGGATTTTGTATTTATTCCACATTTTTTTCTATTCTTATTTAGTTTGCGTGAAATTTTCGTTTGCTGCTTGCTTGCTGCTTTGCCTGCTT
The DNA here is from genome assembly GCA_018903435.1 of Leucophenga varia. NCBI lineage: Eukaryota > Metazoa > Arthropoda > Insecta > Diptera > Drosophilidae > Leucophenga > Leucophenga varia. The sequence goes on along the minus strand of JAEIFJ010000299.1, from coordinate 854,211 downwards.
TTGCCTTTGACTGACAACTTAATTGGCTTTCTTCGAAAAACTTCCAATTAACATTGCAGTAAAGCATAACTCATCTATAAACTTGGTTGCTACTCATAGCCCAAAAACATGGCACGAGTTTTGTATGTCGTTTATAACAAGACCAGATACTGACGCAGAGACTTTCTTTAGACTTAAATTTAGTTAGTAGGTACGTACGTAAGAACGTAGTCTAGAAAGTTGAAGGCAGTAAATGTGTAAGTAGTCAGTTACAGGAGCAGCAGTAGCAGCAAAAATATTAGCAGCAACAATAACAACAACAACAATAGAAGCAGCGTGACAGCCAAATTAAAGCGCAGAAATGTTGCAACAAAGTTACTAAACACGACAAGAACAATTACAATAAAAAAATAACAAAATCAAAATATAACAAAAATTTTTGATTGACTTTAAATGAAATTTTCGCTTGTTTTTTTTTTTCAAATTATAACCTAAAAAATGCTGATGAAGATACCCCAACCCAAGTAATTATGAGATATGAGAATGAGTGCTGCAAGTGAAATTTTAAGTTTTCAAAGAATTTTTTAATTAATAATTTCCTAGTAAACGCAAATATTGTCTCTGGATTCAAAGCTTCCAAGCGTAAGTGTCGCAGGTAGAGGAAAGCGTACGTATGCCATATTGCTTTGAAAAAGTTCTCAGTTTGGACAGGTTTCGTTAGATGTTGAACAGTCTGATCTGTTTGCAATTAAAGTGATACGTATAGTCAAAATTGTATCCAATCAAATAGTTACATTTTTATTTTTATCCAGGTTTTTCATAAAGAATATAATTTAAATTGTTTTTACTTTAGAAGAGTATATTATCCTCGGTATAGAAAACATTTTACTTTGTGTTCTATTATTTTTTTATTGTTAAGTTTTTTATATATATTTTCATTTAAAATTTTCCCTTTTTTATTGTTTATTTTTTTTTATTTTTAAACAACAAACTCCACCTCGAAGCTAAAATTTATGAGCACTCAAGTTGATTCAATTTAAAAATTTCACAGAGTTTCCACCGTTCAAAAAGTGTCAGAAAGCTAAAAAAAAGGGAATTTCCTTTTTTATTTTTTTCTTTTTTACTGCAACATTGTGTTATAGAGTTTTTTAATTAGGCTAAGCCCCCCAAAGCCAAGTTGCCAACTGGGCTCACTTGGCATGGCTGCTAATTGTGTGCAGCAGTATTATGCAACAACAGATATAAAAAGGGGGCTATGAGTTAGGGAAAATACTTTGGAAAAGCGTTTATATTGTATTTTGTTGTTTATTTGGTCAGCTCAGTTTTCAGTTAACAAAAAAAAAAAAAAAATATGAAAAACTTTTTTACTCTATTTTTCTGTGCAAAAAAGTTGAGAAACCGAAAAACTTTTTTTGAGTGGAATCAATTCTGACAGTTACCTGCAGCGTGTAAAACTTTTTAACGCTGCTAGAATTATTTTTTCTTAATAATTTTATTTGTTACGGTTGCTATCAGTTTTTCGAAAAGTTTGTAACGCATTAAAGAAGTATCCATTCACCCATGCATCCATCCGACCGTTCGTATCTCTCATATGTTGCATATAAAAGCTTAATATAAAATCATCTTTTTATTATAATATCCTTAGAGTGTTTTAAAATTTCTTATAAAGGCAACTGGCTTTTCATTTCCCTTCGACAAAAGTTGACGAAAAATGCAGCTAAGCTGATTTGGAAAAACTTTCGAATAAAATTTAGCTGCTTTCTCTACCTCGTTTTATTTTTTTTTAATATTTTGGCATACGTGTTTTTATTGTTTTATTTTTTTTTTTAGTTTGTTAGTTTATAATTACAAAAATATACATTTAAACAAACACTCTTCTCGAAACTCAACAAACTTTTGATATGTGAGTCAGTCTACTGCTGCGGCAATTGGGTGTTATGTTGCAGATACTTTTACGATTTTTGAGTGCTTCCAGGCCACAGTAACATGCAAATAATTTCGACGAAATATTGCTGACGTTAGAAGCCTGGCGCTCTCGAAAAACTTTGTCAGCACCAAACGAAAAATGTACTAAGCTGAACTGTAGCTGCTGCAGTAGCAGCAGGCAGACAGCTGCGGCAAAAGTTTTTTTCTTTAAGTTTAAAAAAAAAAAAGTAAAAATTAAGTAAAACAAAATAATTTTTAAAAGTAATGTAAAGCTGCATATACGAGCGAGTATGTGCGCTATAAAAATTCCATAAGCTTAAAAAATACAATATAGCTTCAAAGTTTGTAAATGTGTGTGAACGTGTGTGGGTGTATAAGTGTGTCTAGTGGAAGAAGCTGATTAAGTAATAAAAATCTTAAGTTTAGTATGTGTATTAACGTCTTCTTGGTAGCTGTAGTTTATATAAACATTTATGTAATAATTAAGTTGGTGCAAAGTTTATATTTTATATGAATTTTAAGTAAAGGCATGGGAGTAAGAAACTGGAAAAAATAAGAAAATTTCTATGGTTATTTGAAGAGGAGCTGTAAACATATGAAATGAAGTAGAGTTTAAGTTTTTGTAGAAGTTTAAGAGTTTATTATAACTGAAACCGAAGTTTGTAGTGTTATCTTGGCAATGGTTTCTAGCACGTCTAAAGTTTTAGTCTGTTTTACATAAGCTAAAAATGTCTCGAAAAAATAAATCTTATGTCTGGACTTGTACGCCCCACTCTGCTTAAGAAAGAAACAACATCCAATAATTCACTTTGCTATGAGGACCACCTCAAGTCCATCTTTGGAGTTGAATACTTAATGGTTTTGGAAATTCCACTTTCGGTAATTGATGTAACCACTTAGCCAAAACTGAGCTACAATATTTGTGAAGATCAGAGTGCAGGGTAGTCCAAAAATAAACGGAAACAAATTTTAAGTAAAGTTTTTATGTTCCTAGCATTGTTCTATATCGAAAATAAGAAGACCGGTATTTTTTTGTTTTAATCCCTGAGGTTTTCCATGTATTATACATGTAAAAATAATACTTTTTCGTAGATTTGATGTAGAAAACTGTAAAATAAATATTTTTACCCGGATAAAGAAGTTTCTCTTCATAAATGGTCATACAAGAACATCATTTATTATTTAATTTTTAGATATTGACTTTAGGAGCTTGGTGGCAACATTAAATATTATCCGATTAAAAAAAAAACCTTAGGGGTTGGGAGAATAAACATTTTTTTGAACCACCCTTGTGTACATTCTAGACTTAAGAACCGAAAAGTTTTTGTGATAAGGTTAGGAAAAAATATTTTTGCAACAATTCAGCGGAAAATCTCCAGGATTTTCCAATTTCTACGGCGTTGAGCAATAGCATTGCTCTACAAACTATTAGCTGCAATCATTCATTGGAGAAGTGACAACTTTCGAGCCCTAGGCATATACAATATTTTAAGCATTCTATTGAAGAGTTTTGTCCAAATGCTATTTAATGCTATATAAACTCGGAAAGATATTTTTGTGAAAACCTATAAAATTCGCTTTGCGCAAATCAAACGCAACTAAAAGTAAAAAACTGGGCATAACATATACCAAAGTTTAAGCTAATGGAGTTTTTTTCTATACATTATGGTGCTGTAACTTTTGCTATGCCTCTTTTCTTATCCATTTCTAAATGCTGCTATATAGTACATATGTATCTTATTCTCTATTTGCCTCTGATTTTGTCTTTTCGTAGAAACGCGTTTCATTTGAACGACTGATGTCGCTTGAATGTTGCTGCTGCTGCCACATAGAACATAACAACATAAAACGACAAGGACTACTGATGTCATTAATGCAACGACTCGCACCCTTTTGTTGTTACATACTATACAACATTTGCCTTGCCATTTGCCGGCTTGATGACGACGACGAGAACGACAAAAATTTCGAAATGCTTCACATTTTTCGTCTGTTTTTTTTTTCATTTCATTTTGTTTTTTTTTTTTTGGTTAGTTGTCATTTTGTGATATGAGTGCTTTCATTCATTCCAACCCGCTCAACAGGACAAATAGCCGAGATGGAGTTGAAAAGAAAAAAAAAAAAAAAGAATACAAAACAGTATAACAAACGAGCGCAAGTAAAAGCGCTGAAAAGAAGATTTCGAGTACATAGTCTGTTTATGTTTCCCATTGCTCTTTTCTTTACAGAACAGAACAGAACGTTGAATGGCAGAATCCAACCAAAACTTCCGCCATTCCATTCCATTATTCGTTTCGTTTGAGTTTTTGCTTCAGTATTTCGCTCACTGAGGCTGATGTATTCATGAAATCGTGTGATTAATGGCTCGCAAAACATTTGCACACTCAGACGCGTGCTTGCATGATTGTGTTTGTGTGTGTGTATCTGTGTGTGTGTATGTGTGTGTTTGTTAAATGAACAAACATCATGCAAAAGATATCGCTATGCAACCATGCTACCGCAGATACAACAAGCAAAATGAGCTAAAGCTTAACGCTGCTGAGCAGCTGAGCAGCTGAACAGTACATATCTGTAAAAGAAAATATTTCTGAGCGACGGCATGTAGATAAATATGCAAATGGGCGACAACGAGTTTTCAAAAATACAAAATGGCGAAATGTTTCATGCAACTATGCTGAAAAAAAAAAACAACAACAGAAAAATTGTAATGCCTTCTCCAGCTCCAAAAAAAAAAAATTTAAAAGATACTTTCATATCGAATACTACTGCTCTGCTGCTGCTACAGCAATAACTACAAAATATATCTAAAATGTAAATGCGGCAAAGTAATTAAGCATTTAATTGCATTTACTTTTGGCTTAAGCCTTTCACAGGAGCTCTACTTTCTACTTGCTCTGCTCTGTATCTCTTTTTCTCACTCTCTCTCTCTTGGTTGACACTTTTATTGCCTTTAGCAAAAGTTATTAACTTGATTTAATAAGCAATTTTGTTATCCTTATTCTTACTTTTGTTCTCCAACTCTTCAAAAAAAAAGCCCTTGCTGTTGTTCTTGTTTGTAGCTTATGGCTGGCAGTAAAGTTCTGGACACGCTTAAATTTGCGCGCTAATAACAATAAGCATAAACAAACGACAAACAACTTTGAGCTCTGAAATTCTAAGCTCTAAAATTTTTTATCGCTTTCAAATAATCGCGAAATGTGTTTTCTTTACTTTTTGGTTGCGGCATGGCGTTTGCATCTTTAGAATTTGATCGCGTGGCTTTACAGTTTTGTACTTAATTAACTCATTTTTCATTGAAATTGCTCGCGGTGTTTGAAATCTTATCGCTATGCGCAGCGCTGCGTTGCGTAACCCCAACTCCATCTTCTTCTTCCTTAAAATATTCTTCTTGGCGCGTTTCGTTTCCGGTTTCTAATCGCAAAATGTGTAGATTGCGTTGCCTACTTTTGTGCGTTGTGGCGCATCACTCATCGTCACGAGCGTCTTTGTTGCTTGTTGTAAGCCTTTACTTTTATTTTATTTTTTATTGATAAGCGTAAAATTTGCTTTGGCTTATCTGCAAAGCGAAGTTTACTTTTGTTAATAATGTTTAAAGAAATTTTCTTTTGCAATTGGAAACTTATAAAATAAATTTTGACTTTGGATTTAATTTCCTTAGTAGCACCTGGCGTTAACATTTAAATAACAATTTTCCAATATTTTATATGTAGCCAAAGTGGTGTATATGTAGACAAGGTGGTGTATTCTTACTCTCTGTCTGTTTAAACTCAGCTGGAAAAAAGCTGAGAGCGTAAAAACAGAAATTTTCATGTAAACAATCTACTTAAACAGACAAAATAGCAAAAAATAGAAAGAGACAGAATACTAATACAACACCTTGTCTTATTGCAAAACATGGCCTATTTTAAAATATTTTTTTTCCAGGTATTTTCACAAATTAGAATGAATAGCTTTATAGCGATAAGCTAAACATCGTTTGAAATGAATTTCCTTTTCTGCAAGAGAATATGCTTTTTTGATATGGTAAAATTTAGGTAGTCTCTGGTTCTTTGCTAAAATTTTCATAGAATACCCTAAAGATTATGTTCCTGCTATACGCATTGTTGCGAAAAAAATTGACTCACCCTAATGTACGTGTAGTCCTACAGAGCAGATGCCAGATTTTGAGCGTTGCAATAAGCTGAATTCCAAAAAAAAAAAAAGCTAGAATAAGCTAAAAACTCTAAAAAATAGGCTAAAAAAGGTCAACCTAAATACACCACATTAATAGGAATTATCTTATTATATTAGATGAATTATGTCATCCATTTTATTGTTATTTAAATTCGAATATTTATCAGCGGAATAAACCAAATCTAAGTATTTAGATGATACTTGATAATTATAGCAACATTTGCCCATACAAACTTAACCAGAGTTAGCTTTAAATAAGCTAGATGGGTCAGAAAGCGTCCGTCCTGACAGATACAATAGTTGTGCAATTATCAATTCATGGAGATCATTATGAATGCTAACGTTTAACAATCGAATGCTCTTCTCAACCGTTAAAACAACAAAAATTTTAAATTTAACTTCCTTTTTATCTAATTTCATTAAAAAGCTAATTAATAGCTAAAAATTATAGTGTATGTACATCTTTTAACATTTACCATTTATACAACAGTTGCGTTTTAATTATCTTTAACACACTTAAAACCCTTACTGCCATTTACAATTTGGTAATTACTTTAATTTTTAACAGCGATTAGTGTAATTAAAATGATTCGACCTTAACAAACATAAAAACAACAACAAAAACACGTATAATAAACTCAAATGCTCGTTAGCGTTTTCTCATCAAAATGAACCGAAATCTGAATTTTATGAAAAGCGCATAAAAGGCAAAAAGGCGCTTGTGAGAACCATATGTAAAGTTAAATTATAATTTTATTATTATTACGAGTATAAATGAGTCTTATGACAAAATACACACAAACACACTTACACACACACAGAAACAAACAAAGGATACAATTTTACGAGCAATGAGCAACCGCACTCGAGGCACTCAAAAAGTAACATCAAACGAAAGCAAACTAAAGAATCTTCTAGCTAAGATCTCTCAGATGACATGTCAACAATGTGTTTGAGCAGTTGTTATCCTTTTTAGATGGCAAATGAAAATAAACTGTAGCTTAAAATGTTTACGATGCGTCATTGTTGAATTGCTATGCTATAACACTATTTCAGCTACTCATAAGGATAACTTTGATGGCATTGTCGCCACTGTCACTGCGTCACAGGACAGGAGGACAAAGGCGAGCAAGGCAAGGGTTCATTTTTATGCGATTTTTATGTTTCATTCTAACCTCAATTTAATTGTTTATCCGCTGACAGACGGACAGACGGACAGACAGACAGACAGAGAGACACATTGTGAAGTGAACGCGAATGAAGCGTATTTTACGATGTTGAAGCTGTTTGTTGTTTGCACATATTCACTCGCTCGCTGCTCGCATTTATACAAAATAAACTCGAATCGCACATTGGCTGCAATAATAAAAACATTGAAGATTACACTTTATGGCACTATGATGTCGCTGTTGTCGCTGTTGATGATGTTGATGATGATGATGCTTCTGCTTTAGCTTCTGATGAACTCAGGAAGTTGTAAAATTCTCGCCCAACTATGTACTACGTAGTTCCTTTAGCCAGTGCGAAAATTTACGAGCGCCCGGAGCAGCTGTTTGCCGGCATTTGCCTTTGTTTTACGATTATTTTGATGACAATGATTACTGTCTGTCTGTCGATTTGATCCACTTGATGCGCGCGCTTTGAGCTCTTCAGCGACAGGATTTCCAATTTATTTGTATGAAAAATGTTATTTTACGATTTGATTATTGATACTTTATGTTGCGTCGCTTTAACGCATTTTTAATCTATCTTCCGGACTAAGTATCTCATTGTGGTTTTGAAAGTTGGAAAATGTTATTTTATCTATTTTGTTTTATCTGTTTATAGACAATCTTGTGGGGGGTATTCATACCAAATTTAGGAATTGAAGCGTTTTTTAGACTCCCCGGTCACTGTAGGAAGTATAAAGCGGAGGTCATTGCATAGAGGCTTACGCGTCAAGTGTGGACACAGTTATTATCTATTTGGACTGTCTGATAAATTCTTAAATCACCTCTGAGTGCCGCAGATGCCTAAATAGGATGGCCCAGCATTGCAGACTACCTAAGCAACTGTAAAGCAGACGAACTTGCTAAGCGGGGCACAACGACTGACAACCTTCCCTTCAGTAAGGGTACCACGCACGACTTACAAACTGCTCATTAAAAAAAAAAAACATCAGTTCCGCTAACTCACATTGGGCCACTATCGACACTTGTAGCGTCTCCAGGAAGACTGGGTCAAGTCAGCGACTACCCCTTATGAGTGGGTTGGTCAATGCTATTTTGAAAACCTAGAGCCTAGTACGTGTGTAGTTAGGTAAACTGTGTTCATTTTTTCAAAATTAGTCGACTATGCTACATTCCTGATTAGTCACTGGCTAGTTCCAGTTGATAAGACAAGCAGAATTCACCGAGAACGAGTATTCAGAGTCGACACGGTAAATGCTAGGTTTTTTGTTACTGTTTATATCTGAAAATAGGTTTCAGTCAAACAAGAGAGTGGAACCTTTTAAATTCATGCATAGGTGACCCCGATGAAGAGTTTAATAGAAAAAACGCCATTCGAGAGAGAAGTGTACGTCTAATAGAGATGTCTGAAAGAAAATTGGAGTTGGAACACGGAGTGGGATTGAAAAACTCCAAAAAATTTGATCATTTTAGCAACAGTTACGTGCATTCATAAATCTTTTCAATCCATTAGAAAAAATGACTCTCCATATCAAGACTCACTGCAGCTACTTGAATTCTATGCTTTGCGTGCACTTTATGTCTTCAGGTTATATTTTTTTCGATTTGTTCTTTTTTTTTTTGTATTTTTACTATTATTGACATTGCAGCAGCTTGATATCCTTATTTGATCCTTACGTGGTAAAGGCATAAAAATACAGCGAGCAAAGCACATAATGTTTATTCAAGTGCATAAATGGATTTTACGATTTGATTATTATGACTCCAAAGACAACATCATTGATGACGACGAGTTGATTACAAATGTACGCGATTCCTTGTATCCTGACAATATGTACCTAATTTTTTTCTTTTTGCAGAAATTTTGATTATGTTGTAGCAATAAGAAATGATTTTATTACCTTTGTTTCTTTTTATTCTGACAGCAATTCAATTTAAAAACAAAATAGCTTTGATAGCGCAAAACTTTAAAATAAAAAATGCAGATTATTTAAATCCTTTATAGCCATGTTTCGTGTCAACCTTACAAATGCACGAAACAATTTTCCGACAAAACATAAAATTAAATTAAATCTGCAATTTTGGCTTTTCTTTGTGGTTGAAAAGCACATAAAAATCGTCTGGAAGAAAAACTTATAAAGCAAAGCAACTTAAATGACAACAAAAGGTGAAAATTCTTCGAAAATGAAGCAGAAGAAGATGTGCAACTTTGAAGCGACACCATTAGCCTTTGACCCAAACTAAATGTTTGAAAAAATAAGAAACGCCGGATATGAATACTGTTTCCTTTGTAGGAAACTGTTGCTGTTGTTGTTGGCTGCATTAAAAATTCAACGTCTTTGCTTTTGCTTTACATTTTGTCTTGAAGCTGTCAATGTTCGCTTTATGTGCACTAAAAAAACCTTGAATATGGCCGCAAAATTGTCTTGTACACTTTCACTTAGATACACACACACAGACACATAGTCTTGTATAAACTAAAGCTTTAAGCAAAAGTGATGTCATAAAATTATGCTTAATGTGCGCATGAAATTGCTGTTTTTAAGAGATAAGTCCATAAAGTAAATTACATTGTAATTGAAAGTGCGTCGAGCTCAATCTTGTATCTTGTATCTTTTGACTTGGCTGACATATACTACTGCTAGTGTTTGTATTGTTGTTGTTATTGCTATTTCTGGCTTTATGCTTCATATAGCCGCCGCTGCCGAAATGTTGTGTTTGTGGGTTTATGTATTTATATATCCTGAAGTCATTTTGAGTGCGAAACTGCTTTGAACGGCTAACGGAGCGTATTAGTAATAACCGCAGAAAACTGCTAACTGCTAAGCAAAAGGCAAAATATTCAGCAGTTTTGTTTGTTTGTTTGCTTGTTTTTGCATAAATTTTAATGTGTTTGTATAAGTATTTATAAACTGACAACTGCTTATAGCATAGCAACGGAGTAGCAGTACGCTTCAAGTACGCACAAAGAAAAGTGAGAGTTGCAACAAAAGTTATGACAAAGTTTTTAAGCTAATTTTTTTTTTTTTATATCAAAAACATTATGAATTTTAAAAAAAAAAAAAACCTTTTTTTTTTTTTATTATTTTCAGCTTATTGTGAACTAAGTGCAAATCAAGTTTGAGAGGCACCACGGAATTAATTTTCTTAGCTAATTTAATTTTTTAGAAAAAATAATATTTAGAAGAAAAAAATAAAGGTCATCAATTATGGTAAGTGGAATCAGTATTTTGAAGTTTGAAGTTTGAAGATTGTAGATTTCAAAGGACAAAATTTTTAGTAAAATAATATAATACGAATGTCGTATGAAATTTTAAAAGAATTGGTCAAGACAGCAGACTATGCTTGGCTTTTTGAAAGAAACTATTCCAGGATAACTTCTTTGCAATCAGTTCCACAATCGAAAAAAAAAGCAATGATTTCATTTCAATTAACATGCTTTCTCGAAGTTTTGGGATACCAAGCTAAGGTTTTAAACAGAGTGACGCATTGTCATGTGATATTTTTATCATTTCTTTCAGTACTACACTGAAGAGCAAACTTCTTTCAAAAGTCATGATCTTCGAGTATGTTTTCGATGTGAAATCAAATAGTTGGAGCCATTTGTGAACTAAGACAAGGTTTATCATTTGGTAAAATTGATTTTGTCAATTCATTCAATTGGATATGACTTATTTGCAATGACTTTGAGAACGCTTGAAAACGCTTGAGAACGCTTGAGAACGCTTGAGAACGCACACATGCAAACAGAAGCTTTAAAAAAAAAAAAAAAAAAATGAACTCAAATAAAATTAATGAAAATAAAAAAAAAAAATAATAAAAACATTAAGAATAATTCATCATATATAGTAAGTTTCTTTATGTATAAACTAATTGTAAATTGTAAGTTTCTAATTCATTGAGCGAATATGTAATGTGGTATTTCCCAGCATGAAAATTATTCTTTAAAGACATGGTCACTAGTGGCTGCTTTATGACATGTTGACGGCGGCGTTGCCATTGGGAAGTTTATAATACACAATATGTTTAGGCAATTATTTCTAAAAGCATGATAGTCACTGTTTGGTAAAATTCTCAATCGAAGAAATGCTAAAAATTGATTAAAAAATGCTTTTAAATACACAACCTTAACAAGACGGCTTGGAAGACATGTCATGCATGAAGTCTTGCAATACTTGTCATCAAGTCACATTTGCATGAAAATGTCATCAATGACTTGTATATGGCTGTCGTCGCTATGCCATTGATGACTTTTCCGCTGGGAAAGTACATCTCTGTCAGTTTAAAAAAAACTTAAAAAATTCAATAAAAAAATTTCATACAAAAATAGCTTAAAGACTACTTTATTGTTGTACTATTTTTAATATTTTTAAAATCAAATTTCTGCTGAGTTCATAAACTTAAAAGCAGCTTCACAAAATGCTCCACCAATCATGCGAGATGTACTACACAAACACAAATATACGCACATACACTTAAAAAAGGAATAACCAACATAAAAACAGTTACTGACGCCATTTTCTATGATGAATTGCTACTTTGACACATACTCACACGCACACACATATACACACAGTTGCAAATGAGAAAATGTATACACATTTATATAGCCGTCAGCAAGAGCTTATAGACGAGCAAGGACATAGACACACAAACACAGACAAAAAAAAAAAAAAAAAAACAGGTGAACTTAATGCTCCACGAAAAGCAACTTCAGCTGTTTTATGGGTGGTGAAATACAACATAAACACACGCACATACACACATACACCATGTAAAAAGCACAACTCGTTTAGATACATACAATCCACCACACTCAATTTTTAGGGTGATTTTATTTTACTTTTATTTATGCGCTGCAATCATAAGCCATAAAAAGGAGTGCAAGTTATTTTGCCTTTAGTTCTCGGCTGCCTTCTCTAACCCAAATTCGGGGAAAAAATCGTTACTCTAATATGCGCCAGCGCAGAATTTGCTATGGACAACAACAATAATACAATATTTTCTTATTGCTGCTGCTGATGGATGTTGTACAAATTGCGATGAACAGACACAAAAAAAAAAGGACCAGACAGAAGCGTATTCTGCCTTCACAAACACAAAGAAAAATCGTCCATCAATGGCTTTACATTTTGAGTGTGTTTGACGTTTTTGTGTCGCAGACGCAGACGATTTTGAGTACACCCCCGCCGCAGTATAGCATAGACATACATACGAGGATCGAGTGTTAAGTAATAGTCGTGATATATATTTTCGAGATACATTTTTAAACTAATAGATACAAAAGTATCTTTTTATGTAAAAACTTTAATTTTAAATTTGGAGCAATTCTAATAGAATAATTACTTATCATACATCCTCGCATATAGTCTACGCGAGCTATGCGTCTTAGAGTATCCTTTTATATATTTTTTTTTTTTGCTGCTGTCTGCACATGCAGCAAAATTTTTCGTTGTTGTTATTGCGGCTGCTATTTTCAATTTCATTTTTTTTAAAGGAAAAACGAAGGAGTAGGCGTAAAGCGCGCATAAAATATGACTGTCCTTGAACAATTTATTTTTATTTTATTTTTATTGCAATCGCACACAACGCAGCAATTACTTTGGCTACTGAGCTTCGTTTTTTTTTTTTTTTTTAGTTTGTTTGTTGTTTGGCTTCATTAAATTTATTTCAATGTTGCATTCCTGATTGTATGAACAACAAACATCCTTGTCATGAACGTCCTTGCTGCTGCTGCTACTGATGCTGTTCGTTGTTTTTTTTTTATGCGTAGTCATATTGCCGACAGACGACGACAAGTGTCAGTTGAAGTTTGGCGTTTGGCAAATTGCAGGCCTAGATTAGGTTAGGTTCAATTTGTTGTCTCACTCTTGTACATTTTTTTGTTTTACATTTTTACGTATTTTTATTTACTATCTCTTTTGCGCATTGCACGTGTCTGCATGTCATAAAATGAGTCGTAAAAGTTTATTATATTTTATCGTAGTCATTTTTGTTGTTGTTGTTGTTGTTTTTTGCCGGCGTTACTTTTGCTGCCACTGTCAGCTTGTCAAATTGAATTTGTTTAGATTGCCGGCATTCCGGCAGGCGCAAAATTCTATACAGCCATTATCCTTTCACCCACATCATACCACACCATAGGACTATATAACCACGTGCATTTGTTGTTGTTGTTGTTTTTGCTTGCCAACAGGTTTCATTTTCATTTACGCCCGGAAATCATTGCGTCATGCTGATATTGTAGTTATTTTGACGCCATCAACATATTTCTCCGTTTAGAGAGTCCTTCTTTCTGTCTGTGTTTTTATTATTATCATCACTGTATTTTCAATTCCGCTTTTGTTGTTCTTGTTGTTGTTGTTTAGGCTCGTCATTTTGTTGGTTTAGGTCAGTTAGAGAGTTCAATTCAGTTTAGTCGCTCAGTTACTTTCCGGACAGTTCGAACGTTTGTCTTTGACAGCTCAAAGTCGAGGTCAACTTTAATATTTTTTTGTTTTGTTTTGACGCTTTGACAAAACAGAGTAGAAAATCGATTTTTATACTTCAATTTTTTCTCTTTTTTTTTTTGGAAATTTATTGAATATATTTTGAAGTTAATTTAAAATTTTAAACTGTTAACAAAGTGTTTTTTCTGGGAAGCAGTTTACTATTTTTGTGTAAAAGTTATAAATACATTTTTGAGTTTTTTTTAAGAAATGTGTTGAAGGCAATTTCCCTTTTTTTGTAGGAGAACTGCTACCAAAGCTAGAGATACAACCTGTTTCAATAAAAACAAGTAAAATATTATTCACTGAGCTTTAATGGGTTAAACGATCTCTTAATTAAAATGAGATATTGTTATTAAAGCACAATAAGAGATAAAGAGAGAGCGAGAAAGAAATACGATTTTTTCGTAAAAGCTTTTTTGTGCAAATTTTTTTTTATATTTTTTACTTTCGCTTTTTATTTTTTTGTTTTGTTGCGAATGAGTTAATCAAAACATATTGACGAAAAAAGCTTTTGAGAACGCTTTGCAAAAATTAATTTTTTTTATTAAAAATGATAAAATTGTTTTTTGGATTTATGCCTGAATTGAATTGAATTTTATTATTTAGTTACGAAAATGTTCTCGAGACAATCAATTCGTTTACGTGCGAAAAAATTTTAGGCGTTGCTGCGAGCGATGCCGGAAGCGAAGGCAGCGGTGTAGCGATTCTAAATCGATATTTGGCGACGCAATACGCAACAAAAGATGAGGTTAGCCGGCTTTTTTTTGTAGATTTGCAATAATTTATTATTAAAATAATAATGTTTTTTTTAATTTCGAACACGTAAAATTTATGAAAATGCATAATCGAACAGCCACGCCCATTTTCTGAGGTGCCGGGACCAACGAAACTTCAGTTTATACGAAATATGCTACCGGGCGGTGAGTATTTTATTTTCGTACTTTACTCTCTTTTGCACACATTCACAGATAACTGTATACAAATATCAATACAGTGTGTCGGAAAAGTATTGGTATAATCTAATAAAACATTTTACGGAAAGTATATATAGATCGTAAATTCGTTATCGAATACTTTTTTTAAAATTCATTTTGCTGTTAAATCAGTAAAAATATTTTTTTTTGTTATTCCAGGTCGCTACAGCAAAGCAACCATATTCGAAATGGGACTGAGTATGAATGCAGAGTATGGTCCAATATTTCGCTTACCTGGTGTACTGGGAAATTCCGAAATTATTATGAGTTATCATCCGCCAGACTATGAAACAGTATTTCGAAATGAAGGACAGTACCCATATCGTAGAGGTTTTGCATCATTCGATTATTATCGCGAAGTGCATAATCCAAAACTCTTTCAGACATATGGCGGTTTGATAATGACGTAAGTAATGTTAAGTAAAAGAAATTGATTTGGTAAAACATTTTTTTTTAAATTTACTTCAAGTAACGGAAAACCTTGGGCCGAAACACGTACCGCAGTTAATCCGATATTGATGCAACCGAAAAATGCGCGATTGTATTTTCAGCATTTGTTAGAAGTCAACGATGAGTTTTTGCTGAGAATACGTGAGATACGTAATGCCGCAACCGATGAAATGCCGGATGATTTTGAAGATGATATACGTCGCCTGATATTGGAATCCATTGGTGCTGTAGCGCTGAACACACAACTCGGTTTAGTGCGCAAAAATTATGATAGCGCCGAAGCGAAAGCTGTACTGAATGCCATGCGACGTTTCTTAACGCTTGCCTTTGAATTGGACATACTGCCACCGATTTGGAAAATAATAAAAACGCCGAAATTTCATGAATTTATGGGTGTTCTTGATACAATGATGAATTTTGCCAATAAATATGTACAGCAGGCTTTTGACCGGCTGGAACAAAATGATGCTGGCTGCATTACAACCGAAGCAGGCAAGGAACAAAGTGTGCTGGAGAAATTGGCGCGCATTGATCGAAATATTGCAACCGTAATGGCAATGGATTTAATGATTGCAGGTGTCGATCCGGTAATTACTTAGTTCAAAAACACTTAAAAAGTACTTAAAATATTATTTATTTAATTTAATTATTTTACAGACCACTGTCTCACTCACAGGCATACTCTTTGGTTTATCAAAAAATCAAGAAAAACAAAACAAATTACTTGAAGAGATAAAAACTATTTTGCCCGAGAAGAACTCTACATTAACTATCGATAGCCTACGTAATATACCATATTTGCGTGCCTGCATTAAGGAGGGCATACGTTTGTATCCAGTTGGACCGGGTTCCATGCGTCGTATGCCGCACGATGTGGTGCTCAGCGGTTATCGTATACCCGCTGGCACCGATGTAGCCATGGGTGCTAATCTGCAAATGGGTATGGAAAAATTTGTACCACGTGCCAAAGAATTTGTACCAGAGCGTTGGTTGCGCAGCGACAATAGTGAATTGGTCGGTGATATCGCTACGCCGTTTATGTATTTACCATTTGGCTTTGGACCACGTAGCTGTGCCGGTAAGCGTATTGTTGATCTTTTGCTGGAAATTACACTGGCAAGATTGGTGCGGAATTTCGAAATTGAGTACAACTATCCGCTGGATAATCCAATTAGTGGCAAATTTTTTGTAGCGCCAACGGTGCCACTCAAGTTTAAGTTTACCGAACGACAGAAGTAAAGTGTGGGTAGGGAGTATAATTCTGGTATCTGTGAAATTATTTGGATGAGAAAATGTTTATTGTATTTCATATTGCTACTGCCTTTTTAATCCTTAAGTAAATTCTGTATAAATCTGTATTATTCTGTATTTATAAATAGTCAATGGTCTATTATGCAATCAACCACTCAAAGGTATGTTTTTTTTATATATATTTTATAAACGATCTTTCTGATCCCGTAGACTACAAAGAGTAGAACTATCAAACTTCAAACAACGAAACCATACCACTTGAAATGCATATCATGATGTGTTTTGCTTAGTAGAATGACACTTGAAGTGAAATTATATCACAATGTAAGCCATCCAGCAACAACAGACAACGCCTTCACAGACATTAAAGAAAATTGAACAATTCCAAGTACTTCAGATTTCGGAAATGGCAGCTCAAGAGCAATTGTAACTGATTCGAGTATCGTTTAAGCTCATTCCTACTACAAAAATAAATACACCCTCAAAGTATGCTTTAGTATCGGAACGCATAACCAAGTGTGCGGTCTACAAGTATGCTTCAAATAGCAAACTTCGTATGAGTTTATTCAACAACAATCGATGGCTTGGATTTTTTGAGACGTTTTGATTTTTTGAAAAAAAAAAAAAATATATTTGTTAAATTTTTATTTCACGTTTTATAAATACTCCTCATAAACATAATGTAATTTTTTTCAATTCAATCAAGGTGAGTATGTATTACTTTTTTGTTTTATTTTTATACAATTTACACTTCATTATACACGCACCCATGCTATTCTACATTCTGCTTTTAACCCACTCCAAACGCTTTCGTCGTCGTTGTCGTCATCAACGCGATTTAAATATCCAATTCAATTTATTAAAATACAATTCGATTAGAGATGCTTTGGCGTAATAAATTAAATTTGCCAAAGCATTGCCTCTTGCGCACCCCTACTTCACTTTTTTTTTTTTGTATACTGTGACACTCATCTTATTCTGCTGTTGTGCACCATTAACACCACATAAGCAGCGTGTCGTAGAAGGAGAATCTGCTCTCTCCATAGTATTAAATCTATGCGCAATCTATACAATATCCTGGCAAGCATCCTGCGGCGTAGTCAAAGGCAAAGGTTGCGAAATTGCAGAACATTAGATCGAACGAACAGAACTGAATGGCAGCAGCGGTAGACAAACGCCGCCAAATCAATTTCCGCAGTTATAAGAATGAGTGAAAAAAAGAAACAAAAAAATTCGAAGCATACTTTTGGGCTGCGAGTAATTTCTTTGCTTAAAATAACAAAATTACTTTTAGACTCGAATAAAGCCGCAAAAATTCGGATTGGAAAGCACCGAAAGAAGTAGAAGAAGAGGAAGATGATGAAGAAGAAGAAGAAGAAAGAAAAAATACACAAATGGAAAACAATTCGAGCGCACTTTCAGTTTTTTACGTCTAATTTTATACGGAATATTTTTTTATACGCTTTCTGTAAATTACATTTAATGGGTTTTATTAGTTTGATATGAAGTTTGTAACGTTTTTAAGGAGATATACAGGTTCACATAAAATATTTCAACAGGAAGGAAATGCCAAGAGTAGAATCAAAAAAATAATTTTGTTGTGTCTTGAGAACTATTTCGGCTTATTAGTTATCTTTCTTATTTCAACCAAGCAGTTTTTGGTTTTTTACGTTAGATCCTTTGTAGAGAATTTAAACTTTGCCATAACACTGACATTCTTTATTTTGTTATTTTTTTATTGCGTCTATTTTTTTTTTTTTCTTTATTTTTTGGTTTCGTTCAGCTTCGATTGTTTGGCATTGACAACCATTAATCATTGGCGCTGTCACCGAAATATATGCATGACCGTGGCGCCGTAGTAATGCTTGGGGTGAAATGCACACCCCGAATTTTTCACTTTACGTATTACCGCTAAGCAGTGCAGCATTATGCTGTATTTTTTGCTTAAATAGAAAAAAAAAATGAAAATCTTTACATAAAATTAGTTTTATTCCTAAATGCTGAACTGTAACTGTTTCTTTTTTTTTTTTTAAAGTGTAATTGTATGTTTCTAGCTACAACTGCAAGTACACGCCTACGCCCAGCGGGCGAACGTGTGCTGCTGATGCTGGTGCTGCAAATTGACAAGCTCTACATATACCCGCCTTCATGTCTAACTCGAAAGCAGTTTGTGACTTTACATAGGAACACAAATGTACCACTTACCAGTCTCTTTATATGTCTTGTATGTATATATTCCATTTCTTAGTTTGCAATACAAACGTGACACATGACATTGCTTAGTTAGTTATCGAGTTCTTGCAGGACATTAGGCATATACATATACCCTACAAGATGTACACGCCCATAAGCGCCCAAAAACAGAATGGACGAAATGGTAACTGTAACGAGCCTCATGTCACTTGCGTTGACATTATGTACGCACAGGACAGGACATGCGAATACGTGCACAATGTCGTTGTCGTCGTCGTTGTTGTCCTGATGCGTTCGACACACATACATCCTCTCTCTCCTAGCCAAAAAGTCAAAGTTCAAATCAAAATGGCAAATTCAAATTGCTACGATGACTATTTTGCTGCTGTTGCTGCTGTTAAGATGGGCTCTCGGTGTACATGTCTAATTTCTCACTTTATGTGCAATATGAAGCAAGCAACCTAAGCAAGTGTCACAAACCACGCTTCATTCGAATACGATTCACAAATTGAAGTGTATGGATGAATGGATGGATGGGATGAATGTGTACGCCCAATTATGTCGTAAAACGCATTTTGCAAAATTTGCTGCCTTTGATTTATGTCATATTTGACATGAATTTTCAATTTAATGAATGTCTACAAAGCGAAAAGTGCAACAGAACATCAGAGACATACACAAGAGATGTGAGAGACGCTAAAGTATGCTGCTATATAAAGAAAATTCTTTTCAATTTTTTTTATTTTTGTTATTTTTTACCTAAAAAAAAACTTTTCGTAAAGTTTTTTATGAAATGAATCTTGAAAAAATAAACTCAAACAAAGTTTATAAACAAGGACATTTTGTATACTTATACATCCTTGCAAGTATTTTGAAACTGATTCGATTGCTGTGTGCACTTTTCAAACGAAATAATGAATTCCATTTATTTTGTTTGTGTCTGCACTATCGCATTCGTTCATTTATGCAATGAATTTCCGCCATAGAATCTACATTATGAAGAGAAATCAGTATGGCCAAAGTCTGTAAGTTTCAACTCATCAGTAGCAGCGGCATCGGCAAAGTATATAAAAAAGAAGAAAATAATACGAAAAAAAGGACATTCTTGCCAATTTAAAGAAAAACAAACAAGTAAAATGAGCGGCAGCAGCAAGAGTTGTGCTAGTTAGCACGGAAGGATGTTGAAGAACTAAAGCGGACAGACGAACGATAAAAGTTTATGTGCAGCAAGTGCATGAATTGACATTCCAATTGGACAGCTAAGGCAGTAAATATATACATACACACACACACATATACTTATATATTTAGGAAAATACGTAGCAGCGACAAGGCAAAATAGTTTTAATAATGCAACAAGAACAACAAATACAAGAACAACAACAACGACAATGACAATATCGAGTACTACTAAAATAAAATACAGGACATACGAGCTAGGACATCCGTATTGCATCAGCGATAAGCAACAAGAAAACGTAGAAGAAGAAGCAGCAAATTCAACTTGAATTGCTTTGTACTAGAAAACTTTGTCGCATTCAATGTCAAAATGAATACTTTTGAATTATTTATGCAGCGCAGCCTTTTTTTATATTTCTTCTTTTTCGAAAAACATTTTTCGATAAGCAGAAGTAAATCGACAAAATCAACATTTTTTTCGTATTTTTTTGTTTGTTTGAAAAAATTTAACTAAAATTAAATAAAATATTTAAAGCGTAAAAAGTTTTAATCTTAGTCCTTCGGTAGGATTTTTATAATATGCACTAAGTTGATTTGAAACAAAATAATTTAAAGAATTTTAAGATAATTCCATGATATGGAGAATGTGCTCCAGCTGCTGTAAAGGTAAAACATGTAAAGATTATTGTTACCGGCAAAATGTCAAAGCCCGGTCATGCATCAACATTCAAGGACAAGCCGCATATTTACCAATCGAAGCTCATTCTTTGATGGCATCAAAGCCTAACGAAAACATCAAAGTTGATCGTTAGCAACCATCACTGATGGAATAGACTCGACTATTCAAGATTTAGAAGCCGGAATCCCTCAAAAGATATTATTTTTTTTGCGATTTTGTGGTCGCTGTATTCGTGTTTGACATCCATTTCATTCCTACACTTAAGATTTTAGACAAATTTAGTCATGTCCGTCTGTCCAAAATAAATGTCTCATCTTCTTCTCTTGTGGACGACTGGAAGGAATTATTTGGAAACTTTCTTATATTTTAATAATATATAAAACTGTGATTTACATACTATACTATATTACAAGGTTAACAATGGACTTGATTCTTTATTTGATACAACACTGGTTTTGTTGTTAACTCTTAACTCTTTCGACGAATTTTAAACTTTTTTCTTGTTCTTTTTTTCAGTTAATTTTCCAAATGAGTTGAGCTCAAAACAAAATAACTGTTGTGCTATGACATGATTACGTTAGTCATTTGACGCCATAAATGTATTACATATAGCACATATATGATACTACATATATGCATAATATAAGGGTACTAGACACTTGCGTCACCGAAATTTGTTTGAGTTAAAAAAAAACAATCCGGAATGTTGTCTTGTTTTGTCTGCTTTATGCTGATTTTTTACGCGTAACTCTTTTTTATACATAAATGTATATGGAAAATATAATATTTTGTTGTCTTTTGTCGCCGGCTGTGTTTGTATCTGTCTGTGTGTCGGTGTGCATCATTGTTATGTGACTTCTTTTTTTTTGACTTCCGTTACGCTGATGTGTTTCCGTTTCCGTTTTAAACAGAGTGAACAAGTTAAAAACTTTTGTGTGTGTGTGTGCGTGTTTGTGTTTAAAGCATCCCGTCCAGCCCTTTTTTATGCTGCTCATTTACTGTTACAACTTCTTATGCTACGTTTTTTATTTTCCTTGATTCAATGCTTCATTTTACAGCCACTTCCGTTGGCAGCTTTTCCATGTGGCTTGATTTTATGCGCGATTGTATCTGTTTATGTCGCTCCAAAACAGACAGAAATCAACTCAGCCACAGTTCAGCTCAGCTCGAGAGTGACGAAATGTTGTAACAAGGATAATAACAATAGTGCAAGCGATTTTACGCCATGTTGATTTGCTTTCTGCTGGCTGGCGGCTTTACTACAAACAAAACTTTTACTACATTTTTCTACATTTTCTGTTTTCTTTTTTTTTTTTTGCCATACCATATTGTCTTTTTGTACATATGCGTGTGTGAGTGTGTGTTTGTGCGTGTCTGCCACATTTTGGGAAGCATTTTTTCGCAAACAATTTCCTTTTTATGTTATTTTAATTTTATGTTATTGTTATGACACAATGAAAATAAAATTGAATTGACACTGACGCCAGTCAACATCGTCGTCGTCCTCGTCGCATTCGTCGTAGTCGTAGGGAAGCTGTAGCGTATACAATGAAATCTTTACTGATAAGCAACATACAACATTCAACTGCTGCCAGTACACATATACTGGCTTGAATACTGTTCTACTTATTTTCAAGCAATGTGTGACATTTGCTTTTGACGTTTTTATTGCCGGTGCGGCTGTCGCCAGGATATACAGGATATTCAAATGGCCCATAAGCGGTTAAAGAGCTTTACTACAAATTCTCGAAAAGTTTTATTCCCTCATTTTTTTTTACAATATAATTTTTTTATTTTTAAATAAAGGAACTACTCAATGGCATTAAGTTGTCTTCGATTTTCCCTGCGCCAGCTGACGTACGCCCTTTCACGTTTCACGTTTCGGGTCAAAGTCAAAATTGAGCTAACTGGCAGCATATCATAAAGTAATTTATATATGCTATACTCTCTCGTGATAGTCTAAGAAGGACAAGTGCATACGTATCTATGTTTCCTGTGTGTATGAATTATGTGCGAAATGTTCTTTTAATGACATCGACAGCTTGTGGCAAACGAGCCAAGGGCGTGCTAATTTTTATGCAACATTCTACAGCAAACATAGTTTAGC
The DNA here is from genome assembly GCA_018903435.1 of Leucophenga varia. Taxonomy (NCBI): domain Eukaryota; kingdom Metazoa; phylum Arthropoda; class Insecta; order Diptera; family Drosophilidae; genus Leucophenga; species Leucophenga varia. The sequence goes on along the minus strand of JAEIFJ010000299.1, from coordinate 831,643 downwards.
CTGGCATGGCTGCTGCTGCTGGTGACAAATTGTCCTTGATTTGATGTGATTGAATCTTACATTTAATTCATGGGCTGCATTTGTTGTGACAGCTTGCTTTGTATGTAGCTAGTCTTATTGTCTGCTCGAATATGAATGTATTTTCTTGTGCAATTTGTGCGCGCGAGCGATATGAATTATGTCAGCAACTAATTTGTCAGCGATGCACAATTTTTGTGTTTGTGTTTTTTTTTTTTCATGTTTTCATTTTTTTTTTTTTTTTTTTGCTGCTTTATGAGCTTTAAAATTGCTGCAGACATACAAACACATACATACAAATGCGTAAGGATAAAGCAGGATATGTAGCAAGGAAACATTATATTGAGAAGGGGGCAGTGGCAAAGGGTTGCGTTTTGCAAAAATATGAAACAACGCGTATACGACGTATAGTATGCAGCATAAAGTTTACAAAAAAAAAAAAAAAACAAAGGATAAACGCAAAGGATGGATGCAAAACGAGTAGACTACGACGACTACGACGACAACGATGAGATTTTTAATATTCAGCCGGAATGCGAATGCGAAGCGAAATGCTGTTGCTGTTGGCTTTTCGTAGATAAGAGAATTGTCCTGTCAACCGGAATGATATATGCGAGCGAGCGCATTCAAATTGGGCTAACAGACAGACGAACGGATGGACGGACAGATTGGACGACTAACAGTGCAGGATATGTTGCGGCGCACATCAACAGCAACAGCAAAAGAAGCAGCAGCAGCGGCAAGGATATGAGTAAAGCTCAACGTGGTTTGCTTACTTTTTTTCGTTTTTTTGGCGAGTTTTTTTTTTTTTTTTCTGAAGTTGTATCCTTTTTATTTATTTATTTTTCTTTATTTTTTTTTTTTTGCTATTTCGCTGAGAAATGGTGTGAAAATTCAAAAAGAGCTGCAAGTGTGAGTTATTGAAGTGTTTATATGCAACGAAACCCGAATGCGTGCAAGTGAGCAGGCAAATGCTATAAAAAAGAGATAGAATGCTGGTTACATTTGAGCAGGGTTTGAGTAGCAACTTGCGCCACTTGAGTGCAAATTATATGAAATATTTCTGCAAAAAAAAGAAGTAGATAAGCAGTGAGATGGGACTATGCATTTATTTATGAAATAATTTCAACACCTTTCATCATTTAAATATTTGCATTGGGTGAAGCGGGAGTATTTGTACTGGATTGAGTTATTATTACACATTTCGTGTAAGCCAAAAAAATTTGTCAATAATAACAAGTCAAAATCTAGCAATAATAAATTTTGCTGAAATAACAAAAAAACAGGAAATCATTTAAGCAATATCAGCAGAAAATATATAGATGTGAAATCAGCAGCTTTATTGGCAAAGAGCAACGTCATCAGTTACAACATCAACAGCAGCAGCAGCAAATGATGATTATAATGATGATGTGCTGCTGCTGCTGCTGCTTCCATTGCTGAGTTGGGGCATACTGTGCTGGTTGTGTTGGCAGCTGTAATAAGAACGAAATGAGTTGAGGACGACAACAAACGATGACGACGACAATGAAATGAAATAATTGACGCCATTCAACATCATCAAAAGCAACAACAACAGCAACAGCAACAATAACAATAACAGACGCGATTCGCATACTTTGATTCTTCAAAATCTCTTTTTCAGTTTTTTTGTTGTTGTTATATTTGTTTCTCATTAATGGCGAAACGATGACAGACGCACCAAATGACACGCCCTGCATTGCAATGGCGTACGCCCACTCACGCACGCACACTCACACACTCGCAGAAGAGTTTTTAACTGTACGTCGACGCAATTTTCAAATAAAATGAATGCTAAAGCAAAGAAAAACAAAAAAAAAAATAATGCAAAAATCGCTGAACAAGGACATTTTTTTTTTGTTGGATATCCTTCATGCCTATTAAAGGTTAATGTTAGCTTAATAGATGGAAAGGTTGTAATGAAGCCTTTTTTGTATGTTCATACAGTCTGCTCATTGGTTTCGTTGCCGCTTTGGATGATCACTTTAAACTTTTTCAACTAAGATTTGCTCCTTTTATATTTCAACAATCCAAGAATGAAGCTTTCATGAGCTATTCATAAATTGGTTGAAAATTCGGATCTTCGGCTTCGGATCCCATAATTTTCAAATTTTGATTTTGTTCAAAGTTCTGGGCTCTCATAGCTCTAGATTGCATTCCAAAAATGGCCACGAAGAACTATTTACCAGTCAAATGATGTACAGGTCAGCTGTTTCGAGCTATCCATTCTTCAGATATATAGTAATAACGGAAAAAAGTCACAACAACATGTTTTTTTGAGGATATCTCGAGAACGATTTGCAATCTACTGCCGAAATACATGGAAATAGATTCATAAGACCACAGAATCGTTTTGGCTGTAAAACCAGTGAAATGGTAGGCATGAAATGTTAGGATAGCCGGTTTTAAACATTTTTGCAGAGATATATACAGTTTGAGTCAATCACAAAATCATTGATGATGAGAAACTGGCGTATCTAAGTGGTCATATATGAGATGAATCTATTTGTCTCTCTCTCTCTCTCATTAATTTAAGCTTACCTCGAGGAAAGCTGACAAGAAGACAGGCAAATACATTCAAAATAGTTTTTCTATTTATTATATCCATTTATGAAGAGTATTAGAGCTTAGGATTTTAATTTATTCAAATTTAGTTTCCCAAAAATTTTTTTTAATGCTTTGAGTAATTACTTTGAAGCATTAAAGGAATCTGAATATTTGATTAAGCCTTAAATAGCGCGCAGCGTAAGTATTTAAGATGCACAAGATACAGTTAACATGGGACAGGAGTCTTTTGTTGAGCGCATTAAAGGATTGTCATGATCCGTTTGGTTGTTTCATTTTTTAGTTTTAATTTTTTTTTTCAACTTTTCGCTTGATAAACATTTGTTGACCAAACGAGTCAACGAATGAATGACTGAATGAATGGAAACAACACTTTTGCATATCTTATGCGACCAAGCACAGCACAGCAGGATAAGAGCAGAAAAAAGGGGCGTATAAGGTCAGCGGGAAGCTGAAATGAAAGCTGAGTAAATGGTGTAAAGACCAAACAAAATGATTAATTACCATGAGCTTTGATCGCCTGAATGAACGACGACGACAACAACGGCAACTACAACAACAAGAAGCAGAAGCAGTAGCAGAACAAGGATATTGTATGTACAAGCTTCTATGCAAACATGAGCGTCGAGCAATACAAAAGGATAACGACGAACAAGGCAAGCAATGTAGAGACAAGCAGAGCAGAATGGCAGTCAACAATGTTGGCGTTATAAACAGGACAACGTAGCTTCCGTTTGAATAAACAAACACGGAAATGTTGTAGAACAACAACAGCAACAACAACTATAATGAAGGACAACACGTATTGTTGCTACAAATACACTTTGACCGCCTCAACTGACCGAAACGAACTGAAATGAACTGAACTGAGCTGAACTGACTTAACGCCCACTAAACAGCGCCCCAAATGCGCTTATCTGTATACAACGTTCAATGACTCAAACTCATTTTAGAAGGATTTCAAAACGCATAGTAGGTATCTCTAATCCTCTAATGAGAAGGGTTGAAATTACTTGGCGCTGCTACTGTGGCTATTGCTGAACTGAACTGAATGAAACTGATTAACCCAAGAAACGCGCGCGTGCACTGTACTTAAGTTTGCATTTCGAGTTCAAGTGGAAGTGGAAAATTTTACAGGAATAATGTGACCAAACATCAGTTGGGTTGGGCAGTTTGATATCCTTGCGAATTATGCGATAAAGTTTTTGCACTCTTCGTAGCTCTTAACTGACCAGAAGTGATGGGATAATGCGGCTTCATTACAAAAAAATCGACCGCACCACCACTGGCTGCCAACTTAAATGGTTTGAAGAAAAAAAAATCGCATTTTACTTAGAAGAAATGTACAAAATATAAAATTTTTCGAGAAGCATATTAAAAACACATTTTACGGGCATAATTATGTGGCTCTGGACCTTCATAAACTATGTAGTGCTGCACAATTTTTTAATGAAAATGAGTTGGAAAATATAAGATCTTCCAAAAGAAAACTAAGCATTCAAGAAATAAATAGAAAAAAATAGAAAAGGTTGCCATAAACATTAAGAATTTTGCCTCAAATACCTTTTGCACGAAAAAAAAAGCAGAAGTAACGAAAATATAACGATAAGCAGACAAATCGCTGAGAAAAATACGCAATTTAAATGCATAACACACACAGGACATGCCTAATGCCAATAATAGAAAAGGAAATCCCGTCACAAATCCTCCACGCAACGCAACGCAACGTAAAAGGGCCGAAGTATGACGCAGGTCGGAGAAGCAATGCTGCCTCTCCTGCCAAGTAAAAATATAGAAAATAATCTTATACACATATGTATGCTAATGGGGGGTTTAAAAAGTCTTTGAATACTCTCTTTATTTAATACTAATATTTCACTAACAAAAACTAACTTGCTTCTCATTTTTGTAAAGATAAAAATTTTAAAAAGATGCATTCTTTTTAAAAGATAGAAGAGTGCATGAATTTAAGTCTAGACAGGGTTGGACATTCACATAAGATATGTGAGCCGGTTTCATCATCTTCCAGACAGAGTCTACACTCTTGTTTAGAAGACAGACCCATTTTATTTAGGTGAAATCTCAATTCGTTGTGACATGTAGGATACCAAGTAGTAAGTCTTTATTCAGAGCGACTTAAAGGAATATTAGTGTTTGGAAAAATGGCAGAACTTGTTGTTAAGCCTGCTGAAGGCCAGAATGATGTACCCAGTGCTGAGAGACAGAATCTCTCTCAGAAATGTCTCTCAATGGAGAGTGTTGCTGAGGCCCAGCTGAGCCCACAGAATGGTTCAGGGCCGATTATAGCCAACCTCATTTCCTACAATACTTCTATGACCAGGGATCCAGCATAAAATGATTTTGCGTCCCACAGATAGACGTTCAAGAGTGTCATAACACTGTAGAGCTTACCTGGAAGAGAAGGACGATGAGGTTACCGCTGACTGTCCGAAAAGATGGTGGTACATAGTAGCCCTCTTTGGACATTTGTCCAGAATGATTATTGTCTATACCATTTGTTTTTTTTTTTAGTATATATTAATATGCTCTTCAAGACTTCTTTTGCCACCTTCGTATAACATATACGTGTGTATATTATTGTATGGATATCTTGCTGTTCATATTATTGTTGTTGCTTGTTGGTTATACGGTAAGGTTTGGTTTAGGTTAAGGTTTGCTCCCACCTTTGGTGACATTTTGTTGCAGATTAAGTTCTATTCGCACATGGCTGACTTGAAATACGAGAAGCACACACACACAAACACACATGTATAAATTCATATTTATATATGTATATGCGCACACAAAGTAATTGGAACATCCTGCGTGTGCTGCTGATATAAAGCAGCGCATAGAGTCACCAACCAACCAAACAACCAACCAAGTCGTATAAGTATAGAGTTCTATAATAGTACATAGTAGGCCTTAAGGCATTTTTATGCGAGATGTCTCCATAAAGTGCTTCCAATCTTATTTTACCTCCAACCATCGAAAGCTCGTGCGCTGTCACAGGACTTGCGAATTATTACAATTTCATACTTCTTTTTATTATTATTTTTTTTTTTTTTGTATTTGCTGCCATTATACTTCTATTTTCCTTTTTGTTGCTCCTTGTTGTTCGAAGCGTGTTACAAGTAAAGCTTATGATTTCTGAAATATGACAGCCGACGACGACTGGGGTCGGAGACATTAATATATATTGCTCTATATATATGCTGTAGTAAGAAGTTCTATAAAATGAGCAACTTAAAATAGGCAAAGAGTGTATGTATGACAGTTGCCTACATACTATATATTGCAATTGTAATATATTTAATTTATATAAGTGTAGCAAATGATTTTCTTATAATTTAAATCAGAAAATATTCTATTTTAGAAATTTAAAATGGCAACATGCGCAAAAAGGTAGGAATTCATGAATTTATCAAAAAATAGCGGCGACAAAAGTCATTTGTCAAAACTGCGATAAAGTGTATGCAAGTGTATATGTGTAGTAAGGATAACAAGGACGACAGCAAACATGATCAAACAAAATAAAACAAACGCGTTCATGAATATAAAATACGTTTGCGCTGACAACAACAACAACAACAACAGAAACAAAAACAACAAAATGTTGCCTGTAAAGGATATGCGACAATATTTCTGTTTGTTCTGTTTTTGATTTGTTGTTGTTGATTTTTTTTTTTTGCGTAACTCATATCCTTGCTTCACATAATGGGATTATGGCCGATTAATGCATTGACATGTAACGATTTTCGATTGAATTTATCGTTTCGTGCAGATTTTAATTCATTTTGTATATTGCAGGAAGCAAGGACGCAGGGGCGGGCGTATTGGCGCGGCATGGCAACGTCAGCGGTGCGGTGTTATTACATAACAGCAAATCAAAGGAAGCGAAGAATTGATTTGGTGTTAGAAAACAAAAGCATTGCAAACAATGCCAGAGTTGTCGCCTTTTTTGTCGCTGTTTGTTCATTTGTTCACTTTTGTGCATAATTAAACAAAACAATGACAACAATAACAACCGAAACAAAAGCTACGGCCTCAGCTGTGATTAACACATGTTAAGCTTGGCATGGCCTTGGCGTGGCAGCCAACCCCATATTTGTGTGGAGTGAAGCGTTGGAAATGAACACAGTGCCACAGTGGTTTGAAATGTAGAAAATTTGTAATTGTGAAAAGTAACTGAGTCTTGCTCTTTTACGTTACACTACTGAACAGCCGGAACATATCTTGGAATACTGTCCAGCTTAGACGCCTTGAAGATTTGAGGTGTTGCGAGCTGACAGTGAAACCCCTGTAAAGTAAAGTTGAAGAGTGTTCTCCCCAAGTATCATCACTGTTTTTATAACATCAATTTAGTCCCTTAGAGAGTCTTATAAAAAACTTTCGTTACTTTCTTTGCACACCAGACGTATACGTGAATTTTGTGTGTAGTATTCTGTAAGGACTCTCGATTCTCTCAGATTATGTTTTGTATAAAGGTCAAACAGTTTTATGGACTGTTTTTACACTTTACCAGAACCATTTTCTCTTCTCTTTTGAATAGGATTCCAAGAGTACCTGGCTTCATCAGGTTCATCAGAAAAATGGCTTCCTCCTAACTTGATACTATATCGTATCTTGCATCTCTTTCTTCTTCTCTCATTGCTTGGATTCGATATAATGAGAATTTGGAGCTATGTTTTCAGGTTGGTTTTAGGAGAGAGCAGGTCCTAAGCTAATTATAAGTTTCCATCTGTATACATATATGGAATTCAGGTTTATAATGTTTAGGACTTGCTAATAAAGTTATGCTTCATACAGTAAGTTATTCTTTGGTCCATTTAGTTTCTGATGCCACTGTGCAATGTTCGGTATATTCTACAAAATTATTATTGCTGCGGGTAGCACAGCTGTAACACAAAGCTGCATGTGCTTACACCAATTGCTGCTGCCCCTTTTGACTTTATCAATCGAGCGTATACGTGGGTACAAATGAAATGAGGAGGCAAAAGGAAACAACTGTCGCCAGTGGCGTCGATTAAGTCGTAATTAGATTTAAGGATATGCGACCAGTCAGTCTCTATACGCTGAATGCGAAAAGACGCACACACACACACTTTGTATATGATGAATTTCTATTTGGCATTGAGACATTTAAGTAAAACTTACCCCATGGAAATTCATTCGGAAGGCGACCACTAAGTGCGCAATCCGCTGTGTTTGCTTATCACAAAAAAAAAAAAAAAACAAGAATTTCTGTCAGGGTTCAGTTGATTTGATTGCAACATTGCGACATAAGCTGCTAGTATTCCTGCCACGTATGTCAACTAATATTACGCCAGCATAGCACCCCTCACCTCCCACCTACAGCAAAAGCAGTAGCAGCAGCAAACAGTAAACTTAATCAGCGTAATGGTTCGCCGGTGTCCCAGCGGTGGCAAGCACAGACTCTTGCGTCCTGTTGTGTCCTGCTGCTGCTGCGTCTGCTACTTCTACTATTACTGCTGCTGGTGTTGCTTGCCATCTAATCTTTTTTGCTCAACGCTGCCTGATTTCTTGAACTTATGCGCTCATATTATTAGTGCCGAAAATCCTTTTTTCAACTAACAGCAGCAAACAGAGCCTGCATCGCATCACTTCGGTTCGTTTCGGGGGCTGCTACTGCTACTACTGCTGCTGCTGCTCATTTGGTTGACGCTGGATTTATTGCAATCATTAATCTTATTTCATCCCCTTTCTTCGAAATGTTGCGTTGCAGGTTAACAATTCTTATTCTTGTTGTTGTTGTTGTTGCTTTTGTTATTGTTGTTATATTTCGTACACTTGTATCTAGTTTTATTAAATTTTTTCGCGCTGTTGCAACTTTGATTTTATTAATTTTCTTTTGTGTTAATCTAACTTTTCTGCGTTAATGTTTCTATTAGCAAAAATTGCATAGATTCGTCGTTGTCCTGGAATCTTAGGCTTGCTTGGGGTGCCGTTGATTTGATTGACGTCAAACAGAGATTTCTTTTAATCGTGTGTTATGTGCTGCTTTCGCAATAATGTATCTAAGAGTTTGAGTATCTTTGTTTGTAACTAGTACAGCTGGCTAACCCCTGGCTTAATTTTCTTATGCCACACACCAAAGTCATTAATCATTGTGCGCTCTATGTGTGTATGTATCTGCTCTAATGCAAGTTGTAAAGCTTTAATTGTGCGCTTTTGCCACGGGCTTGTATGCATTTTTTCACATTTTTGTTTTTTTTTTGGTTGCATGGTAAAAAAAATTGTAATTTATTTATTTATTTTTTTATATTTTATTTTAATTTTTTTTTAAATTTGTATTTTTCTCACTTTGTGTTGTGTTGTTTTTTTTTTTTTTTTGCACAGCATGGATAATTTACAATTTGGAAAAATGCCAAAGTTAATGTGTTTTGCATGATTACAAAAGCGTATCGCAATGTGACGTGTGCATGCAGCGAGCGGAGCGCAGCGCAGATACATTTTGTATATGTATCTTCTCCTGCTTCAGTTCCTGTAACTGTTTTGCCGTTTGTTGTTGCTGTTGTTATGTATATCTGTATATCTTGTATTTGTAGCTTTTACATGTATATAACATGCGTACGTATGCATATATTTACCTATGTATTATATATATATTGTATATGTATGTATTTACAGATAATAATAATGTATCTGTAGCTGTGTATCTGTGTGTACATGACGCTTTGCGCTCGACTCTGTTTGCTCTGTGCCAAATGTGCGTGTAATTGCGAATTCAATGAATTGTTTACATTTCTTTTCGCTTGTTGGTTTTTTATGTTTTTGATTTAATTTATAATTTCGAGCAAGGGAATTTACGTTAAATTAAATATCTGCCTACTTGGCTGATTTTCACAACAGCCTGAATAGCAGCAGAAAAGCTGTCAAACAATGAAATTCCTTTGCAGCAGCAGGCAACAGAAGAGTATTTAGGCGCCAACGCATATGAAGCCCACCATGAAATGTTGCAGATACTCTAAAAATATGTAATATTTTATACAATGAGATACTTTTCGTTTTAGAAACTAACTTGAAGTCATTATCGAAATTTTTTTCATATTTAGGCAGCAGAAAAAATAAAAAGAAATCAAATATTAAATTGCTGTCAGCTGCAAACGAAACAAAAAATTCAAAATTAAATGCCGCAACGACAGCAAAGTGCAATATTTGAGTCAAAGTTCACGTGACACGCATGCAACCTTATGGAAGAGTAATGAAAAAATAAATGAAATCCTTTTCAAGCAAATGAAAACTAATAACAAAGTTAAATGCAATTTGACTGCAATTTTGAAAAGTTATGCGTGCACAACCAAATAAACGATTATTTTGTTTTTATTTTTCTTGAATTTATGAATAATTGAACACTCTTTTTTTTTTTTTGTTTTAGACAAAACACGAAATAGAAACCAATTTAAACTCAGCGAACCACGCCAAAGGACGAAGAACTGCCAAAACAATTGCATGCAAGAAATTAGAGAAACGCAATTTTCTACAAAATAAAATACGAAAAAATTCCGCAGCGTACAAATGTCAAAAGAAAACTGCAGCATTTGAAGCGAATTGCATTCGAGATATGAATAGCGCTCTGCGCTTTGTTGGGGAAGTTAAGTGGAAAGTTATTTGTATTTGGCATATTGTTGCAGTTCTCAAGAAAGGTAATTTACTAAAATTAAAAATAAAACTTTCATTTGATAAATTTTTTTGCCAATTTATAATTTTTATTATGGTACGAACTACGCGCTTTAATGGAATGTCGAATGGAGAGAGTCGAGACTAAAATGCAAAGGTAAGCGTAATATGGAACATTTATATTTAGATTGACATGTGAACTTTAGCAGCTGATTTGATTTTGAAAGACAGGAGTGAATTCAGATATAAATATAGTATATTCGGAATAAATCAAAATTGACCCATATGCAGAAAATATATGAAGAAAATTGAATGGAAGTTTAAAATCTACCAATATATGTAGGTTTGAAAGGAGTGAGCTGGAGAAAGTTGAGATGATGTGCGACTGAAATGAGGCTCGAAAATTCTATCAAAGTATCAAGGGTTTGACCGAAGGTTATAAGCCCGGAGCCTCTTTCTGTAAAGATGCACATGGAAACGTCGTGACAGGTGTTCAGGAGACACTTATGTTATTCTCTAACCTGCTTGCCACCAGCGGAGAAGAATAATATCTATGTCAACTGACCGATGATGGGCCTCCTATGGAGCCACCAGTCTTTGACGAGTATATACTACTCAAGTGCCCACACGTCGATTTGGTGAACAATGTTTTCTTACAACAAACAATGTTGCTCGTGTATGCCGATGACATAGAAAACAGGAAAAAGTCGTAACAGTCTTTTCAAAGAGATTGAAGAGAGTTCCCTATCAATGGGTCTTGCGGTGAACGAAAGTTAGTCGAAGTACTTGGTATCCACTCGCCGATCATCAACACGCCCTAGAGAATCTGTGAGTATGGGGAATTTCATCTTCGAGGTTGTAGAAAATATGGCTCAGAAATTCAACAATATAGATTTCTTCAATCTTCTGATGGAGAAAATACAATTCCAAAGCAGTCAGCAGTGTTTTTGCGAATATTAAGAAAGAGTCTAGTGGGTCTAAGCGCACTCGTCAAGCACATGTAAAGAAAATTTCTCTCTCTTTCTTTGCGTTTACTGTCTCAGATTTGACCATTTTTCAGAAAATATCAATAAATGTGCTCCTGTTTTGTGCAAAACTGATTTATAAATATTTAAACGAGTTAACTGAAAATGAAACAATTTCGTTTGTACATATTTTCTTTATGAATTCGCAATTATTGTCACGTGATTACCAAAGTGATTAGTTTAAAGACCTTTGGTATTCTCTTAACAAAAAAAAAATGTAATGGGAAATGGAGTAATCTAAGTCTCTGGTCCACTTCTTAATAGTTCATTACTAGCAATATGGCACTTAACAACCCCAATTGAGCAAAGTTAGCAACTTTTGAGATACATACTACAACTTTTAGCTATTCATGCATACACGTTCCTAGTACATCATTCATCATATTAAATGTTTTATTACACATTGTTGTTGTTGTTTCTGTTGTTGTCTCAGAGCTCAAATCCCATTACAGTAATTAAATCACATCCAAGTGAAAATTACATAATTACAATGCACACACACACACACACTCACAGTAAGAGAGATGAAACAGAGAGTTATATAGAAGTATAACACTTGATCTACTTCGACGTTGTAGACTCTATAAACATATTAAAAATAATTTACTTAATGTCAGTTTAGAATGTTCGATGCTAAAGGGGTACACTATGTGATGCGTTTGGATTCTGATTTCAACTTGTGTAACACAACACTCTGTCAATTAGGGCGCAGCAGACAGTTAGATTCTCGGACTGCACAACATGGTTTTGTTTTATGAAATTATGAAATTTTCTTTGCAAAAGGGTTGAACCCCAATTTTTGTTTGCCTTTTTGCGATTTGTCGAATATTTGCACAGCAAGTCAGATTTTACTAAACATTTTTTGAGTGCATTCAAACTTGGCCCAAAGGATTTCATTAACATTGGTAATTAACGTCGTTGCTGAGGGACATTGATTTCAGTTTTTGTGTGTGTTTATTTTGTCCGTCTGTCTTTAAGTCTGTACAACTTATTGAGTCCGGTGAGAGCGGCTTTGATAAATGCGCACTAAGCGGTTTGTATGTCAGCAAGCCAAGTTAATCAGCTTCTTTCACCTCCTTTCAAGAATTATTATGCGCTGCGTTTGTGTTTGCGATTTATCCACCGCCACCGCCACCGCCGACGCCGACGCCAGACAGTAGCCGACTTAACAGATTAAATAAATTCTCAAAACGAGCGACAAGTTTAATCTCGTGTGACTTTTAGGCCAAGTCGAAATCGGGTAATGCCATTGGCGGGCGTAGCGACGTAATCCCAGTTGCTCCATCAGTCTTGTTCGATCAATTGCGCATGCGCAGCCTTCACTTCCTACGACTACGATTGCATTTTCGGTTTCAGTTTTGAGTTCCTGAGTTGCTGCTCATACTGCTGCTGCTGCTTGTCTGTTAAAGCGGTTGACGTGAGTTTTGTTATTTTTTAAAGATATTTTTATTCGTTTTTGCTCAAGGAAAGTAAAGTAAGAATGATCATTGCAACAACGTTCGCTGTTCGAGTACGTCGATCGGTTGACCGGTTGATCGGTCGTTTTGGTCGTTTTGGTCGTTTGTTCATTTTGTCGTTCGGATTATGTTTTATTTATGCTTCAAGCAGAACTTAACTTCAATAAATGTCCGGCAAATATGTGGAGCATGTGTTTCTTGGCAATTTTTGTCGTAAATTTTTATGTTTCATTCGTCGGCAACGATCGATGTCGTCGTCATCGTCATCGTCGTCGACGTTGTTTCGTTGTGTATTCGCAGTTTGTCCTCAACATGATCAATTTTTTTTTTACTTCAGTTTTTACTCTCATGCGACATTTGCTACTGTTGCCTGTTTTGTTGTTGTCGGCAATAATGTTCTACATTTCGTCAAGTGTTGTATAAGTTGCTTTAGATACTTAATGCAATACGAGATACATTACATTTTTATTTCATTACAGCGGCGTATCTCAAGATTTCTCAACTGCACAATGTGTAGGGTACAACATAGACTTTGTATCTTAAAAAAAGCGGTTACAATTTTAACAAAGTAACAGCAAAAGGCGGCATGGATCACAGACTACAGCGCATTGATTCAGGTTGCCATGAGTTGAGGTGATTATTTAATAAATAGCAAAAACAAGTTAAAAAAAATCGTATTAATATTTCTTATTCTTTGATTTTATAATGCCATTGCCATAGCCATAGAAAAATATTCTTAGCAAATATTTTAAAAGTCAATTTGTATAACTATTCATTTTAGTTATTATAAATCCATATATCATTGTATGCATGTCAATGCGTTGTAATAATTACGCCCAGCGGCTACACCTTATACGCCCACAATATGCACTTAAATTAGAAGTGGAACAACTACGACGATGGTTAGAAATCAAACTATGCAACAAAATTGGCAAATGGTAAAATCGAAATGCCAAAACTTAAGTCACAAATGTAATTTGAATATGAACAGCCAGCCATGCTGACAATAACCAAAACTAAAATGAACCAAATCAAATCTCCTTTTCATATATTGTATACAATATTATTGTAAGAGAACCACTCTTTACAGTACTCCGATTGATATGGACGGACGCTGGTGGTTGTTGGGTGTCGGTTGCCTTTTTGTCTGTAATTGACTTTGGTTTAATTATAAAATGACGCCCCTTTTTGTTGTTCTGTGCACAAGTAAATCCAATTCGCATGCAATGCATGGGTAGTGTGTAGAGTTTTGTGTTTTAAATGTGTCTGAGCTCAAGTAGATCATATTTTTCGTATGGACACTCTACTTAGAGACAATTGAGTAAAATTAATATTGACCAAATCGAGTTTAGAAATGGGTTTTAGTAGTTGCTAACGACTTAACCTCTTTGAAAGTTGTGACCATGAGACTTGAAATAATAATAGATTTTGCAACGCTTAAACCAGTTTGAATTTTGAAAAAGTTAGTTGTCGATAAAAATTCATGGATAAATGACAAAGTTATAAATTTTGATTTGTCTGTCCGTTTTCGTTCTTGATCGTCTGCCATATGAGCGAACTTATCTCAGAGCCTATACAATATACATACTCCAAATTTAGATCTTTGAATATAGATTGTCAATTTACCTCAAAATTTTTATAAGTATTCAGTATATAAGATATCAAAGATATCAATGTTAAAAACTTTTCAGACAACCCACTAATTGCAAATCTACCAGCTTCGATTTTCTATATCGTCGATTTTGTTTGTTGTATTTCTATATTTCATGGTATACATTATCAATACATTTAAAACCATTGTCAGATATATTTGTTGCACGATAATTTTCACCTGCCAACATTTTCGTAGCCCTCTAGTGCCTCTTAGTCCCTTTATTATGTTGCTTCTTTCCTTCTTCTACCATTTTAAGCCACAAAATTTGTCCAAAAGCAATTATGATTTTGTCATTTTGAGCACATTTAACATACACACTCGTAGCATAGTAAAGATATATTTGGCCATATTGTTGATGTGTTTGTTGTTGTTGTTACATTTATTGTAAAATATAGAAAATATTCATCCTCTCCATATACATACTATATGCATATGTATTTATCTAACTAAATATCTGACTGTCTATCTATGCATTTTGTAGATTTTTGACATTGTCAGTTTGTAATAGTATTATTTGTGAGTTATCATGAACTCACGTTTTTCGTTAAATGCCTTCGAGTAACAAAATTATTACATTTCGAATGTGAATTGAATGAATGAAATAAACGAACGATCGAATAAATGACCATTTTAGATTTAATATAATTCAGTAAATGTATCTGTATGGCTTGCATAAAATGTAAAAAGGATACAAATTAAAGTTACAATATGCATGAAAAGCAATTGAAAATTCTGTTACATATTTAAAGAAAATTTAAATTGTATTCGAATTGAAAGGTACCTTTTTTGATTGCATTTCAGATAGTATACAAAAAAAATGTACAAAAGTATGTGAGAAGCGGTGCTGAGTGATAAATTATACAAAAACAAAGAATACATTCCGAGAGTTAAGGAAATTAAAAGTCGAAAGGATAAGAAAAAACAAAAGAAAAGAAAAATACAAAAAAAAAAATGTTTACAATAACAGAAAAGAAAGTTATTTGCGGTATTCCGGACAAGTTTGTACACTATAAACTTGAAGAAAAAAGAAAAACATTGCAGTCGAATAAGCTCGAATATGATCCAATCAATCACAGAAATCTCTTTCGATTGGTTTAAATCTCTGCTGAAATTCAATTAAATAATGAATATAATTCACAATTCGTTCAAACAATAAGTTAAAACTAATTTTGAATTATATTCGTTACTTCAATGGAAGAATTCGAAACAAACCTAAAGATATTTTTTTTGTGACACCCCTAATATCATCTTTTCTGGAAGTTCCAGAGACATAACATGTGTACCCGGAATTGCTGATTCCTATGGTTTACTAGCCAAAATAGAAACTGAAAAATGATATTTTAAACGTTTTTGGGTTGCAATCTCTCGAAAACCCTGGCCACAGATCCGTAATCAGCTCAAAAAAATCAGATGGCGCTATGTAATTGTAAGTAATATAATTCTTGTATTAAATATTTGTAACAAAAGTACTGGGAAATTTTAATATAGCTGTTTATATAAATTAAAATGAAGGGCATACAAAAACAAAAAAAAAAAAGAAGAAAAACAGAAAACAAAAAAGGAAACAAAGGAATAATCTAAGTTACTGAAAGGTAATTAAAGCATTTCGCTGGTAAATCTGAAAAAGAAAAGAACAAAAAATGATTACGAAAAAAAAAAATTAGATTCTAATGAAATATATTCAAAAGTAAAAAAGAAGTCAATGCTATGCAAAACAGTTTTTAATTATAAATTATTCAAAAAAAGATTTTTTCGCATCATAAATCATGACGCGACGCAAACGGCATGCAACACGGAGATACGCGAAGTAGTAATGAGAATATTGGGTGCATTGCATAATACAAGGGCGCATTGCTTTTTTGGCAAAGAGGTTATGAAACGGAAAAAAATTTAAAATGTTAGAGTGAGATAGCAAATAAAAACAATACTCCTCGTATCAAAATCACACGCATCGCGCGCTGCCACATTCGCATAATCCTGATTTATTGCCGTTTTGTAGTGATTGCATAAGATTACGCGACAACAAATAGATCCTTCATTCATTCGTTCATTCATTCATTCATTCGGGTATTCGACCAACACAGCCTAAACTGTGGCAACACAAACAGGAATAGTCAAAAAAAAAAAGAAATTGTAAAAAAAAGGAAGCTAAATTGTAATCAAACAATGGCGGCGCTGACGACGACTACGTCGAGCCGAACAGGACAATGCGGGCGAAGCGGTGCGCTTAATTTCAACAGGAGCAACAACAATGAAACAAATAAATAGCAAAAAAATAAACATGGCAAATCAGATTTGAATTTAAAGATTGCAAAGTAGACGCCCCCGACTCAGACGAGAACGACGATGACGATGACGACGACGACTCCATACCGCAACGCATATCCTTATTGCTGCTTACCTTTTGCATGATTCTCTCATTTATTCGTCCTGGCTTTATATAGAAAAAAATAAGATAATGACACACAATGCCAAACAAAACAGTAGTCAAAGCATAAGAAGAAGCAGCAGAAAGTAGGATAACAAAAAAAGTTTCATTTCAACTTTTGGGTTTGAAACAGAAGCTTCTGGTTGGGGTTGGGGTTGGGCAGGTTTACAGATAAGCGAACCGAAATCATTAATTATCCTTGTTTCTTGTTGTAGTATGCGCTAAATGCTTTTACGTTTTTAGTTGCTTTCTATTCACTCACACCTACATACATATGTATAGCTTTCTCATTTTATTATAGAGTTTTTATCTGTTTTGGGTTGATTTCTGATTTTGTTTTGTTTGTTCAAAAAAAAAAAGTTATTTCTAAATGCAACAAAATGGAAATAAAAAGATATTTTGATATTGATTTGTTTTTTTGCTCAAAATTTAATGAAATTTTTTTTTTCTTTTTTTTTTTTTTGGGTCTGCATTGTTGTGCAGTTGGTTTGTTTTCTTTTGCTTAATTTAATTCATTCAGGTTTTTTTTACACTAAATTACAATGAAATGGAAATTGTTGATGTAAATGCTTAGCTACTGCACTTCCATATAATTGTTTACTGAAGCTCTTCTTCAAAAAATCGAAATCGAAAAATTCAGAGAAATTTGGTGTATAATTGATAAATGTTCTTCCAAGTAGGCTTGATACTGAAGGAAGTTGCAAATGTGACCAACAATTTGTTCGAAACCGAATACTCAGAACTTTTATTGTTTTTCAGGAAGAAATTATTTTTATCGATCTGTAATTTGATATTATTTATGAATATACTATATTCACTCCAACATCGATTAAAAAACACTTCTGCTGATATTATAAGGAAATTTGATATTATTTATGAATATCAGTCCAAATCTTAAAACATTTAGCCCCCTACAAAGTTACCATCCATTTTTAAATTTTTTTTTCAAAAAAGTTTATTATTCTGTCTAAAGTTTCATTACTGTTTCTAAACTTTGGTTGTATTGGACTATTCACTCCAAGCCATCCCTTCTACAAATTTTACCTAAGCCACAGATAAACTACACCAAGATGTGGCGGGTATTTTAGCTTCGGTTTAACCAAAGTTAACGTTTTTCTTGCTAATTATTAATATTTTGTTAACTAGTGTAAAAACTTCTACTTCGTTGATGCGATTTTCACTTTCTTTTTTTTTCGTTTGCGTATTCGCTCAGTTGCATTTAGTGCTGTTTAGTGTGTCCTGTGCGTCCTTGCGTTTATCGAGGTGTCGCATTTTAACTTGACATCGTCGCAAAAGAAGATAAGAGCCAAATACATTTTGGGCGCATAATGATTGAAAGCATTTTAATTATGTTTTTCTTGAATTTTTTTTGTTTTTTTTTTTTTTGTTTCCCTTGTTGGTTTTGTTCGTTTTTCGTTAATTTTCTAAAGTTTTCTTATCATTTTCATGCGCTTTTTTTTTTTGTATTTCTCTTCATTTTTTTTGGTCTCAAGTTAAATTTTTGCTTGAGTGATTTGGGTTGTTCTGATGGCAAAGACAGCAGTGGAGATTGCATTGTTTGTTAGGGAAATTGTATAAAATTGAATGGAGACGAGGACAACGACAATGAACATTTAAATGTTTAACAAGATTAATTATATTTTTGTGTTTTTTGTTTTTCTACAGAACATCGACAAGGTTAATTATCTAATTATGTGCTGTAACTTTTTCTATTTCGAAACTTAAATTGAAGTAAATATAAATTTAAGCTTTAAAAATGATTTTGTTTTTTTGTTGGCATAATTTGAAATTCTTCACATTTTGTCTAAGAGGCTTGTCACGCGCTCATTTCAAATTTGTGAGCGATAAAAATTGAAATTCAAACACATTCAGCAGCCACAAAGTACAAAATTTCTTGCGGCATAGCAATAATTTGCGATGCGAATACATTTCATGCATACAAAATAAACCAACGAAAAAAAAAAAAAAAAAAAAAAAAAAAATAGAAAGGATACAAGCCATACAGGTGCCATACCACTTTTCTTTTTCAGAGTATGCCACAAACTAAACACCACACGCTGCACGCTCCATACTCTTTTTGCTGAAATGTTGTTTATCTATTTTCATTTCGTATTTTGTATTTCGTTTTTATTTTATCTTTTAGGAAATCCAGAAGATTAAAGCGAAACGAAGCGCAGCGAAAGGAGCTCAGCTGAAATATGCCGTTTTGCAAAATTGAAATCCGTAGCAAGTGCTTTTCTTATACTCGTACACATCCTTGGCTCATGTTTGTCTTCGCGCGCGGTGTGCAGCATGCAGGATCTCAAACGCTGCGCACTGACAGAATTATTAGCATTTGCGGTTGCTGTTTAGTTACTTTAGTATATGAAGATGAGAGCGAATGCTTAAGAGCGGAGGGGTGGGGTTGCTACTAAGTTGCGGCACGTCTCTGGAATTTATGCATCAACTTGCTCTGGAATGCGAAATTTTTTGCTTTTTTTTTTGAGAAGCATTGGAAATGAATGCCATCGGTTTGTATTAAAATTGAGAGTCTGTATAGATTGTTGGTATTAAATTCTATTTTTATTTTACTTTTTGCGATTTATTTTTATATACAAACTCTGTGATAAGAAGACGGTCGCATTTCCTATTATATATTTTCTACACTAATCAGAGCATAGTTAAATAACTCACAAGGTGGCATACTTCGGTAAGTTCCTCCTCGCGTTCCAGTACCTTAGAATTTATTGTCGTGAGAAAGGCCTAAGAAAGTTATTTCTCCACGGCTGAGCGCGAAAGAGCGATCTTTGCGAGCTATGCGAGGGATGACTGTGTATGATAAAATATATTTGGGCCTTATTGATTGGACTCATTTACTTATGGTCAATATGGATTATATATGCTGCAGGTAAGTAATTTTAAAATGTTAACAAGTAACAAAATATCACCTTCTCTCCTCGGCTTTTCTTTGGCATAAATTAGTCTACACTAATCTGCTGCAACTAGCTAAATGACTTTAAATCTTTAGACCGCCAGATTTTTGCTTTGATGTGCTCATAGATCTTTTCTTGCTGCTTTTGTTGTTGTTGTCACTTCAACGCGGATGTCATAATTACGCAGCGAATTATTAATTTCGACTTTCAAAACAAAATACGCATAATTGGCAGCAGCAACAGCAGCCGCAGCAGCAAATATCCTCCGAACTGTAGAGCACGTATGCCGCTTTTGAATTGTAAGACAAATGTCAGCAACAACAGCAACAGTAGCAATATACATCAGCGACGGTCATTCAACAACAACAACGACAACGACGACGACGACGATGAAGTCACACAGAGATTTATGTTGCAAGAAAAATCGTCTAAATCGCAATAAGTTTTCCACCGAATTACGCGGAAACGGCAACATTTGCCACACTAATTGCAAGCGCGATAAATCTTGTCAATTAAATTATAATGTTTGCATTCGAAATGAATAAGTTTTGCGAGAAAAATCTCTCAAGCAGCAGAACAGCAGCAGCAAGAAAGATTACTGAAGAGGAGAATGTTATTGCAATTGCCACATGGACAAAACGATCTTTCGCTCGTTTGCGTTTTGCGATTATCGAGTGTTTATCACCTTTAGCAGCAGCAGCAGCAGCAACAGATTCGCAGTGGTTAAAATAAAAAAATAAAAAACGAAATGGCTGCAATGGAAACTGTTGCTGCTGCTGTATAATTAAAATGTCCGCAAGTGCCACTTCTCGCATTTTCATGCAGCATCGATTGTGTGCGCAGCTACAGTGAAGCCAGACAGTGACGAAATGCAAAGAAAATGTTTTTATATATTTTATATACAGCAAAAGTATTTTGAGTTTTTAGAATGTATTGCCGTTTCAGGCAGTTAGGCTTCACTGTATGCTTAGATGCACCTACAGTATAGGTAAGCATCGATGTGCATCATACATAAATAGCGATAAAAGGAGCGCGTGTGCAGCACCCAAACTTGACTCGCGCTGACAGTCGAACAGGAATTTTGAAGCGCATTAGTTGCGCTGCATTTGCTGCTCAATGATGCCACGGCAAACGTCGTTGCTGCTGCTGCTGCTGTTGTTGCTGTTGCCACACATTTATGCACTTCATTGCAAATGAACAGCAGTGAAAGGGTTATGTTTGCCACTGTCCTGTGTACTATGTTTGCTGCTGGCGGATTGGCTTGAATTAACTTGACTCGGCCTGATCTGGTCTGGGACTACACTCTGACCAAATTGAATCACTGCACACACCGCATGGCCATAAAGATATCAGGTTGTCACTGTTGCCATTGCCGTTGCTGTTGCCAATGAATGCGAGAAGTGTGTGAAAATTTTGTATACATTTCGAATAGCCAAGTTGGCGACGGCGACTGCCACGACTGTTGCAACTGATGACGGCAATGGCAGCGGCGGCGGTGTTCATAAATTTCCAGCTTGTCAACTTTTGATATTAATAAATTGCCAAAGTGCATAATTAATTAATCCGAAGGATTTTGCGCACGTTCGATGACTGCCAGTGCAGTGCGCCAATGCGCCAATGCGCCGATGAATGCGATTGGTTGCTGGATTAGTTTTTAAATTGTAATTGGCTTTGATCTTTGTTGCATAAGACATAAAATACAATGCGTTCTGCAGCTCTCATTCTAAATTTCAATGACCCAAAAGTATGCAATAGATTTCAACTAAAAATAAACATTTTTAAATTGTTTGCTTTTGGAATTTAAATAAAAATAAAATAAAAATAATAATTATAATTACTGCCAGCAGCAGCAGCAGAGGCAGATAATTACCGCGTGTATCAATTTCAAAAATAATTTAGTTGAAAGTTGAATAATTTGCTGCACGCTAGCTTCGCTTCAATGTCTGCGACTCGCACCGTTGGCCACCAATTGTTCCAAATTGAAGCTGAAGCTGAAACTGAAGCTGGCACGAAACACTATTTTGTTGAATTATTGTAAAAATTCCTTCTGAAGGCGCCAGCAAAAATGTCAGATGTACATATGAGGTAAACGAGTTGTGTTGTTGTGTTGTTGGGTCGGGTCGAATTGTTGGCTCAGGTATTATTTGTGCGGCGGCAATTTTCGAAACTGATTTACATTGAAACGAGTTAAATTGTCAGAAAAATCACCTGTCAACATGTCAAAAAATCGTTGGCAATGCAAATGTAAAACTGCGTTACACGACACAACACACTCACACACATACATATATACGCATGCACACGCAACTATACTATACAGATACATTTATACTTTATACACAGTTACAAAAAATGTATCTGTTTGTGTTTATGCAGCGGTTTGCGTAGCTATAATTTTGGTTTTAACTCAAATTATCTGCAGTTGCATACGAATTACATTTCGATAAAAATATATAAAACGAACGACAACCACAAACAAAACAGTCAACAGTCCATTCTGTTGCATTGCATTGCATTTCAAGTCACACGAAATTAGTCAAAAAATAACTAAACCAAATATAATTATAATAATTAGTTATTGTGTGCTAACTAAAGGTAGCAGCAACAGTGTGCATTCATTGTATGGCTAAAAGAGTGATGATTCAAACGTTTGGAGAATGAAACTTTAAATTGAATAAAAGTTATAATGTAGCAATGTCTATGACCAGTATCGCCGGCATAGAAACGTACAAATTTGAGTTATCCTTCGAATAATTTAACCATCTGCCTACCTGTCCGTCCGTCCGTCTGTCTGCATATCATTGAAATTAGAAACTTAAGCTTTTCTTGGTAACGACTAAATCAAGTATGAATATGAGAGTGTCACGCCCCCTTTTGGATATAGCCCCCATATAAACCTATCACCCATATTTATTCGTGATTTTGAATAAAAATACTTATTATTTAGTATACTAACGGATACTCGTCTTGTGCTACTACGTTGTACGAGCGTTTCAGCTGAGCGCAACAAAAAAAACACACTTAAAAAAATACGAGTTTTTTATTGCAGCGTATCCAAATCAACTGTTTTTTTGTTTTTCATTTTTCATTTTTGATTGCAGCGAGTCCACAATATGTTGGGGCTAGTATAATAAAAGCATATAAAAAACAAAACATTTTCGTATGGGAAAATTTAGAAAATCGACTAAAATCTTTGAATGAACACTGTACTTTCAGCGTTAAACAATACCGCGAAGCGGTACTTTATTCACAGAACTCAGGATTTGGAATATTGCATTAGTTTTGCCTAGTTTGAGTTTATCAAAAAATTTACCTAACTTCAAACTTTTCTATCGCCTCTCGTTAATGCTTATTTAGCATTTCGTTGACCGCAAAAGTCATTACAATTATCAGAAAGAACTGAACTACTACTTGTAAAATTCTTGAGTCGAAATGAAAATGAGCTGTCAACAGTATTTAAATTTGAACATTGGTTTGGTTTCGTCGACTTCTTTTATTTATTTTCTTTCTTTCGATTTCGACAACATGCGTCATGCATTCAGTCAGTCACTCATTCACTCAGTTACTCAACTACACATTTGGATTTTCTTTTTGAATTTTTGAGTTTTGTATGCGTTTTGGACATTTCAAAGTTTCGTGTTGCATGCAAACTTTGGCACTTGACCGCGTGCGCTGTTAGCCTTTAATCGTTGAGGTAGTATGTAGTATTGTAGTAAATATTATAATACTTATTATCAAAGTTGTAAACCACAAAGCACTAAGCATGTCTTCCAAGTGTCCTTAGAGTTGTTTGTGAACTTTTGGATTCTTACAAATTAACAAGCTGTCGCCATTTCTTTGGCTTAAGCATGTCACGCAAATGTGTGTAGAAGTCGTATACACTTTGTAAAAGTAAACTATTATCCTTTGCATATCTACATGGCTTTGTATGTACGAGTATGTGCATCCTTTCTTCAATTACAATTGCATTGCATTTCGATAATATGCTGTGTGTATGTTTTGTCGCTGCTTGACTATAACTGTTGGTGTTGGTGTTGCTGTTCTAACCTGGCTTGTGGCTCTTTAACAGCCACACCTGTTCAATTAGTCAATGTAACCACAATTTCTGGTTAAATTATCGCATTAAAATGTTCGTGCCTAACCTCAAAGCGTAGCATTGGCCAGCCAGCCTGCCTTCCTGCTGTTTCTCTCCAAGTGAGTTTTGCGGTGTAGGACGCGCTTTGAACTCTGGTCATAGCCGATGCGCTGTTGCTGCTGCTGCACTTGATGCACCTTTCCAAATAACAACAACAACTACAACAAAATGTTTTATTTCATTACGATTTTCGTTTATCCTTTTGCATATATCCTTGTAGTCTGTATGTGCAACATTTAATCGACTAATTATCAGCTTTGCTGACACTTACAAAGGCAATAACTTGGGCATGCGTGTACACAGCACTCTAAAAAAAAAAAAAAACAAAAACATAAAAAAGAAGTTTTAGGTCATTTTAAGTTAGTAAACAACTTATTAAGAGAAGAGTTTCGGCTTCGCTTTGACAAATTATCAACTGTCAGTGCTTAATTTTTCGGTTTTTCGTTTTTTGTATTTTTTGGGAGCTGCTTAAAAGCCAACATTGATGAGGACAACAGGTTTGACTCATAACTGCTTCCTTCCTTCTTATTGAAATTCTCTTCAACTTTTGCGACAACGGATTTGGATTGAATACGATTCGAATGAAGAAGAAGAAGTTTAAGTTCGATTGCTGCTTGTTTCATTTGCTGCTATCGCTGTCCGACAGACCGACCGAGCGACCGACTGACTGACGACTTGACTTGATATCTCTTTCATTAATTGAGAATTGTTGTTCGCGTCTTTCCGGTGCTCCTTCAATGCTGCAGTATGTCCCTAGCAGTTCCTTTGCGTTTTCCATTTACATAATTTATGATAAGCAAGCAGCGAGCTGCGCAGCGCAAACAATAATTTTGAAGTAGTACATTAATGCAATCAATGGCAAATGGCAAACGGCGACAGGGTCTGGCGACTGGTACATGGACAGACGGACAACAGCAACAAAGAACGACGACCGGTCGGTTCAGTTCAGTTGTTGGGTTCAGGTGCATTCCAATCAGTCGATTGTTTCCTTTGCTGTAGGTGCATCAAAGCAAAACAAAATTGCATTGTAGGCTTAATGAAGTTGTCTGCATGAAAATTGGCAGCAAGGAAATATGCAAACGATGAGAAAGTCTCTTACTCTTAATACTGTGATGAACTGTACTGTACTGAACTGAACAAAGCATTCGCATACTCGTATGTACACAAAATGTGAGTTAAGTAGTAAATATAGAGTGGGTACCTATGTATCTACCTCTCCAAAATACTAAAAGTTTAAGGATGAGATTTTGTGTCTGAGGTATATGTGCTGATGAACTTGGTGTGGCTGTAAATTATTGACGGCATTGCACAGCGGGTGATGCGTTTCAAACCAGCAGTTGCCGCCATCGTTGTAGTCATTGCAAAGTTAACGTTGCAGCGTTGCAGCGACACTTGCAACACAATCTACAAACAGCAATAACAACAACAGCAACAATAGCACGACAACAGCAACAGCTACAATAACAACAACAACAACACAGTCAACGCATATTCGAAGTGCGATTGAGTGCTTTTTTAGTCATTTGTGTCACGACATGCTAATTTCACATGAAATCACATGAAAACGCATGGACCCAACAAGGACAACAACAACAGAAACAGCAATGAGTACAAAGCCGATACCGACCAAGAACAACAACAGCCACAATAACTACAGCTACAATGGTGTCGACGACTGCGACAACGACAAAGCTATGCAATATCGTGGGTAGTTGGAACAATTTTTTAAATCAAAGGAAGCACTATTACGCATTATTCTGGGTGAAGACTTTTAAAAATTTCTCAATAATTTTCAACATTCTAAAATAATCGATACGTCGAACTCGATTTTTGCAAAATTTAATCATGACTGATCAGGCTCATTTCCATTTGTGCGAAAGCGTCAATACGCAGAGTTCTCTGAATGTTTATATACGATAAACCAGAGTCCCTGGATGCTGCAAAAACAAATGATGGAAAAAAAAAAAAAAAAAAGTGAGGTTGCCCGAAAAAGTGCCGATGAAATACAAAAGAAGATTTTTGAGTTAATTAATGAAAGTTATTCAAAAAAAACCTAGGGGCCACTTGATAAACGTCTTACTATCCAAAGATTGCATACAGCTGTAGGAGTAGAGAAACATTGGAGTGTTGTGGTAGATAATAATAACTAAGCAAACTCATTTGAGTTGCGTTCCGTTAGCAACCGATTATTGATTGCTCCAATTATCGAAACGTTAGAAGAAATTATGCTTTTCAAATCAATAAGAATTTAAATTTAAAAAAAAAATATTGAAAACTCCTCAGACTTCACTCGTAGCTACAATATTTACGTACAATACCTTTACTCGCTTAGTGGATTTTTGGTATCTGAGGCTATGCCTGCATCTGAACCAAGAGTCCAAATCTTGACAAACATGTACATACGTTGCCGCGTAGCTAAAGTATATATCAGTTCCTCGTGCTCCATCACTGCGAGTAAAGCGATTCGCTTCGTTGGCAACTTGAGTGCTCTGTTGGCGACTTGGATCGTAGTTAGTGACTTTGCCTGTTCGTAGTGTATAGTAGTTGCGGCACTCAAGTGTACTTGCGGTTTTATGTCTGAACGATGATGATGACATGATGCTGCTGATGACGACGACGAGAATGAGAACGACGACTATGACTGCCTGAGCTGCCAATGACATTTTCCAGGTAGAGTGCAAAATTTACCGAATAACTACGCCCACGATTGCACTCCCTCACTCTCCTGCATATATGCTATGCCTTACTTATATGACTTAAATACAACACATTGAGACTCATGTGACTTGTGTGTGCTTATGAAACTGCAAGTGGCTCGCTCGTTTGCTCGCTTTTTCGCATTTGGTTTTGGAACTTGTCTCCAATGTATCTAGTGAATTTCGTGGTCATTTGGATTGGTTATTAGGCTGGATGGTGTTAGATGCAAAAGGCACTCAACTCAGTCCAAGGCAAAGCGATTTATGTACTCTGTGACTTGGCAAAACACAACTACATACGACTACTTCTTCTACTTCTTTACATTATGTGCTTTTGCTGTGCTTAATGGCAACATTCTCTAAAATTGAAAGACAGAATTGCTTCAGGCTGGACATTAGTACCATTCTGTACATGTGTGTGTGTGTGTGTGTATGTTTGTTGTTTTTGTTAGTAACCTCTACTGCGTTGGTTTATAGGTTGCATCTGAAATACCATAATGAGCTGTCAGGTCAATGGCTGCGGAGAATGCAAAGTTTATATATTTTTTTCTTTTTATTGACCAAAAGAAAATCTTAGTTTTTGACAAATTACGTTGAATGCTTTTTTGGGCGATTATTGCTACCAAATATCAAGTAAATATATCGCTTTATAAATCACATAGATCTTCGTTTATTGTACAAAGTAAGCGCTGACGCTGCACTTTGCACAAAAGGAGCAAGCAGCAGGAGCAGCAGCAACAACAGCGCAGAAACACGCTAACTGGTGTCGGCATATTGCTTTGAAGTCAAACTTGAGACTATCAAGATCTAAACGCAGTCATTAAGAACAAACAAAACGACTTTATGGTGCAATGCAAAGAAACGCGAGAATCGAAGAAGAATCGCAGAATCGAAATCGAAGCAGAAAAGCAAAAGCAGAAGCAGCAACTGTTGCATTCACTCAGTAGCAGCAGCAGCAACAAAAAACCGAACCAAAGCAAACTAAAACGACACTAAACCGGGTCGCTTCCTTTGCCGATCTTTATCGATCTGCAGACAACTAATGATCTAATAAAACCGCATACAATCCGAAAAAAGAATCGAAGTAGCAGCAGCACAACAAAAAACAGTTCAAAGTATATTTGCTGCTTCATACATGGATACAGATAGATAGATGGATAGATAGATCTGATCCTGAAAACGCATTGCGCGCAGTGGCAACTTTGGATTTAACTTACAGCTACAAACAGTGGCGTAGTTGAATTAAATTAAAATGAGCAAAAGGAAAAAAATCGAATTTAAGAAGAGTAACAATTTAAGAAGCTTTCAATTTAGTATTAAGAATTTTGACTACTCAACCTTCTCTTCTTATCGAAGAGCGCCACTGGCTGCAAATTTTAAGATCTTTTAGCTTAGAATCTACTTTAGCTGCATGCAAGTGCGCCGTTCATGTTGACTGCAACAATTGCTGCTGCTATTGCTGCTGCAGCAACATCTTCACATACTCCGCGTTGTCATCGTTTGTTGTGCATCATCAAGCCTATAAGAGATGTTGCTGCTACTGCTGCTGATGCTGATGCTGCTGCTGTATGTAGGTACAAAATCTGAAGCGTTTATCTATGATCTTATATCATGTACTTTCGACATTACAATTGCGGTAAATGCTTCTAGTTTTTAGTTTCAGCGCGTAGAACAAGCAAATGTATGTAATGGTTTGAACGGGAGAGTTTTTCGTTTTTTCGTTTGAGTTTGAAGTTGGGGATGAGTTGAGGATGAAGAGCAACAGTAGAAGTAGAAGAAGAAGACCGCACGTCTCGCTTTTAATGTTTTATCAATGGGTAGCGATCATCATCATCATCAGCAGCAGCAGCAACAACAGCAGCAGCAGCAGCAAGCTTCTCATCCTCATCGGCAATGGATGAAGATTGTATGGCAAAATAGCATTGCAATGTACTCAAATGCAACAAATGCGGCAGGAGCAATGCAACAACAAAAACAACAGCGGGAGTTATTATTGTTGTTGCTGGCCATGTCGTCTTTTGGTCTGCAATTGTTGCTCCTTTACCTCCTGCCTAGCGTCTTTTGGTTAAATTTGGTTTTAGTAGTTTGGTTGGCTTCTGCCGTTTCGAATCGAATGCAAAATAGCTACGCGGTTCGCTTTTATGCTTCTGATCTGCATACCGACTGTGTTTGCTGTTGTTGTTGTAGTTGCTCTTGGAGATTGTTGCCAACGATTGTATCATTTTTGCTGTTGTTGCTGCCGCTGTACTTGTTCATTTTTCGCTGCAGTTTATTTATTTTTTTTTTTTTTTGTTGCTTCTTCTGATTTGTTCGCAAATTCAAATCTCAGCCTGAATACAGTTCGCCGCCGTCGCACGTTAATGTTACACAAAGTTGTA
Organism: Leucophenga varia; assembly: GCA_018903435.1. Taxonomy (NCBI): domain Eukaryota; kingdom Metazoa; phylum Arthropoda; class Insecta; order Diptera; family Drosophilidae; genus Leucophenga; species Leucophenga varia. Next base: position 802,713 of record JAEIFJ010000299.1, on the reverse strand, counting down.
TTGCGTTTCGTTGTTCTTATTGTTACTTTAGCGATCATTTGATATAGTTCGACCAACAACAACAACAAAAAAAGTAGCAACAAGCAAAAATGTTGCTTTGGCTAACAAGTGGCAATCGTTCAAAGTTTTTGCACTGTGCGCTCTTGCCACTTTCTTGCTGTTGTTGTTTTGTTGGTCAGCTGCTTGTTCGCATAGTTTACGCTTTTTTCGATTATCATGGATAAGAATGTGTTTTAAAATTTGAGATATTTTGTCGTTGTAATAACAGCAGCCAATACCAGTAAGAAGCAACAGTAGTTACATAGTTTTACTTGATTTCCTAAAACGAAAAAAAAATGGAAATTTTAATATAATTGATACACATTCTTTGGCCGCAATTCCAGACTTTCTGATATGAAGAGATATTCCTATTATTTGTTCTTTATGTCACCCACAAATTCGAAAAAAATATACTGATTTGATACGTTTAAAAAACAAAGTTTTCTTGTCAAAATCTTCGAAATGCGAAAAAAATTTCAATGGGATACTATGGTGATCTGATCTTTATTAAACTTTGAATGTACGAAAGAAATGTGTCTTTCGTATTTCGTAAATATATATTTTTTTTTTTCATATAAACCTGGCTTAAGTTTGAAATTTCAAACAGATTTACCGAAAACGGATCTTGATCTATGCGTCTCGTCAAACTGTTCAAGATGCATCGGTAACAAACACCGATAATACTCGCACTTCACTTTGCGAATACAAATATGGAATTGAAGCATTATATAGTATATATATGTCCATTACAGCTTTTTATAAGCATGGGCATCACTTAGGTTATTTACCCAACGTTTTTTTCGTACACTTATCTCGTTGGAGCCCACATTTGAAGTTTAAACTTAATGTGCCCGACTATATCGATTTCTTTATAAATATAGCTGCTACAGCTCGTCATTCATGCGAATACGATACTCGTTGTCCACTCTAACAGATTCAAAGATTTTAAGAAGAGCTTTCCTCTGTCCGATTCTGACATGATCCATGATTCTGAGCAATACATCAGAACTGGGAGATTCAACTTCTTATAAAGTTTGATTTTTGTTGTTCCGAATGAAACTCTACCTCGCATTTGCTTACCAAGACTAAAGAAATTCTTTGTCTGATTTTGAAGCTGATGTCATTGTTCTTGTTTGTCTTTGATCCCAACTAGAAGAAGTTTTCTACAACCTCGAAGGCGAAATTCTCCATACTCAAAGGTTTTCTAGGGCGTGTTGCTAATCGGCGAGTAGATAAAGTACTTCGTCTTACTCTCGTTCATCGCTAGTCCCATTGATCGGGAATTCTCCTCAGTCTTGTTTGGGACAAAGACCTGACTTCATTTTGCAAAATAATATTAAATTTTCAATAAAATCTTAATTATGATCAGTTATTTTGCAATTAGTAGGGCTGGAGTAGCACATAATTAAAAATTAAAGCAAATTGTTTTGCATTTTTTCTACATTAATTAGAATTTTTTTTACGAAACGCAACTCTAGTGGAACTACCCTAAGAACAATATTATCAGTTATAGCCATACTTCGCATATCGCTACCTCATTTTAAATAAAATTGTATCTTTCTTCAGCAACATTTCTCAGCCTCGTTTCATTCGTTTGATAAATGTACACTTAATCAACATTTAGCTTAATTTTAGTTTGCTTTGCATTGCCAACTGTTGAGTCCAACTACGGCAACAACTTTGAGTTTAAGTTAATATTGCAACTGCAGCAGCAACAACTTCTTCTTTTCGCAATAAGAACAGCAGCAGCAGCACAGGTTAGCGGTCAATTATTTATGACATCAAATTACAAATTCATTTTGCTTAATTTTTCAAAAATGAATATAAAATGCCATGTACACGCTATATTCGAGTTTTTCTTTTTTTGGTTTGAGTTACAGTAGCCACTCTTGCTTCACTGTCTACTGGCTGTAATGTGGCGGCGGTGACGGCGACGGCGTGCCTTAATACGATACATTTCTATCTTTATGTTTGCCTATTTTACAAGCAATATGCACCCCATTCAAGTTGGAACTAGTTGTAGTAGATACTATTCGAAACTCTCCGTTGGCGACGTACAATTCTGACGACGCACGTAATTAACTTGACTCGGAATCGTAAGTTAGTCACCATTAAACAATTTAAAATGTTTAACAGCCGCCTTCAAATGTGTTCTTCTGTGGCGCAAGGGGATGGCTCGGTGTAGAAGCAACAACAAAACAACAACAATAATAGGAGGCAGGGTGTGCTACGTCGGCTACAGGTAAATTGCAATTAGGCTGCTGCTGTTCTGACTGTTCTGAATGTTGTTGTTGTTGTTGTTGCTGTTGGTGCTTCTGGTTGAACTGCACCTTCAACTTACTATACCATATATCTGGCATATTCCAGGTATTCATTCCTTTGTATTTTATTGCCAAAGGCGATTTTTCCCCCTGTATTGTTGTTGTTGTTGTTGTTGTTGGCGTTTGTACGATAATTTTATAATAACCGACTACGTCTGCGTTATATTTATATGTAGAACAGGGGCAAGAGGTGTGGCATTAAATACTCGCGTTAATAATGCCAACTTGTTGCTTTTTTTTGTGCAAATAGGGAGTCAAATGCAAACGAGCTGCAGAGTGTAAGAGAGAGAGAGAGAGAGAGTGCGACTGAGAGTGAGATGCTACATTCCAATAAGAATTTCAAATTGCAACAAAACAGAATATCAAGTCGGCGGATATAGCAGCAAAGAAATGTCTGCATTAGAGACGCCCAACTGAATTGTCTGTCTGTCTGTCTGTCCTGTCCCAGAGACTGTTTGGTTCGGATGTACGTTGGCTATCAATTAAAAAAAATATATGAAAAAAAGTAAGCAGAAAATCGCTTTAGGCTTTGCGAGAAAACAGAAAAAAAAATGCAAAAATAATTACGGCAACGATTTCTTTTAATTATTAAATTGCATTTAGATTTCTTCATTTGAGTTGAGTTGCAAGATTTTGCATCTAACTTCAAAATTGTTGCATAAAGTTGTTTTCTTTTTCTGTTGAATTTATGCAGACAAAATATTTTAAGACGCTTTATGACATTAGGCTGACTTTGTCGACAGCATAAAATTCACTTTTTGTTAAACTTGAATAAGAATTAGAATAAGAATGAATGAAATTCTGAGTAGACTGACAGTCAGACTGACTGTCTGACTGGCAGCCTATTTCTCATTTCTTTCACAGTGCTCGGATGCTGTCCTTGATGCTATGCAAATGTGCAGTCACCTACGCTTATGTTGCTATCACACTCTTCCACTCTCTCTCTTTCTGTCACTTTCAACTATGATAAACCTACAAAAGCCTGGAAAATTTTATGAAATTTAATTCATATAAACAGAACTGTTTGTTGCCTCTCATTTTACTTTTGCTTTTTATATTTTTTTTATTTTTTGGCATTTATATTTTTGTACATTTGAGTTTTGTGTGTCTCTTCGAGTTGAAGTCAAATGTTGCAGCAGCAGTTATCACAAAATTGTCATGGAGTGGAGAGTATGCATTGGGCGTATATTTTGGGTGGGTGGCATAAAGTGGGGGGCCTAAAATTTATTTGTAGGGGGTTGCAGGTGTCGCCAGTGCTGTCTAAAATCGCGATAAATCTTCATGTGAAATAAATTTCATAGAAATTGCTTCACTGAATTCATCTGCCGTCGGATGTGGCAAGTGCCGTCGTTAGGTGGCAGAAGGTCCTGTGGGACAATTTCTTCCTTTTTATATTGCTGCTTTTGCTGCTAAACTGTTTGCTATTTAGTCAGAGTAAATGAAAAGTAAATGAACTTCATTGCGCATTTTTGTTGTTGTTGTTCGTTCGTTCGTTTGTTTATTTAATGCTTTCAGCCGTCGGCTTTTGACTTATAAGACTTCCCTTTCTTGTTTTATGTTTTGTGTTTTACGCCATTTTCTTATGCTATAAGCAGCCATTTTGTAACATAAATTCAAATAGAACTCATCACATGCAAACATTGAACTTCCGGCGGCTTGCGTTCAAAATTTTAAGCTATGTTGCATTCGATATTTATGAACTCGTAAACGCATTTCAAACCGAATATACAAGTCAATTCGTAGTCAGCATATACCGTCGGCAGCAGCAGCAGCAACAGCAGCGCCAACAACTTGTAATAATAGCCAAAAACTCTAGAGACTTCAAAGTCTCTGCGTCTACGTCTACGTCTCCGTTTAGTGCTTCTAGTGCTGTTTCTAATGTTCTCCTTTTTTGTTTTTTATTTTTATTTTTTTTTGCTGCATTTGCACTCGCTTCGGCTAACACATTTATACAAATTTAATGGCGCTCATAAATCAAAGTGCACGGAAACCCAGAAGTGATCCAGTTGTGATCCAAACATCTGTACGCATATTTATATTTATATTCGTTACAATCTATGTTAGACATGAGCCAAGAGAGCAACCGATCAGCGTGTCAGACTGCGCATTGTTTCAAACGTTTCGATCCTGCCAAGACGTCGCTGGGTCGTTGGGTAAATGCATCAAAGATTGGCTTCAATTTTCGAAGGTGGTTTGTAAAATTTTAATGAAAACTTTATTAAAAATAAATAACCTTTCAGACTAAGACCTCTTGTGGTCTAAAATCTTTTAAAATTTTTTCTTTTTTTCTTGCTTCCAAAGTTAAATTGAACATTTAAAGACCTGATATAAGTTGGGAAAAAATAAAACGAAGATGACATCCGATTTTAATGCAAGCAGTTCTTAGTGCCTGTCTGATAAAAATAAAGTTACAACCCTTTGAGGATCACCTTCTTATAAAAAAATAAGCAAAACTTTTTGCCATTTAAAATTTGCAGAACAAAAAGAGGTTGTTTTAACCTATACACCTCCGGCTTAATGGTTCTGTATTTAAGCAACAGTTAGAACAGTTTGCAAAGGGTTTTATTCATATTATCCTAGTTATGACAGTCATGCAGTGCCCTTTTAATCGATGTGCACATTTATTCCTCTTTCCCTGTTCTTGCCGTCCATTACATGTCCAATTAGCTTTTGTAATATTTTCTATAAGAGAGACTTTTTCTGGATGGTTAAGAACTGATTCCGGCAAATTAATTTGTTTTCAGGTATTGTCCTGGCACTTCTGATGACGTTTATTGGTGGGCTGAGCGGATTTTGAAGAACTTGAGCAAAAAGAGCATTGATCTGCTGTATTTCGACAGAGACAGGCGTGCTGCCATGATTTGTGCTTCTGCGGTGAAGTTTAGTAAACAGAATTTTCAACCAGCGATGTCGAAAATGTTGCATGTCTTTGTTAAAAAATATGTCGTTTGACTTGACTTGACCTGGAGTTTTCAAAAACAGTTTGTTAGGTTCCAGTCTCTACAATTTGGTACATAATTCCATCCTGGGAATTTGCATCTTGGACAATCTGAAATCTGTACAGGAAACACTTGAAATTCAGATGGGACAAATGAAATATGTAACTAAAATCAGTTCAGGAAATGATCATACAACCCTCATATGTGTGACTACGTTTAGCAGTATCTGTACGTTTAGTAAAGTTGCTGTCTTAGTTATGCGTTGTTGTTCTTGTATTATAGTTATATTTGTTGTTGTTGTTGTTGCAGTTGTAGTTCATTTTTTATGATCGATCAGTCCATTAAATAATGGCAAGAAAAGAAATGTGCGCACATTCGAATAACTACGACTTTGCGACTTTTATCGCTCCCTTGGCATAGGCGCAGATCTTAAGACAGTCTTTTTTTACAGCAACAATTCGCAAAACTATATGCCGCACTTTTGCTTTGTGCTCTTTCATTTCAGGTCTTTGTTGTATGAGACCATTTAGGTAAGGCTAGGCCTAACACACACACACTCACGCACACTCATGCACATTGCTGCGTATGAGTTTACGAATTCCAATGTGATTTGTAACGACATTTATTTGGCGCAGAAATTAGAGAAGCAACTGACACGCTGCATAGCTTCTAAGTACGCTCGGAATGGAATAGGATAACATTGATTGTCCGATTAGTAAACAAGTAGCTGAACAGCCTACACAATTTATATAAATATTTTTAGCATTTTGGCAAACAAACAAACAAAAAGATTGGGTGTGTGTCGCAGATGACTGCATTTAAAAAAAAACTGTTGCTGCTGTTGCTACTGTATCGCATTATTTAAAACGATCTTCACAATAGTCATTTGAATTCGAAGTTGCTGCTGCACTGCACTTGTCTCCAAAATATGAAATTGAGAACTCAATAAGTTTGGTTATGTAATATATGCGAAACATTTATAATTTCGTTTATTTTAAAAGAAAAAGTTGAAAAAAAAATCAATGAAAATGCCGCCATAGAAAGAATCTTCTCTTGCAAGTTGCAAGTTTATTCATTCATTGCTGCCTGAATCGATCAACAATCGATCGATTGCTCGATCAAACGAACGAACGAGCGAATGTTGGATCGATGTATTGCTTTAAACGATCGATTGGCGGCGCTCATTAATGTTGCCATTTGTTGCAATAAATTGTTATTGTTCTTGCAACAACGACAACGTTATAAAGACAACGATGTCGTTGTTGCTGTTGCCGCTTGTTGTTGCATGGCAATTAAATTTAACAATTAGAATTTATCAATGAGCCAAACGAACCGCAACCGAACCATGCATTCGAATGAACGTTTTGCGTCAATAATTCTTCAATTATGGCAGCGATTGATAGAAGGAAGTAATAACTTTTGATCTTTCAAAAAAAAAAAAAAAAAAACAAAGGTAATAATAAAAACAAAAAGAGTTCACAAACAGTTAATGGGTGCGCGAGGCGAGTGGTGTTTCTAATTGGAAGTGAAAAAGTTTAAAGATCGTCGCGGTTGGCTATCTGTCTTATAGTACTGAACTGTTTTCTATAAATATTTTTGTTGTTGTTGTTTCATTTTTTTTTTTTTTTGTGTTGTAGTTCGACAAATTAGGATTTGCAACATGCAGCAACACATACTAAGCTTAAGCAAAATTCCTATGCAACAGGAACAATAACAACAACATCAACAGCAACAACAACTTCAGCAAGAAAACAGCTACAAAGTCAAACGTCGAGCGGCAATCGGTGAGCATTTTGTGGTTGGCCAAGCGATCCAAATGCAACATGGCAATTTCAGAAATTACATCGTGATCTTAAACTGCAAATTTTCGAAAAGAGGTGCACAGAGTTCAGAGCAATTTTGTTGTGCGCTGTTGTTGCAACTATAACACCATGAGCTACAACGGCAAAAAAAAAAAAAAAAGAAAAATACCAACAACAACAACAACAACAAATGGAACAACAAGCTAAAAACTAAAGTCTGACAACAAGCTGCAGAAAGAGTGCAACAAATCGACAACAAGCGCCTTTAGTGTTTGCAACAGCAACAACAAAAACAACAACAAGAACAACTACAAAGTCGAAATATTTCGAATGAACGCACAGTGATTTGAGATGAAGAGAAAATATATATAAAAAATTAATTTAATTATGATAGTTGTGAAATACAGGGAAGAATCTTTAGACTCGTTTGAGGTTATGTGCACTACATATAGTACAGTCTGTTAAGTAAGAGCGTATACAGTTTAAACTGCAGTTAGTATGGAATACTTAGTAGGCACAAAAGTTTTTTACAATTCTTAGGATAATGATCCAAAACATAGCAGTAAATTATGCACAGGGTGAAAAGACCAGTCCGGCATTGTTACGCTCGATTGACCCCCGCAGTCACCTGATGCTAATTCTATCGAAAACGAGTACGCTTACATTAAACACAAGGTTTGAGAAAGAAAAGTCTTCAATTTGAAGCAGTTGTCACGAGAAATTCATCGCTTTTGGAGATCTTTGCCGCGAAAAATGCTAAAAACCTGGTCGAAAGTATGCATCGGATGTGCCAAGCTATTATTGACTTTGGAGGTGACTGGACTATTAAAATAAGGATTTATGACCTTTCACTTAATAATAAAAACAATATCTAGGTATTAACCATTTTTTAATGGTTTAGATTTCTAAAAATTTAAAATTTGTTACACACCACGGTGCACCGCAATGCCGCGATCTGTTGGCGATCTGCGCCAATGCGCTCTGGATTCAAATTGCTTCGTGTGCAAGAAAATTAGTCGCGCTGCAGTTTGCACTGCAGACTATTGAAAAGACGATAATGCTAGAGGGGGAGAGCTTAAGAAAGGTAGAAGTGAATAAAAAAAACGTTATAAGAAATAAGACTAAAAATAATAATAAGACTTAAAAGGCGCTCACTTGATCGCACTGCTGCAGGCAGGCAGCGTCAAGAAGTGCAATGCGAAATCGAGCGAAAACTAATCAAGGGCTAAACCAAATCCAATCGCATGCAACAGCAACAGCAGCAGATGAGCTATTCAACTCTTCTGCTTTTTTTTTTTTTCGTTATTGCAGCCTAAAGAGATAAGCTGTGCAGCAGAAGTCCAGACAGCAGAAGCAGCAGCAGGAATGCGTCCTCGACAATGTATTGGATATTTTAGCTCAATAACTGCATGAAACGAGACGGATGAATGTACTGGATGGACTTTTCGTATCTGTGTATCTGTGTGTCTGTGCACCCTAAAGCAATGGTATCATTGAAAGTGGTTCCTGGTGCGCCATGTTGCAATGTAACTGCTGCCGCTGCTGTTACTGCTTGGTCGCGTTTCATTTTTTTTTTTTGTTGCTTTTTTTTTTTGGCCAACTGTTGATGTTTTAGGCGGTCGCACGTCGTCATCAAACTCATCTTTACCGCATAAACAGAAAGTGTAGTGGAAGTGGACGACTTTAATATAAACGATGAAGACAAGGATGCAGAGGACGCCGAGGAGGCAGATACGCTCGACTACTTGCGATTCGTGAAGTAATTACTATAATTACCTTCAAGGTAGATTTTCCAAAATGATGATAGCGTTTCGTTTCGTTCGTTCGTTCTTTCTTTCGCTTGGCTCGCTTCGTATTGGATGAAATCGCAAAGTAATGGAAGAAACATGAAAAAAAAGAAATATGCTTAAGCTTGGAAGGAAGAGTCTCAACCCACTTTAGGCGGCATCGACGTAATAACTTGTTGTAGTTCTTATTATTGTTGCTGTTGTTTTTGTTGTTGTTGCTGTTGGTGTTGTTATTATGATACTAGTTGTTATTATTATTTTTAGTTTGTTGCAGTTTTCTCATTGCTGTTGTTGTTTTTGTTGTTATTGTTGCTTGCTTATTTGCTGCTGTTGCCAATTTCTTTTGCCATTTTATTTTGTACGTTTTTTTTTTGTAGCTCATTTTAATCTGAAATTAAACCTTTTGGGCTTCCACGTTTATTCTTTTCAAGTTTTATTAATACTCTTCAAAAAACATATTCAAAAAGTTTATATCTTCGTAAATCTAAGAAGCTTCAACAGTTTGATGTGGCTAATATATAAACTCTTTTTTGTTTTAATTATCAATCGATTGGCTTAAAATAAAATTTGGTTCAAAGTTTTTATCTTTAAAATTATTTAGACAGATATATACATTTGTATTAAAGCAATTCCCAAAAGTGGGAGGGGCAGCAAAATAAATTGTTCCCAGTGCATCTCCAAATTTTGGAACAATTTAATAATACTAGTCTCGCCATAAGTCTCGTCAAAAGTCTCCAGACGGACAGATGATAATTGGACAGATTCTGTCCAGAGCTTCAAATCGTAACAAATCCTTCAAAATAACTTTGGTATCAAGACAGCACAAGAAAGATAAACTTCTCAATTGTAACGCAGGATCTATGCAGAGGCTATGGTATAGTTTTTTGGGGTATACTCGGAGGCAATGTGAATTCGATACAAAAAAAAAAGATAATATTCTCTTCTTTCATTTCAACTCATCTTAAATTTAGAAAGTTTTTAATTTTTTTTTTTGTAGAACTATTTTGTTGTTGCTATAAAATTGTGCGCCACGAAAATTGCTATCAAAATAATTGGCTGCAACATAAATCATAAACGCGAAAATTGTTGCAAGCAATCTAGTTGCAAATGTCAAAATTCCGCTAAGCTTAAAATATAATAAAAAATAAATTAAAGAGAATTAGAACTTTTTAAAGTTGTTGTCTATATGAAGCGGCAGTCTTCAATCCAAGTGCTGCTTTGGTACTTCAACTGTCCGTCCGTCTGTCCGTTTCTTCCTATGTCGGTTTGCACTCATCTTTTGTGGTGAGACAAAAACTATCAAAATCTTTGGCAATCAAATGCAGCTGCTATCCTAGCATAATAACAACAATAACAATAACAAGAGCAACAGCAACAACAACAACAGCAATAGCAACGTCGTCATCGTCGTCGTCAACATCTAAGCAAACATATCGTGGCTTAGGCTGCTGCTGCTGTTTGTTCTAACAATGAAAGCAGAGAATAGCAATAGCAATGTTGGCATTAGCTTGATGTGCGGCTGAGATGACAATGCATTGGACCACGAATTGTGTGTTGCAGCAGCAGCAACAACAACAACCAGCAGCAGCAACTGGCACAGGCTCAAATCAAGTTGCTTTTGCTATTGCATCCCGCTGCTGTGAAATATCTACTTGGCCACTTCCCTCATAAGCACTAAAGCAGGCTTTCAAGATCTTTTGCTTTTGATGCTTCCACTGTTTCTGCTGCTGCTGCTGTTGTTGCTGCGTATGAGTTGTGACTGAGTATGAGCTACACCGCTGGGTGTACATATTTCTATTCTATGATATTTTGCAATGTGTGTCCTGGCTTGCGGTTTTTGTTTCAAGAGAAACTGCTACTGCCATTGCTGTTGGCTGTTGAAAAGTGTAAACGCTTTGTGGTTGGCAGAGGAAGTAGCAGCAGAAGGAGTGTCAGAGTGGCTTAAGCAAGCATAAAGTGGTGATACCATAATAAATATGACACCCGCACTAGTACACTAGTCTTTAGGACATATATGTGACCATTGAGTTGTAGCTGCAATTCTCTTTCTATATAGAGTCATAAGCTTTCAGAGTTTTTGACTTTTTTTCTTAAAGTTCACGACAAGTAGTTTTCACTGTGCGCGCTACTTTATCTTATCGGTACTCAGGTACTGTTGCTGTTATAGCTTCATTTATGTTAAAATTTTGGTTCAAATAATTTTAGCAACGATATAAACCCATTTCATGTTGCATTGAATTCATGTTGCACAATCACGCAAAGGCAATGATTGGTGCGCGAGTTCATTTGCGTTGCTGATAAGCAAAATTGCAACGAAGTTATTCATTCATCCAATCCAATTGGAATGCAGTGCAAGCGTTGCTTTTGTTTTTTCTTCTTCTGCTTTCTTGGATATTTATACATGTATTTCATTTTTTTGCTTATTAGATATAGCATTTGTGTGAAAGTCATGCGAACATGGTTTTTCTTGTCTTCTGTTATGTTTCTGACATTCAATCAGAAAATGGCGTTTTCTTGTCAACATTTGCGACAGCAGTTGACACTTTGTTGTTGCTGCTTGTGTTTCTTGAGTCATATGTCAGCTGCAACGCCCACGTCACAACAAAACAGCGTCCACAATAAGTCAAATATTCTAACTACAAACTACAACTAAAATATAAAGTATAAAGTAGATACATACGTACACACACACACGTATTTGGAGACTCAGGGACTCATACTCGTAGCCTCTCAAAAAAAAAAGAAAAAAACAAACAAAAAAAACAAACAAATGTGTCTCTCATAAAAATGCGCAAAGTCCAAGAAATGTCAAATAATTTTAGCGACGATATAAACCCATTTCATGTTGCAGCTAACGTCAAAGGGCAATGGCGGCAGGGAGGTGCATTTGTGCGCGCGCGTCAAGTACACACACACTCACATACAGGACAATCACACATACACGCACACACTCATACACAAGTGGAGACATTTATATGCATGTTTGTGTTTTGCAGTTGCATATTAAAATATGGAGGCGTCTACCCTCGTATTGCATGCAAAAAAAGCAACAGTAACAGTCAGAGAGCAAAGCAGCAATAAAGCAGCGCAAACGCGTTCCTCACTCAATTTGGCTGTGCTGCAATGGCCTGTTGCAATGTTACTTCCTGACCCTTTTATTGTTTCGTTCGCCTTGCAAGCCTCTTTCGTCTTAGTTTGCCATTTCCTAATGTCCTGTCATGTATTTTATGAGTTGTCGAGGCCTGTTGTTGCGATTGTACGCGAATGAGGGGATACATGAAGCGCGCCTTATCACGCTGTATAGTGCATACAGAGTGCATGTGCAAGCGAAAAAGTTCAGCACACTACATACATATATGCAACATTGTTTTCTTGTTGAATTTACGTGTTGCCGTCACGCTTCTTCTTCTTCTTCATCGTTGTTGTTTCATTCTGATTGTTGCACGCTGATATTTTAGTTCTTCACATACATAACTTTACAAGTATTCTTTGTCTAAATATTAACCGGAGTACGAACGATTATCACTCAAAATTTTGAAAAGTAGAATAGTTAGGAAACCAATTTTCTTTGTACTAGGTTTGCTCAGTGCTCAAAATTCGAACTTTAACTTTAAAATAACAAGAGTCGAATTTCAAAAGTAAAATGTACGTACAATACGAAATGAGTTGGTACAGTACGTTGCATACATTCAGTTGTACTCACTGTGCTGATCTCAATTATAGGTTTCTGTTGCTGCTTTTACATTGATTCTTCATATGTTGGTCTTCATATTTTCTATGCTAGTACTATGAGTACTATAAGTACTATGAAGACTATGAGTACTATGAGTACTATGAGTATAATGGGTGATTTGGATACTTTGAGTACTATGAGTACTTTGAGCACTATGAGTACTATGAGTACTATGAGTACTATGAGTACTAAGAGTACTATGAGTACTATGAGTACTATGAGTACTATGAGTACTATGAGTACTATTAGTACTATGAGTACTATGAGTACTATGAGTACTGAGTGGACTACTACTAGACATGAAGCCTACGTTTTGTGTTAACATGAATATTTTAACTGAGTCAAAATGGGGGTAAAAATATAAAGTTTTCAAAATATTTCACCCATAAATTTCCCTTGATATTGTTTTATTTTAACATTTGTTAATTTTCAAAAAAAAAAGTAAACTGCATTTCAGATCTTTAAATAGATACAAGAATATTCAAATTGGCTACTGAAGTTGTCATTCATCTCTGGTGTACAAAAAACTTTCTAGACTTCATAAAAGCAAATTTCAGCACCAAAAAGTTTTTCTTAATAATAAAAAAAAATAGATATAAATTTGATAAAATATTTGCAAGGCCTTCAGCGTAAAAGTTTGCCAAAAACCGCAATTGGCGACAGGCAGCAAGACTAAAGGCGGCAACGCGCATCCTTTTGGCAACAGCAACAAAAACCAAACTCCTGCCACTGCCCTAACTACTTCTTCATCAAATTGTGAATATGTTTATGTCGCTTGTTTGTTTTCACAGCAGATTTTCAGCATGTAACCAAGGCAAAAAATAAAAATCAAAAAAAAAAAAGATCAAAATACACATTCGCTACATTTAGATCTTATCTCGTGCATATGAGCATAAATTTAAGGCTGCTGCGGGTTCCACACTTCGCAGACAGGACAATCTCATACAAAATGGCATAAACAATATTCCCACAAAATGGCAAAATGGCAAAGGAAACCAATTTTCTAAACAAAATAGAAAATGCTGCACAAAAGCGCTTTTCAGCGCATTGAAATGACAAACAAGGAAACAAGGAAAAAAAAAACTTGTTAAAAGTAAAAAAAAACATGTGTGAAGTGGATTTCAGTTTATTTCTTTGAATTTTCTTTTCCATTTTCCACGCTGTAATGGGGGAAAATGATGTCTTTTGGCTGTCTGTCTGCCTGTATCTCTGCTTTTGTGTGCATAATTCAGCGAATAAAAAAAGGCGTGCATATCCTGCGTATGTCGTTTTATGAGTGTGGAGCATTAAAAGGTTCATAACGCCTAATATGTATGCGGGTTTTTCTCTTTTTATATTGGTACTGCTTTTGTCGCGGATTTTATGCCAAACAGCAAACGTGCAAATTCTCACGGGAATTTCATTTATTTTTGTTGTTTCTTATGCATTTTGTATTTGTTTCTTAAGAGCTAGAAAATATTTTTATATGAATAAAGCGATTAAATGAAGCAGACAGCAAGAATTATGCCCGAAAATCATGTTTAACATTTGTCTTGGAAGATTTTGCATAATATTTTTTAGCAGCTTAAAGGTTTGAGTAACAAAATATGGAGAGGAGTTTAAAAAAAATATCTCACCGTTTTTTTCTCCACATGTCCTTAATATGTAAAATAATTTTAGATTTCCGCTCCTACAAGCATGCAATGTTTTTTTTTTTTTTATTAAGATACCCGGGAACACTGAAGGGTCAAGGGAACAGACTCCTTTGGTGACTGCATCTAAGGCCAGTTATGAGCAGTCAGTTAAAGATGCACCAGTGGTGCTCAGCGACTGATTGTCGGAAACGTCAGCTTTTGTAGGATATTGTTAAAGTATTTTATGAGAAGCAACTAGCCCGTGGGATAGGTCTGACCTGACTACGTCACTGGTCTGTCTCTCTGGTCTGGCCTGGTCTGGCTCATTTTAAAATTTTCATAAAAATATAAAAATATGGTCTTATACTTTTGACACAGACTGCACTTATAGTCTGTTGCTATTCATATATAATATTAATTTTTTTTTATTATAGTTTAGTTCGCTTGTCTAACTTGTTAAAGTTTTTATAGCGTATTCCACATTTTCTTCTAGCCACTTAATCCAGTTGGATTAACAACTTTGCTTCTTCCGCTTTATTTTGTTTTCGTTTTTTTTTTTTCTTTAAGAAAAAACACAAATGAAAACGTTGCAAATTGTAATTATCTGAGGAAGCGCCAGCGGCAGCAAATGTAACTGAAACGATTTGCCAATTGGTCAGAGATACTGCAATTATCTTAGCAAAAAAAAAAAAAGAAGTGATTGCAATGTATACGACGAAGCTTATAGTATAAATTTTGATTATAGTGTCAGACTAAAGCGATTCGATTGCTACCAGTTACAAAACATGTTGCCAAAGCTCTGTAGTCGAGTCGAAGTTGTACTTCATGAAGCAGGAATAAAAGGCAATTAATTTTGTAATTACATAGCAGCCGCCTCTCGAACACAAATACAATGCAACTTGTACAACGATCGATGTCCGGCCAGAAGATGCTTTCAACATACAACGTACCAACTTTCAACTTTACTTCTAAATGCTTATTTCCTGTGTACAACTTCAAATTTTCTAGTCCTTAGCCTGACTTAGGACTGACTAAGTTTAACGCTTCCGTTTGCACTTGAGTGATTTTCCTATTGGAATTTCTTATTGGCATTTCGGACAGCTAAAATAGTTCATTGTTTCTGCGCATTCAATTGTGTCGTTGTGAATGAAGTTTGTTTCATTTTGGGCAACAAAAAAAAAAAGAAAGAAAAAAAAAACTCATAAATAAATTTACTTGGCAAATAAATTCGTTGCTCATAAGTTGCTACTACAAGCGTTACACGCTTTACGGATATTTAGACGCGTATCCTTTGCTGCTGCTGGTTTTATCGCGTTAAAGTATCTTACAAGTCGTAAGAAAGTTTTTGTGTGTTTGTTGAATGAGTGTTAGGCGATTGATGCCTTTCCGCTTGCCGCCTTTTGTCTTTGTCTTTGTCTTTTTTTGAGTATTTTCAAAAGCCAAGCAAAAAGCGTCTTTTTTGTTATCCTTTTGGCAGGACATTGTTTTTGTGTTGTTGCTGTTGTTTAGGTGTCACTAGTATGTATGTGCAAGCAGAAGATTGTCATTCGTAGTCAGTGAAGCATCAAGGTGAACTAATTTGCGGCACATGCATGAATGCTTCTAATAAGATTTTCAAACGCGTTAACGAAGTGAAAGTATAAGTGGAAAGTGGAAAAGTGGTGGCTGGCGTTCTTTCAGCTTTTTCTTTTCTGATTGGAATGAGCAGCTAAAGTAATTGTTGTTCGAGTAGTTTGTTAGATTATCCATTTTATTTGTTTTTGTGTATTTTAAACCTTTAATTCCCAGTTTGTGTATAACTACAACTGTGTCCTTTGTCCTTTTGTCAACTGTTGTTCCCTTACGTATTTCTTTGTCTGTCTGTCTTCAGTGTTTCCAGCGTGCAGCGACGTGCGAATGATTAATGACTTTGACAGCACAAATGAAAATTGTTAGAATTACATTCGAAGTGTTTTCCTCGCTTCTTTTACCCTTTTACCCTCTCCTTTGAATAAAATGAAATGTTGCTTTTAAAGATATATTAAATTTTATGCTATCAAATGTAAAATTCAGTGAATTTATTATTAAAGTAATGAAATATACAATAGAATAATGCATATTGTATGGCGAAAATAATTGACAAATTTTCATATTTAATTGAAATGCGCCATCACCGGGGAAAATGCATAAACAATGCAAACGCAGTTATTTTTGAAATGTATCTGTATCTATATATGTATATGGTAAAATGTATCTGCAACTGCTTATACGTACGTGTACATATCACATGATAGACAGCTTGTAGTTTGAAGTGGTGTGGTTCGGAAGAATGAAGAATGTACAATGTGGAATGTGTAGATTGCAGCTTGAGTGTAGGGTGCATTGCAATAGCTCATGGAGATCAGCCAATGGCGTTGTTTGGCTTTGTAAAATATTTAAAGTGAGGCAAAAAAATGAGATAAGTACGATTTTTTGTAATATCCTCGCTCCATGAACAATTCTTCTTGTTTTCACAGTTTGACTGTACGAGAAATATCCATAAGTAATTTAAAGATTAGGCCATATGTATCTTCCAAATAAATGAAAAGAAAATACATAAATTATATTTAATATTTCAACCATGTTCAACTAATGGAGCAACTTAGTCCTAACATATTTTTATTTTAGAATTACAACAACATATCGCACCGCTCTCGTATTAAGGCAATGTTTTATTAAAAAATGTGTATATTTTTTTCTCTTTTTTTTTAATATAAAAAAGAGAAATTAAATAACGCGCTTTCAAATAACAATAATAATGAAATGCAATGCCAGCAACAACAAAATATAATAAATAAATAAATAAACGAACGAACGAACAAAAATTACATTGGGTATTATGACTGAAAGGAGGGGTGGGGACGTGCGGACAGACGGACATTAAATAAAAGAGCGAATGATGGTGATGATGATGAAACAAAAGTACAAAATATGTATGTATGAAAAATAAAAATTGAAAAATTATGTACATTATATTAAAAACGGCAAATAAACGACAAGCGGAAACGCGGCCATTTAAGTGGAAGTTAACATCCGTCCGACAAATGCAATGAATGCAAAATAATATGAAAACAGATACACAGATACATATGTATGAACGCACATAGATACAAAACCATGTATCTATATCTATAAGCATGTATGTATAAATCTGTATGTGAGTGTGTGTTTATGACTACGCTCGACATTTTATTGTTTGCGAATTGAAAAAAAAAAAAAATTAAATAAACAAACAAAAAAAAAAAATAATACAAAGAAATGTATAAAAATTAAAATAAAATAAACTGAATTATTATTTGTGAATTATGGAAAATAATCGGACATTTCAGTTGTCAGTGCATTGTTGCCGATAGATGTTGGCAATGTTTTGTATTTGTACATTATACACGTACAAAATAAAAAAATGATTGCTTTGGTGGTGTCGCTCGTTTTATTTTGTTCTTGTTTTGTAATGGCATGTACTGCACTTGAGGCGCTGGCGTTAAACATAATTTACTTGTATATTTCCTAAAGCTTTTTAAATTTTTATAATAATTTTATAATAATATAAAATATTTTATCTGCAAATTAAAAATATTATAAAGTAGAGGTGGCCGTGATATATCTATTATCCACAACTATGCTCCCGAAATCATACAATTTTTGCAATTTACTTATTAATTTGGTGTTCAGCAATTGCAAATCGCCAAAATATTTTCGATATTAAATCGGCAGCTTTTAAGTGGAATGAAAAATGAAGTGCATAATTTTACTCAAAAAGATATAAAATCTCTTTTGGGTGGTCTCAAATCTTTTCTAAATTCAATGAAATAATGAATATAATTCACAATTAGTTTAATCTACATTTAGTCATAGCAAGAAAAATTTGCGAATTGACTAGATTTTTTTTTTTTATTGTCTACTTTATTTGCAATCAGTCCAATTGTGGACTATAATGAAATTTTGTAATTAGTAGAAGAAATTGACATTATAGTTTATTTAGGATGCGGTTTGTCTAGGGAGTATTCAAATGAATACTGAACAGATTCAGTACAAGTACCTCATTATGATTGACGGATTGGAGGATCCGAGGGATGAGTTCGTTTCAGTCTACGTTGCATATTTAGGGTTAAGAAGATTTGTTGCCAAAATATTTGGATGTATATTAAATTTTCCAAGATAATTTTTGCTCTGACGCACAATCTCCCTCTACAACCCTTGGTAGTCTTTATGTATGTTTTTATTAAAATTAAAAAGAATGCAAGAAGAAAAAAGGAAATCCCCCCCTAAAAGGGAGCACCTGTTGCAAAAATTTTGTATGAATTGACCACTCCCATACCCATTGATAGTCCCAATAAAATGTGTTTTGGTCTTTATCGATTAATCAATGAACAATCGATTGTTTTGAGTAATCAATTCATCGATTGGTTCAAGAATCAATATTTGATTAATTAATAGACTCGGTACTGATTAGCAAGCGTATTAAAAAGCATTTATATTTTTCGTAGTAAAAATATCAAAAAACTTAATATTAAAAAATACTTTGTGATAATCATGATCGGTTCTTTTAACGATCATCAACAATCGATTATTTCCAACAATCACACAGCCCTTTAATTAGAAATGACTTTATCTGCCGAGATCTTAATGCATTGCTGTGTATATGTATTTGTACAGTCTACAATAATTTTATTTATTAATTATTTTATTGTATCATTTTAAGGACAACATACAATACAAACCCATATATAACAACAATTACAATAACAAACTAACTAAAACAAACACATCGAATTAATCTGAATTGGTTGTAATTGAAATGAAATGTCAGTCCCTGCTGATAATAATAAACGCATTTGTGTTCACAGTCTAATTAGCAGCGAATATTTAAATAATTTTACTAGCAGACAACAATTTGATAAGCGGACATTTTTAACTTTTCAGCTGTCAGTTGGCGTTAAAAGCTATTTAAGCAGAAAAAAAAATAAGAAAAAAAGCAAAAAAAAGAGACAACATTGTGCATAGCTAAATGGATAAATTTACGTAGCCGCTGCCGGCATATAGATTCATTGGATTGTCCATTGGAATATATGCATATGCATATATGCAGCAGCAGAACAGAGCAGAGTAGAGCAGATCGTATGCTACTATTTATACATATATCTCGTTGTTTGTATCTCATTTCAAAGTGTTAAATTATTGTCAATTCGGGTTTTAATTTGCGTTCAACGCGAATGCTACTTCACTTTTTTTTTTTTTACGTTTTGTATTTTTGTATTTTGTATCTGAAATGAGAAATGGATAGAGATGCTTTTTGTTTAATTGACTTTTGTCACATTTATTTGCATGTGCACAATATCCACATTCAAAATGTCAATTAACTTTTATTTAATGATAATTATACGAAGCACAGAAGAGCAGCAGCAGCAAACAAACGCCTTAAAATGACCATTGAGGTTATGTTTTAGTTTAGTTATTTACGAATATACCCAATTGGAATTTTATAGTTCAAAATGTTTATATTTTATGCACGAATTAAAAATGTGCTGCTAATTAAAATTACCATTGTCCGTCCGTCTGTCTGTTCGGCTTTATACTAGACAGCCTACCAGTTATTTAGGACTATTAGAAAATTAATGAAAATGTAAATAAATTCTCAGCGCAAGATGTAGCAGTAGTATTGCTTAGGGTCTGAGGCAATGTACTATTTATAACACAAAAATAGATATCTAAGTGGCGCATTAGATTTTAATTAAACCTGAGCAGCAGCATTCTGCAATTAAAATTATAAAATAATTCAAGTGCAAAAGTGCCAGTCGAGCCGACAGCAGCCATTTTATTATTATCCTTTAGCGTAATTATTGCGCTTAGTAAGATATTCAGATACTTTACTAGACACTATAGATGCTAAGTGCTGTCTTCGTTACATTAAGCTACTCGAGAGTGCGACTTTCTTATACACGTTGACTGCTTGCTGCGCAAAACCAATAAACAAATTCCTTGGCATGTTTAACACTTTCCGGTGTTACTGTTCTGTTTTATTCTATTCTATTCGGTTTGGTTCTTTACTACGCTGAGATGCCTCTTTTCTTTCTTTGTTTGTGACCTTTCTCGAAATGCCTTCTGTCTTTTGTCAAATGTGGCTGCCACACGCGCATTTCTGCAACCCTTTACCCCTCAGCATACTCTTCCGCTGTTTATGCTATTCTAATAATATTTTCACAGTCAACTTTTGCGTAAATTTAATTTCATTTGGCGATTAGTGTCGCCTTTTTCCGCAGCACAAAACATCAAAAATACACCATGTCCTTTGTGTGTGTGTGTTTGTGTGTGTATGCATCCCTTGAATTACAATAATACAACTTGGCGCGGCGGCGTTTGCTTGTCTTTTGTTGTTTGTTTCTGTTAACAAAATTGTTATTTCGCCATTAAGAAATTTTATAATACTTTATTGTAATGGCGGATGTGCACCGCGGGGCATCGCTATTGTTGTTGTGTGCAACTCAAGTGAAAGTTTGAATATTTTCAAAACATTTCCGGAATACACTTGTGTAAAAATGAGTTTTCTTTTTTTGGAAGAGTTTAAAATTGTTGATTGGACAAAGCTTTCTGCCATAAAAAATACTTTGAATCAAGTACTATGAAAAAATATTGTAAATGATATGATTTTAATTTGATTTGAGCTTCTAAAATGAGTTAGAATGTAGAGAGTTTTGTTAATACATAAGACTATGTAAGGTATACTCATGTTGCAATTATATCAGGTGACGTATTCCGCCACTGTCTCTTGCTAATTTGACAACAAATATTGTTGAGTATGCATAGTATGGTGAATTTTTAAAATTTCACTTTACATGTGACAACTTTTCTGCTTTCACCTGACAAACTATGATGTCTTAAATTCGACATCTGTAAACTCTTCAAACTTATAATTGTAATTTCAAAAATATAAATAATAATTCAAAATAATTTTTACAAACTTTCACAGTCTTTCAGCATATAAATTTCTCAAAAAAAAAAAAAAAACAGCAGCACTCACACACATACAAGTCAATTATCACACACACACTCACATATACAGATAATCATAAGTATGTACTTCACATATACAATTTCATATAGAGTTGAACCCTTTTTCTATTTGGTACAAAGTCTATTTGATTTACGACACCCAAGCGGCGTCACCTGAGATTAAAAAATAAAAAGAAAAACCCATTTCCAAAAAAAAAAAAAAAAAAAGCGAAGCAGAAACCCACAAAAGACGAAAAGGAGTCACATGAATTGAGTTTGAATTGGAAAAAAGCTGCAAAGCAGTTGGCATGAAAGCATTAAAATCAGTGACAGGCAATAGCGAAAAGGATTGCGTTGAAAATGAAGCCTTGTAAGGCACATACAGACAGACAGACAGACATACAGTGGAGTGCACAAAGGCTTGGGTGCAACCCACACATACATACACACAATATACACATTTATGCTATTGAAACGAAACGCCAAGTGTTGCCACTGCCACGAATTGAATTGTTTTGTTGCCACCAAAAAAGGGCCAGCAACATCATTGGCACCATATGTTGCGTAATTTGTGTTATTGCCATTTGCTGCCGTATGAAGTTTTTGATGTTCAGATGTGTGTGTGTGTCTGTGTGTGTATATATGTATATTTAAAAGTATGTAGAAACGATTTACTTGCAAAGCTCTGTGCTTCATTTAAAAAAAAAAAAAAAAAAAAATAACAATATAAAAAGCGTAAAAGTTAAAGAAGAATTTCTAATAACTTTCTTCATTAAAGCTAATGAATGCTATACACCTGACATTTAATTAACTAATATGCAACATTACCAGGCACACATTTGTTTGTATGCGAATATGACTTATTTGCCACGCCTACTAATTCATTAGCAACGCATGTTAGATCTCTTTTTCTTGCGACTTTGTAAAAATAATTGCAGCTCATCAATCTCGAATGCAACGTCAGAAATGTCAACGCATGTAAAGATGTGCATTGAAGCCATTTTCTGGTTGCGTTAAAGCTTCTAAAGAAATTAAAGCCGCTTAAATGAGAACTGTTTGTGAGCGAGGACGAAATATATTCAGGTAAATATGCATTCAAGTAAAAAACCCAAACCAACCGAACACATTGGCGCCAATCTTATGTGACATCTGCTAAGGCGAATATAGGCAGTGAGATTTTGTGACTGTGAAAAATTTTTTGAGAATAATTTCAGTTTTAGAAGTACAAGAAGCTCATCGACAAACTTGTAAGCCGATCAATATCATCTCAGGACCATCATCGAGATAGAGTAGGATGTTTGAGATAAACACTAACCGATTTAGAGATGTCTATCTAGATATGTCTGCCTATTCGTCCTTCTGCTGCCAAATGAAACTGATTATCTCGGAGAATGTAAGAGATAGGGTCACTACATTCGAAACTTAAACTCTCCTGAGACGTCAAGTAGTCACTTCCAAACGGGTTTTCTCTAGGGTACCCCTCATACAAACCTACCCCAAAAATGTTGAGTTTTTACGTGAAAAGTTCTGTGTATACGTAATCTTGGAACTCTAAGTTTAGTAAGGATTATACCTTTGATAGTCTAAATAAAATATCCTGATTGGGTAGCCTCTTATAAATTTATTCCAATTTTTTTATTTTTTCTATAAAAATTTAATATAATTAAGTAAGTTACATAAAAATGGGGTTCAGGGTATTTTACAGTCAACATACTCGACTTCCCCGTTCTTTTTTGTTTTTAATAGGTTTCAGACACTGTGGGAACTTCCAGAACTTTTGTAGCCGCTCAGAACTTGGAAAAGATAGCATGGATCTAGTCTTGGAAGCCACTTACCATTGAAGCCGCTCTGTAGGGTAGTAGTGTCTTGCCCATATTATCATCATCAGGTGGAGATGCAAGAACTTTCACATTTATTTAAAATTTCCTAATTTTGAGCATTGCCAACAGCAGTTTTAATTTTTCCGTTATAATTTGGAGAGCTGACTTAGATTGTTAATTCGATAAAGTATTTTTTTGTGAATGGATTGCATAAAAACTTTTAAATACATGCCATGTGTAATTTCTAGTCCCGTGATAGTACTCAAAACAAAACTGTTTTGAGAAAGTTTTCTAGTAGCGCAGACTGCGCCAAAAGTCAAATTTTCTAGATGGCAATAAATCAAATAGCAATTACATGAAATTAGGCATGTTTTCTCAATTTTGCAAAGTCACAAACACACACATACGAGTATATGTATATGATAGATACACATACATATCTAATCACATACATAAACACATACTCACATGTGGTACTGTTGCTGCTTTTGTTGTTTTTGTTATTGTTGCTTTCGGCGTCGTGGGATTAATTGCGGCAGCTGGAGCACAACCATTTTACCACGAAGAGAAAAGAAGGGTTAAAGTGCAACTTGAACTTATTTCAATCGAAATACGCCGGGGTTGCTATAATTAAGTGTGAGCAGTATAGGCAGTCAGTCAGTCAGTCAGTTTTGTTATTTAGTAGTCATGTAACATATGTGGCAGTTTTCTAATTAGAACAGAATTTAAATCTATCTCATTGCAGTAGATTTACAATATCGTAAAATTGCTTGTTGCAACGAGTAGGCGTGGTAAATTTTCCCATGCATGCAACTTAAATACGAAAACGAAAAAAAAAAATAAAGAAAAAATGATCTAAACACTTTACAACAGCAACAACGAGATGAATAATATTTTCTTAGTTAGTGCTAGAGTCGAGTAGAGTCGAATATCTTTAAAGTGCGTGTTTTGCGGATATTTATCTTATTTTTGCAACGTTTTGGATTTTTATTACAAATCAATTGAAGCATCATTAGCATAATTTATACAAAACGTTCGCTTAATGATGATCAACGCAACGCAATGCAGCGCAATGCAATACAAGACGATGCCTTGGCAAGTGGTTTAACGCTTAGAGCAATACTCA
The DNA here is from genome assembly GCA_018903435.1 of Leucophenga varia. Classification (NCBI taxonomy): domain Eukaryota; kingdom Metazoa; phylum Arthropoda; class Insecta; order Diptera; family Drosophilidae; genus Leucophenga; species Leucophenga varia. The sequence goes on along the minus strand of JAEIFJ010000299.1, from coordinate 778,525 downwards.
AACTGGCTGAGACTGAAGCTGCGGCTGCGGCTACGGCTACAGCTGCAAGGAAGGCGGCAAGTAGTGTATACTATCTACGAATTGTTGTGTCTCTAGATGTGCCAGCAAGGTTTTTTTGTAATTTTGCAACCCTTATCGACGCAAGCGCATCCAGCAGCGCAGAGCAATCAATTGACTACGTCGATATTTCGATATTTCGTCGTTTAAGTTTAGAGTTTGCAGTTTGCCGTTTGGAATGTATCTGTGCGGGCTTGCATGCTTTTTTTTTTTTGGGGAGTGAGTATATTGTCATTGCATGTTGACAAGTGGCTAAAGCATAATCAGCCAGACGAAAGTGAAGTTGTTGTCCAAAGATTGTGAGATGAGAAAAATAAAAGAGCTTGTGGAAATTTGTAATATTGAATCCTTGGTACTCTTCATTCATATCGTGTTTTAGGATCTTAAGTAGTTTGACGATTTTCAAGTCTGAATTAAATGCCAATAATAAAGCGCAAGTATGTTTTCCTTTCCATGATGTGCTAGGTTTTAAATTTTGTGCTAGGTACCATTTATATTGGTCACTCCATCGATAAATCGATTTATCAATGAAGTGACCAATGTTCGATATTCTAACATATTATCCAATATTTTAGAAAATCGATACTATAAATTGTCTTAGAATATCAATACAATCGATTATTTTAGAATGTAGACAGATTACTCTGAAAAATATGACTTAGCCTGCGCCTTGTGGAAAGCGCATCTAGGTCCTTCTAAAAGCACAAAATATCATTTCCGACTTTAAACAATTTTGGATTTCTGTAGACTACAAACGACTTTGAAAAATTTCATATCATTTTGAGTGTTACAAACTTTTAACGAAAATGTATTAACCAAAAATTCCATCTAAATGTAGTATAAAAAAAACGTTAAAGGACGACGCCGCCTTGTCGCATTTGCAGTATTCATGTCTAATGCGTCGCGACACTAGACTGCATGCTTCTCTGGATACAGCGACGAAGTGCATATGTAGACAAACATGTTCCAGCGGGATTTGACACTTCTTCTTCGCGCGCGTCGTGCTTGTCGTACACTAAATACAAAGTACAGAAAGATATTACTTGAGAAAAGAGCTTATTTCACACTGCATAGAAAGTAAGTATCAAAACGATTTGCTTGCATGCATGCATGTATCTATCATTAGCAAACGTATTAGTTTCACGTGATATATTCATTGCCAAACAAGCCTTAAACATCAAATTCAAACAAAAACAGATTCATGTGCCATTCCTTAGATTTGCTAAGTTGTCTCTCTCTCTCTCTCTATCCTCTCTTTCTCACACAGAGTTTCGCAATTGAAGTGTATCTATCAGCGCGCACAGATCGAATGTCATCTATTACGCTGCAAATTCTATTCAAGCCAATCGATGGCAATTGACGATGGCGTCTCACTTGAGAGCCGCGCCCACTAAACTAAGCTAAAGCTAAGCTCACACAGTGTGGAGTAGAGTAGTAGTGTATGCATTTGCATGGAATGGACGCTTGGTTGCTTGCTTGCTTGCTTGCTTGGTATGGCTCCAATATGCGCGCGGCTGATTAAATCGCGTTCATCAGTCAAATCGGACGCGACTGTGATTGTCGCCAGCGATAGCGTCACAGCAATGACAATTTCACAAAAAAACTAAATAAAACGCACGAGGGAAAATCGTATTTTGCAAAAAAAAAAAAAAAAAATACAAAATAAACAAAAAAATAAATAATAAAAGAAATCACATACAGCAATTGCTGCATATAGTGATATATCAGCGATCGATCGATCGATTGGATCGTTCAATACGGTCCAAGACTCGTTGGAGCGTCACGTAGCAATACGACAGCGCCAGGCCTAGCCGTGCTATGCTATGCCATACCATGCCATGCAATGCCAACTTCATATGCAATGCAGCTGAAGTACACCTAGACGCCATGATATTTAATTGTTTCGGCTGTACTAATCACCAATTGGCAATCTTAATCGGAATTTTAATTTCGCTTTGCTATGGAAGGTGGCGGACTTTAAACGAGTCAAGCTGACATTACCACGACTTGAAGAACAAGAATCTTTACAGCTAATAATAACTCATAAACTACCGCGACAAAAGCCAGAATACATACATATAATGTTGCACAGTGGTTCGAAAGCAATAAATTATGTGTGGGAATTTCAGGAAGTGACACAACGTGATGTCGAAATTAAATAAATGGAGGGAAACTGTTTTTTTAAATTCTTATTTAACATATTAAATGCTATTTCCCTATTCTTTTTAGTGGGTATTTAAATATGTTCCTCTGTCCGAACATGGAAAAATTGCTCCGAGTTATCATAAAATTCTATATGAAGACAATAAATTGACATAAATTATATCAGATTTTTTTTTAATTTTACATGCTGGACCACAGTGCGTTGTGCTTGTCGTTCTCATATAAGTTGTCGTGTCGTCATTGTCGGATTGTACAAGTTGGCGAAACTGTAATTACATATGAGCAACTTTTTCACACCTGTTCAAACAACTTAATTAACAGCAACCAGCGACATATTAAACCAGCCCAGCATGTTAAAGAAGAAGAAGAAGTATGGAAGCATTGAGGCTGGTTGGAGGCTGCATCATTGTAGCCATACATACTATATGTATCTTCAGAGTCTCTCACTCACTCACTCATCAACTACAATTAAGAGCCTATGGGAAAGTTTCTAATTAAATGATTGTCATCTTTTTTATATATTTTTTTTTTGTTTTTTTTTATGGTGGACACTGGACAATCATGCGCATACAATTACAACAACGCCGGCGGCAGTAAGACCAACTTTAGCAGTCAAACAAATGAAACCAAAAAAAAAAAAAAACATACAAACTTTTGTCATTATGCGAAAAAAATAGCAAAAAAAAAAAAAAAACTATCTGAAAAACTGAACAACTGAAATTATTAACAAACAAAACTCACAGCTAAAGTCAGCAGCAGGCCAGGTTGGCACAAAGCGCGCGGTTTTTGCATAAACTCCAAAAAATTGAAGCTACAATGAGTTGCAATGAGGTCATCAGCTTTAACAAAAAAAACTAAGTAACTAAAAACAGTAGAAGCAACAACATTTTGACCAGTGTCGCCTTCAACGCATACATCATCATCTACCATCTTCAGCTTTTCCATGTAATAAAGCCAAAAATTTGTTGGCGACAAAAATGTTTTGCAATTTAATTAATCTAACAAATGAGCAAACCACATTGGCGGCAACGACGACAATGAAAATGATGACGACAACAACAACAACAGCAACAGCAGCAATATATGAGACAGAGCGCAACCTCAACTCAACTTCAAATGAGCAAACTTAATCAAGGTGCTTGATATATGTGCAACTTCCATTCGCAAACACACTCTATACACTCCACTCTACTCAAGTCGAGTCACTTGAAGTTACTGACTGCTGACTGAGTGACTGCGAAGCTGTGAATCGTTCTAGATAAACATTAAAACTCCAAAGTGCCTAATGATGTAGCCAATAATGGCTGCCATAGCCATTCTCCGATGTCCTCCAAACTGATTTAGCAGCCGGGCGCTATTCATCGCGAGTTGAAATTTCCATTAGCGTCTTATCATAATTGCAGCATTAATCTGCGCTTCAATCGTCTACGGGTTTTGGGTTTGCGTTTGGGTTTTAACTTATGCAAATACATACTTATAAAAGTGCTGCTGCTGCTGCTGCTGCATACGTGTACAACCTCAAAGCTACTCAAATCAACTTGATTCTTATTCTACAGGTTTGAGCAGACTCATCCATAGTTTATAATCAACTTGAGTTTTACTAATGAAAATGCTGGCGACAAGTTGCAAGCTAAATGTTAATGTAAAAATTATACACAAACACAAGAAGGCTTAAAACTACATAATGTATCTATAGATTTTTTCCAAATGGCTATTGTATGCAGATGAGTTCGCTTTAAGAACGAATTAAGCAATGGATTTCTAATTGAGTTCTAACATAGCTATATCTTTTTTTCAATGAAGTTGTAATTCGTTTCGTCGAAAGGAAGACTGGAGAACTTTCCAGAAACACTGGACTCTAAAGTCTCCAGACTTTTTAACCGTACAAATATTACCGATTACACTACAAAATTTTAGTTGTAATGTTTTCATTTAATGCATTTATTATGTTAACCAATTGTCAACAAGGCACTGTCTGAATAGTACACCTAGTTCTCTTTGCACTCCTTTTTCTAATAATAATTCACTGTTAGACTACTTCATCTAATTACTGTTTACATTGCATGCATTCATGTGCAAACCCTTGGTTCCGCGCACTCGTGGCTATATTTGCGAAAAAACCAATTCATAAGCATTGCATTCCATGCAGCACGTAATTAACAACGCAATGAGCCACGAATGCGTGTCACCTCAGTTACTATTGCCGCTTTTGCCACTGTTGCAGTCGCTAGAGAAAACACTTTGCAGGATTTTTGTATTGCATTTCGCCTGCGAAGATTAATGAAGAGCGCACGGAATAAGCCCGGCGGCTAGCGACTTATGGAAATTCATCATTACCGCCAATGGCGACGATGACGACGACTACGATGAAACTAGGAGTTGTTTGCGGGGAGTGCAATTGTGGAAACTTACCATGTAATGAGTGCGCGCAAATGGAGCCAAATGAAGTCGACTGGCAAGGCATGGCATTGCATGGCATGACATCGGATGGCGTCTATAGAGACGCACAAAACCGCAACCAGGGAAGCAATGTCTCAACGTTGCGCGTATTTGTCATTGTCAACGTTTATGTACAAACATAGAAACTTCGTGGCTAGACCAAACAAAAAACATGGACAGCAACAACAGCAGCAGCAGCAGCATTAGAAGTGTTCGCTTTCACGCAGGTGATTAACATAAATGCAAAATGTCATGTTGAAGTTTATTTTATACAATTTTCAACTTTTTTTTTCTAATTTAAATTTTGGGTGGGAATGTATTGTCAACAAAAAAAGAAAACAAACAAACATAAATTCCAACACTCTTATTTTTTTTTTTTTTTTTTGGTTTATTGTATTATTCTCGATTTCATTTGATTTGGGCGCGTGAATGTAAAGGATTTTCTAGGGATCAAATGCCCAAAACCCCAAATCGAAAAATAAATAACAAAAAAATAAGAAAAGAAAATTGCTGAAAAATCAGCGCAAGTCATAAATCACAGCAAATGCCAAACAAATACCAGAAATGCAAAAAGCCAAAAGTGAAATTGGCGTCGTCGTCGTCGTCCAGCACCTTGATCAATGCAAAAGCACGCTTTAGCCTCACTCCACCATATATTCGTATATATACGTATACTCTGGCAGCCTTTTTCTAGTATTGAATTCAATTGGAAATAAAACTTTTGACTTTTCCCCAAAAAATTTTTTTTTTTTCGTTTTCCGCTGCTCAACGCGATTTTGTCTTGATTGCATTTGGCTGTGCGAAAGCAAAATCTCCATAATATATGCCAGAACATATCCTGTACACAAATTGCATAGCAACGGGTGGGCAGTGACCGTCAGTCGTTTGGATAGGGATAGTCGAAAGGATAGCTTAAAGAAGCATGAGACTCTATTTCGCACATTATAATTCAAATTTATACAAAACAAGTCAAATCCAATGTGAAGGCAGCCAGCTCGAAAGTAGTGAAGTACTGAAGCAAAGCAACCCTTTTCATCTCAACCGAATTTGTGCTGTTTAGTCCTGCTAAGCTCGCCATTTTCTTATCGAAATTCTATCATTAAATTCATGCTGCACGCCTTGAGTCCGAATGCGTATGCGAAAATAAAAAAACTCGGCACATTTAAATCAAAGATTGTTTTTCCATTTCCAATTCCATGCGCATGTTTTTCTTTGACTTTTCCGGCTTTTTGCGTTTGCTGCTGCTGCTCACACAAATCATGCGGAAGCTATAAGTGGAAATCGCGTCAAAGAGTGTCGGAAAAATAAAATTTCCATAGCAAAAAAAAAATTATCCTTAGGATGAAGTTTGTTGCGTTTAAAAGAAATTTGCTTTGCGCCTGTCAACCGGTATCGAGTTAAGGACTAAAGCAATTCATAAAAAAAAAGAAACATTTGAATAGTCAAGTCGCCCGCCACGCCCACTCTGCAATGGCTCAGGGACATTTACAGTACATGTTGTGTGCCGACCAAATAATTCTATGAAATACCCTTTACACCCTGTACGAAAAGAGTAAAATACATGATAGACCCTATAAAGCGTATACATGTTCTTAATCAGCATAGAATGCTGTGTTGATCTAGCTTTTTCCGTCTGTCCATCTGATCATCCGTTCTATACACTGCTCGCTCTTCATAAGCTTTTTAATAAAAAAAAAACCTAAAATATATGTTGTGTCTAGGAAGGTTCAAATTATTATACAATTTTTCAATTTGCCCATCTATATATTCATATACTTAAATTTCTTCTTCATCCTGTAGCTACTTTTATATAATAGTATTATAAGTTTATAGTATTCCATGCAAAGAAGGATATAGAAAACTACTAAAGCTGTCAAAAGTATTCGGAAATCGAATTTTCTTCGTTTTTTTTTTTCTCGAAACTTTAGTAAAATAGACTACAAAACTTTATTTAAGATGCGCTTCAATCGCTTCATCGAGAGTTACGCATTGCTAGACAACTAAACTGCCAAGCTGACTACCACAACAACAACAACAACAACGGTACTAGTAACAAGAACAACAACGGATGTCCTTTGACACTTCCTGTTTTTCTTATTCACTGATTTTTATTCGCTGTTTGAGGATACGCAAATGACCCATTTGGGGGATGTTATTACACTTTAGCCAGGCACTTCTACTTCTCGTTTGCCTTCATTCGAGTTCTCATACATTGCTATATATATCTTTCTCTTTCTTACTCATTCGTCGCATACGTTGAGTTGCTATTATGCCACATGCCAAATGGGCACATAAAAAGGATAAAGAAATTATTTTCGCATTGAATACAAGAGTATGATAAGGACTTTGTTGTCGTTGCTTGGCTTAAATCCGTTTATGTAATTTTTACGTTCATTCATTCATTCGCACTCCTTGAGCTGATTCCTCTCACAGTATCCTGTACGACTCGATTGCGGCTTTGTTTCGGCAAGCATTGACTTTGAAACTGCCACAAAACGAGCGCATAGGGAGTTGTTTTGTTGTTTTTATTAAATAGTTAGAATTGTTGCTATACGACTCGATGACGTTTGAATACATTTTAAAAACTGCTGAAGTTCTTCAATATTCTTTAATAAAAAATTGCGTATACGCATTGTACAACTCATTTTATTTAATTTTAAATTTCTTTGTATTCACTTTTTCTAAACATTTAAATCAAAATAATCAAAATATGCAAAAATTGCAGCGCGTGCCAATAATTAAGGATCTTCAATGGTTAAAAAAAAAAGTCGCTGCCAACTCTTTTCACTCTTTGCTTATTATTATTATTATTTTTTTTTTTGCATTGTTATTATTGCTGCTGCTGCTTCTGTTATGCTTAATGCTGCTGGCTGCATTGTTTGTCACAGACGACGACGTTCTCGACTGCGCAATGAAAGGATCAAATTGCATTCTTTGCACTTGGTGTCCTTTTGTGTGACCTTTCATGTTTCATGCTAGAGAAAAGGAAGCAATGTTTTGTATAGACTGAAAGGACTAAAATTGTATAGTAGCATGCATAAGTAGTGGTAAAAGGGGTTTGTGTCATGCGTTGGCGTGTCCTTTTTGTCTTTCTAATTGTTGTACTACAACAATATGCCATTGTTGTGGGTGATTTTTAGCGTTTCTTTATTTTTTTTCTTCTGTTTTGTTTACAAACAAAAATCTTCAATTCAAGCTTTTGTATGTACATATTTACCTATTATTGTTGTGGTTCTTCTGCGCATCCTTGTTGTTGTTTGTTCTAAAATTAAATGCACAAAAGCAGCATTTCATCTCTGTTTAGTTTATTTACAACGTTTTTGTATTCCAATTTCTTCTTTTATTCATTTTATGTATATTTTGTTTTTTTACTTTTTTACAATGAATTCGCAATGCATGCAATTGTTGTGTATACAGAAAAGTGCGTTCTATGTTTTTTTTGTTGGGAAAAGTTAACAATTGTACAGTGGAACTGAAATTTGTAACAAGGATACGCAATATATACATGTAAACCAAAGTAAGTAAGAAGAATACACAGCAAACATTCAGTTGTACTTACTTTGCACTCATTGTACTAATATCTCCTTAAAATTAATTTATTCATTCTTATTATTTACTATTTTTTGTTTCTTAATTTTTTTACGTTTAAATTTCGTTATAATTCCCAATAAGTTTTATATTGTTCAACATTTCTTCTATGCTGTGTCACTGTGCTGTGATGATAGTAAATGCAACGAAGTTGTGTATGTGTCAAGGTGCTGCACATATACAATAAAAGCATAACTATTGCAGGATGCTTGGACGACGTTGCATGCATTGCATGTGCTTCCTTTGGCAGGATTTGTCTGTCGCGCAGCATAAGCTTGCTGTACTTTTCGTTAGTATTATTATACTTGTTGTTATTGTTGCTGTTGTTGTAGCTACCCAGTTGCAGCAAACGTTATCAACAACAATTGCAGCGTAGGTATATGGTATAAAGAAATAACAGCTAAGTATGATCTTGTTTGTAAAAAATCTAGTTACTCAAAAGCACTTAAAATCAAACAAACAGTAAAGCAAAACACCAAACGCCACGAAACGAAAAGAACGCCAAAGTTGTTTCACTCATACTCAAATTTAACTTAACTCATATCAAGTCAAGTCTCATTCCATTCAATTATTTTACGCTGCACGAAATTGAAGCTAAATCCTGCTAAATGCCTGCAGCCGTAAGCCATGCAAAAGGATGTTGTGATATTCGAAGGACTAGTGCCTTCCAATATTGTTGCTGGATTTAATCTTATCGCCATGTTAAGATCTCTCTTTGTGCACAGCGGTAGCGGCAGCAGGCAACAAACAGCAGACAGCAGGCACACGGCAGGCTCAATTTCATCACTCAAACTACTTCATTTCGACTGGTAACGCGTAACATTGCTTTTGCTGCTCATCAAGATGCTCTTGAATAGGAGTAGGAGCAACGTAAACGTAAACGTAAATATAAGCAGGAAACTGTAGTAAGGCTCGCAGGCGAATTGCATAATTTTACAATTTTCCATTTGATGCTCGTTTTGTTAACGTTTTTATAGTTGTTGTTCACTTTGCTGCTGCTGCTACTGCTGCTGTTTAATTTTTTGGAGATGCTTGTCTAATCAGCTGTCATTTGTTTGACGTTTCCCTGAGGAAAGACGACGACGATGACGACAACAACAAGGATAACAAGGCGTAAAAAGGACCTGTATACTAGCACTTTGTTTGATTGCAAATGGGGTGGAACAACCAATTTCTGCTTATTCTTCTTCTTCATACTGTCATTTTTTGATTGTTGCTGTTGTTGTTGTTACATTTGAAAATTACAAAGTCACAAGAACAACAAACACAACAACAAAAAGCGTGGCAATAAGTACAGCAACAACAAGCAAGATATCAGCAGCAACAATAACAATAATACAAAATGTTGTTTTCAGTGAATTTGATGACTTTTATGTGTGCATTTAGACAAGAGATCAACATTTAAGTTGACAATAGAATAGCAAAGAGAAACATGGAGAAAGAGAGGAGTATTCTGTATTATTTTTAAGCGTTAAATCCTGTATTGTTATTATTATTGTTGTTCTTTTTGTTTTTGTTGTTGTTGATTGGCCATATAAATTGTGGCTTTTATATTCAAAGCTTTGCCAAATTGTTTCTAATTAGACAGGTTTTTATGTTGATTATTATTTGCATTTGTTGACCCATTTTTTTTTCATTTAAGACATTTGCAGTTGCTACCACTTCTCTGCTCTCTTGACATCTTAAAGATTTATAAAAAAAAATCTATATGCAAATAAGTTTACCACAAGCGTATACAATATTTCTGTTCAATTTAGTTTAGTTTAGACTGACACTACACGGCAATAATTAGTTACAACTTCCGTGAATGGTTTGCTGCTGCTGCTGTTGGTGCTGTTGACAGTAGAAAAAGGGTTCGAGTCAATGCAATAGAATGTAAGTGTAAAAGAGATAGCATACGATTCAGTTGGGTAATAAATTCCAATTATGTCAAATGTAATATTTTAATAAACACTTTTGAGCGTCTGCAAAATAAACGCCAACAAAGACAACAACAACAAAAAATAACAACAAAAACTAAAAACCAAATAAAAAAAAAATCGCAAGCAACAATAAATCTTTTTTGCTTGTCTTCATTCGCCATTGCTATACTCCCCCACATTGCACCGCACCGTATCACGCCATTTTGCTTAATGTTGCTGCTTGTGTCCACTCAATGATGTTAATATTGTTGTTGTTGCTTCTTCTTCAGTTGTTATTGCTGCTCATAGCAGTAGTTGTTGCTGTTGTCAAAATGCAGCAGCAGCGCAATTAATTATCGCCTCATTAAAATGAATACAACAAGCATTAAATACACTGAGAAAAATAATGAAAAATATTAAAATATAATATTATTGGAAACTTTGAAAAATTAGTCTGATATTTGTAGGGTATTTTACGTTTTTTGAGGGTATTTTACAAAATAAGCCATTAATATTTTGTTTTTGGCTCAAAAGCATTCTATTCTAGCGGGTCTCCAAGTTTTTAATTCCTTCCAATTACTAACCACCAAGGTAATTTCTGGAAAATACGATAGATGGTGCAGCAGTTCGTATGAATTTTTTTCATGGTATTTGTGGAGCAACCATGCGTACCCAATGCGAATGTCACCGTGTGCCTCCCAACAAAATCATTCGTCATGAACTTATTGACTGAGAGACTCATCTTTGTCTTCTTTAATGCAAGTTCATCAGGAGATGTCTACTGCTTTGACTTATCCCTCGTTTATGGATCTATCTTTGCTCGATTGTTACTAAACGGCACAAAGGTTTGTCGAGGACATCACCAAACATTCCTTTGAAGTAATTGAATGGATGATATTATGGTAAACAATGCTCCAAATTTTTTTATGAGTGCTACCACTAAAAATTATGATTCTTCAATTGCAAATTTTCCAAATAGTAAAGTATCTTATAATGGCACAAGGATAAAATCTCAATGGCAAAATGAAAACCAAATCAAACGATACGGAAAACAGCTACAAAAAGATGGAGTTTTACACATTAAAACTGCTCCCAATTGGAACATTTCCGCGCCCTCCTTTAAATGTACTTTGAGTGGCATTAGGGTTCAGGTTCCAGGTTGTAAGAGAAAAAAAATAAGCGAAAATTACAGATTTACCATAAAGGATAACAACGAAATGAAGATATTATTGGTGGCAGACAGACAGACATTCAGATGGAAGGTGGTGGGAAGTAGTATTGTATCGAAAAGAAAAAGGGTTGCATACGGATTGATTTGCGTGCGCTAAGACATTTTTTATACGTTTGGTTGGTTGGCTTTTGTTTGGGGAACGACCACAGCCAACATCATGCCAATGCCATACCACCGACATCGTCTTGAGTTATTCCCATGGGCGACATTTTGCGTTTGAAATCCGTAGAAAATAAATATAAAAAATTGCGTTTTTAATTATCAGTTAGAAACGCCGCAGGTTAGAAAACTAATTCCGCTTTGTTGCGAATGCAGATGAGTGTTGTATACATTTTTAAATAAAAAAAATACTTAGAAGAGAACAGAACGGAAGGAACCGAACCCTTAGTTTGCTTACCTTTTCGCAGACTTTGTCTATGCGTCGTCTTGGCAGCAGTAATAAAAATGGCATCAAGGCGGCTTGCCTTTGTCTTGACTTTGACAAAAAATAAAAATATATAAAACAGCACTTCTAAGTATTTATAAAGTAAAAAAGAAGTTACCGCCCGATCGTCCGCCCATCTAAGACGCCTTGAGAAAAAAAATCAAAACATGGTAAAAGGCATACAGGACGCTTAATGGTCGTTAAGGTTTTACCTTGATTTGTTGTTTTTGGCGCTGTTCTACATACTTTTTAGCATCTTACTGCTTGTCTGACTCTGTCAGCAACGAATTGAATCCTGTCGTTGCGTCCATTTGCTGTTTTAGGTGTTGAATATCGAATATTTGCAACTCGTTAAATTGATTTGCCTTGTACGACAAGCGAACAAACGAATTCAATTGAATTGAATGAACTGAACTACGTGTGGACGATTTGCATAATTTTTACGACAAAGTTTTCTGTCTATGTGTATGTATGTTTGTGTGTGTGTATGTGAATCTTATTGAAATTCGAATTGAATACGTTTTTAGCTGTTGTAATTGAAAATTCGACATTATATCTGCTGCGATTTAAAATCAAACCATTTCTTTTATACTCGAAGCATTTTTTTGTTTTCTTTGAAAGCATTTTGAGTGAAATGGGGCCAAAAAGGATTTTCATTTCTTCATTGAAACTGAGAAAATTAAAAAATAGCAAACGGCGCGCATAATAAGAAATTCAAATAAACCGCGCGCTGTCATCTTAAACGAAGTGAAGCTGCTTCTGCTACTGCTGGTTGCTTACTTAGACTATTGCCACACCCACTACGCCCAGTTTTCAGTTAGTAGCAAACTAAACTTGAGCTTAGCGATTTGCTGGCGCAACACCGTCTTCAGCAGCTTGCTAAGTTGTTTGGCGCCGTCAGCCAGGCGGGCAGGCAGGCAGGCAGTCAGCAGCTTTAGTTTAAGTTTCAGCTTCAACATTTTGCCCATTTTGTCGACATTCTCATCGTCGTCGTCGTCGTCGTTCGTCGTCCTTTTTCCATTCCAGTCGACAGGATTTCTCAAAGATAAAGGGAATTGCTCTGTCAAGTAAAGTGATATATGGTCCAAAAGGACTTCAATTTATACAATTTCTTTTCTATTTTTCCTCTCCTTTATTTCTTTTTCATTTGCTGTATTTTATGCTGCTGATTTTTTTTGTTTTTATACCCTGTACCCAAAGGGTAAAAGGGTATATTAAGTTTGTGCGAATGTATGTAACAGACAGAAGGAGGCAAGATAGACCCTATAAAGTATATATATTCTTGATCAGCATTGGAAGGGGAGTCGAACAAGCTTTGTCTGTCTGTCCGTCCGTCCGTCCGTCCGTCTGTCCGTCTGTCCGTCTGTCATGCTGTCTGCCGTATGAAAACGATTATTTCGGAGACTATAAGAGGTAGAGCTTTCAAAATCGAAACTTAGACTCTCCTAGGCCGTCAAGTGTGCACTTACAAACGGTTTTTCTCTAGACCCATTTTAAGGGGTACCCCCCATACAAATGTACCACAAAATTTTGGGTTTTTGCATAAAAACGTCATTGTTTTTTATTCTAGGAAGTTCAAATTTAGTAAAAATTATGTCTATGATAGTCCCAATAAAATATCCCAATATGGATAGGACCAACAAAATTTTAGGTATAGCCCCCATACAAATTTACCCCAAAATTTTGGGTTTTTACAAAAAAACGTCATTGTTTTTTATTGTTGAAAATTTTAATTTAGTATAAATTATGTCTATGATAGTCCCAATGAAATAGACCAATATGGGTAGGCCCAACAAAATTTTAGGTATAAACCCGATCAAAGATATACCCGATTTTTAAGGTTTTTCTATGAAAATCCAATTCAATGATGTATGGTAGTAAAATAGAACCTAACTTAAGGTACATATAGATTGGGCCCTACGGTATTTCTTGTCAGTCGCTGTATTACTCGACTTCAGCTTTCTTTCTTGTTTTTTTTTTTTTTTTTCGTTCTTTTAACAAAAATGCGAATTTGTGAGTAAATTTTTTTTCCTTTTTTCCTTTTTTTTGTTGATTTTTTCTTGTTGTTTGTTGTTGCTTTTTTGTGCAATAGATTGCTGTAGCAGCATAAACACAAAAATTATAGAAAATAAACAAGTGAAATCCTCCAACTGCTTCGTTTCTTATACCCTACATATTTTTTCGCTTGATAGGAGTTTGAAAACTATGAAGACTGTTTTGTACGGCATCATTTTATTATTGTTCTAAATAGGAGCTCGAAAAACTTAGCACCCAGACAGTTAGTTTAGTTCAAATGCTCATCCAGGTAAATTCTATGAGCTTCTTCATATTTTTCAATATAGATCAATTATTTCGATATATGAATTTAACTTATAACTCTAAAGCACTAAAAAAAAATGGCATGACATCAATATATGTATCAACTTAAATATAACTTAGTGACACCCATATTTCTTCCAGCCATAATCCAGTTGGAAGTGATGGATGTTCCAAATTTCGCTTTCTCCTAAATTCTATAAGTACACGAAAGGAAGGCGAAAAAAAAAAAAAGGAGAAGAGAACGATTTTAAGAAAATCATTTAAAAGTTTTTAATGAATCAAAAAAAATATGTAAATGGTCTACCATATTCTACCTGACTGTATTTAGGAAACCAACAAAGAGTTCGTTGTACTGTTCAGATGTAATATTTTTTTCTTCCAAAATTATTGCTATACTTGTAAAAATATCGTTAAAATTTATTTTTGCCCGTTGTTTTTTTTTGAGAAGTGTATTGAAACTTCATATATGCCCATGTTGATGCTTTGTTCTAATATTCTACTTTGTTTTATTCTGTACTATAATGGTTACAAAAAAAAAAAAAAAGAAACAACAGCAATCTACCAAGTAAGACAATGGCTTTTAATGGATTTTTATAAAATGGCGCATGGCCGCGTATTATGCGAATACGGGCGGAGAATATTGCAGTGGGAAAGAGTGAAAGTATGATGGAGTGGGCCACCTAGAATTAGATTGGAAAAGCTGCTCATTTTAATTTTAATAAACAAAAAAATGGAAAATAGAAGAAAGAAGACAACTCGGCGTCTCGTCGAATTTATGTATGTAACATTGCCAAAAAAACAAAAAAACTTGTTATGTTTGATTCATTGCTTAAACAAAAGTTTAGATTTGTTTAATATTATCATATTTAAATATTTGGCTTTGTTTAGATCTGATCGTATACAAAAGTGTTTTTATTTATATGTACCACCATCAGGCAGCATAGACCTGCAAACCTTTTCCATATTAAATTAAATTAAATTTAAAAAAAAATCAACTCTACTTCCTGCTGTTTCAGCAAAGAATTCGTTTCAATTATTGCAGCGCAACTTAAAGTAAACTAAACTAAAAAAAAAATTATCTGAAACGAAATTTAAACAACAAAATAAAGAAATGTGAAACCGCAAAATGCGTTGTGCGTTGGTTGTTTGGTTGAATGATTGTTGGATTGCTTCAATGAATCAATGATGACTGCTTGAATGATTCGTTTGTATTGAAACGCAAAGCAAATGCTTGAAGCATTTTTCGCTTGGTTCTCTTCTTCTTTGTTGTTGCTGTTGCTGCTATTGATGATGCTGCTGCTGCTGCTTGAGCAGCATAACGCGAGAAAATGTCAAAAACAGCAAAAGGCTGCATTTGATGTGCGCATTGTAAAGCCAAAAGCAAGAGCGAACCAAGTAAATACAAAACGCTCTGTAACAATTGCTTAAGCGCAACAGGGGCCGCATGCAACATACAAAAAAAAAAAAAAAAAAACACAATGAAAAAACAACAACAACAACAGTTCGATCTAACCACCTACAATAATACTTAAAACGCATCAAGGGTGGCTACAGAACAGAAAGTTTATGCAGATACTGATGAGAACGATTTTAGCAGAACAGATACAAAATTTATGTTGATGATTTTTATAACGTTTAAATGAGTTTAACATAAAGTCGAACGATGTGAGCTGAAAGTAAATCTTTTCATTTTGGAAATTGGCATGCAAAAACCCACACAAACCCATACGGATACACACACACACACATAAACAGTTTGAAAATAGATGAGTTTTTGGCAAATTATAATTAGAATTTTTATAGGCAAACCATGCATTGTCTCTCTATTACTTTAGTACATAATTATGTGTGTATGTGTGTGTGTGTGTGGTGTGCGTATGGTGGGCGTAACATCAGCCTGCAACTACGCCGGTTTTTTGCATTGTTGTAATGTGTCCTTGGGGCGTCATTTAATTGCTTTTACCAATTTGATTTTCAAGTGCCATTAAACCATTTCTATCATATGCCAAAGCCAAAGCGAAAGCCGACTGCAGAGTTTGTATCGAACAGAACAACGTCATCAGCATTGGCATTGTTGTTGTTGTTTGTGTTGTTATTGTTTGGCAGCGGCTGTTCGAGATAAAACGAAAGAAAAAGCGAATCGCAGTCATTTAAAAATATATTTTTTTTCCAATTTTGGATCCAAAAGCAGCCACCTACCCACACGCACATACAAACATACAAGAGGTTTGTCTAATTATTGTCGAAATTACGTACGAACGCATCGATCTCCGAGAATACAGAATATAGAGCCAACAAATATTGAATAATTACTCTCCAGCACCTTAGAAAGATAGCATATAAACACTTTTTTATACCCTGTACCCAAAGGGTAAAACGCTATTTTAAGGGGTACTCCCCATTCTAATCTGTTTAAAAATTGTACGGATTTTGCATAAAAACGTATTTGTTTTTTATTCTAGGAAGTCTAAATTTACTATAAAAAATGCCTACAATAGTCCCATTAAAATAGACTAATATGGGAAGGACCAAAATAAATTTTAGGTATTGGCCCCATACAAAAATAACCCATTTTTAATGTTTTTGTATGAAAAGTCAATACAATGAGGAATGGTAATTAGATAGGACTTAACTTAACGTGCATAAAGTATCTGAGGGTACAGACAGCAAGAATCATGACATGACATCTTATAAAGTATATACATACTATATATTCTGATCAACATCGATGCTAAGCCCATTTAGTTTATTCGTCTTTCGTTGAACTGTTTTACTGTCTAAATAAAATATTTTATATCCGAATTTAATTCAAATCGAACTACAAAATATTGTAACAAACGTATTCCAAAATTATAAACATTTTTGGACAAACCTCGCCAACGAGTACACACATATAATTCAGTTTCCATTACACGAAAGTGAGAGTCTCCAATGATGCGACTGCTGAGCCTGAAGTGAAAGTATCGAGCGTCGGGCATAGTATGTACTTCAATTAATTGGAAAATGAATGCTTAGTGCGGCGTGAATGGAAATTAAATACGCGCGAATGCCATTCGACAATGGGGATTCGAAGGAACAAATGTACCAGAGACGACAAACAATAAAAAAAAATAATATAAAAAAATAGAATATATTTCGATATTTTCAGTGCAACAGATTAAAGCTATTTAAAGCGTTGAAACAAATTGTTTGTTGCATCTTAACAACGCAAAAAAATTCCTGAGTTTGACTTTGTAATTAATTGCGAATAAGCAGCAAAATATTATTAATTGCCACAACTGCAGCGTAAATGTAAACGAAATAAACGAAAAAACGAAATGAAGGAACAAATGGTAACGAGAAGAATGAATTAAATGTCGCCATGTATTGCCAAAATCCCCGCCAACATCTTTAGCATCCCATATCTCACTCTATATATGTATGTGGAGGTACCTACTATATCTTTTATATAGAGTACATCGCTCATTGGCGATCTTTCGTTGGCTGTCGTCGCGTTATTTTTGTCGCATTTCAACTAAAATCGCATAGTGAAATGTCAGCGCATTGTCGTCGTCGTTGTTGTTGTGATTAAGAAGTGGAGTAGAGACAAGGAAGGTTAGTGCATACAGCAGCCGTGAATGTCATACAAGCGTTTTGGCGGCTAATTGCGCCCAGCGCCAACAGCTTCACCCATTCCAATCTGCTGCTACAGCATTCAGCATCATTAAAGGCAAAGCTACTCAAGCGCATCGTCTCATTTTTGTGCTTATTAATAGAAAATTAAAGCAATTATCAGTGGAAATCAGCGAAAGAAAAATAAAGGAAAGAAAACACCTCGTGAAATCCATTTTCCATTTATAATTTCTTATTCTTATTGAAACGGAGCACATGAGTAATTTTGCAGCACATGGACGCAGCGTATGACAACAAAAAAAAACACCAGAAGCAGCAGCAGCAGCAAGGAAAGAAGCATTTCGCATGAAATTAATTACTTTTGGCACTTTTCATTGAGCAAATGTATTCCGCGTGCAACACGACGACGACTCGTCGAGTCGAGTCGAATCGACTTGATTCGCTTTTGTATGAATGAGCAGCATGTGGCAAGCAGTCAAATGGTGCATGGGGTGGGGGGAGCTAAGTTGCATTTTTGCAGTTGAAATGAAAAATCGTTGCAAAAATTAATTATCAACAAACTGTGGCGGCCAAACGTCTACAAATGTTTTTTTCCTTACGACATCCTGGTGTGCAGTTCATCAACTTCTTCGACTAAAAGAAGACTAAAAGTCGAAGTTAAAGTTAAAACTTTTTCCTTTCAATAACTCTGACGTAGGCTAATTAAAGCTGGAAACACCCACCAACACAAAGCAAACTCTTGAGTCGCTTAGTTCGAGAATTGCATAAATTGAGAGTTCGCTTTAGCTGCAACGCATCTACCTATGCGGCGCGGCGCGTTTTATAGTTTTGAGCGGCTTTAATATATTTTTCTTGTATTTTTTTTTTATTTTATGGTTTCAGTCATAAAATATAAAAATGAAACTGTTGCTTGCACCCAAAATGGGCAAAACAATGCCTAAAAGCGTTTCTTTACAGCTCAATATATTGGCAATGCGCTACAATGGACAGCGGAGCGCGACAGCTGAAGTTTGTAGTTAAAGTTAAAGTTTATAGTTGGAGTTAGAGTTGAAGTTGAAGTTAGAAGCAGTCGGGTTTGGAGAGTTTGTGTTACTTGCATTATTATTATTA
The DNA here is from genome assembly GCA_018903435.1 of Leucophenga varia. Classification (NCBI taxonomy): domain Eukaryota; kingdom Metazoa; phylum Arthropoda; class Insecta; order Diptera; family Drosophilidae; genus Leucophenga; species Leucophenga varia. Next base: position 759,681 of record JAEIFJ010000299.1, on the reverse strand, counting down.
ATACAAATGTCCAAATGTGTGCTGCACATACATACAACTGTCAAAATGACAGCTACGCAATGCAATGCAATGCAATGCAATAATGCTCTAACAACAATGAAACGACAACAATTAAATACATACATACATATACGAGTGTACAGACACAGGCACATTGTTGTGTACACAGTGGAAAAAAAAGTTGGATAGTTTGAATTAAAAATTATTTGACAATCGTTAAATAAAGCTAAGAACTGATATAATGTTACCTAAGCAATTATTTTGGATGCCATCCAAAGCCAAATATTTATATACGTATGCATATACCACAAGATCATTGTTCTATTTCAAGATTATAGCTGCCACCCCATGAAAAGTTTAGAATATAGCAAAGCAGGCTTTTTACTGATGTATTTCATACGCAAAAGGTAGCTGAGATAACAATATTCATTTGACTGGCCTTCCAAATTATATAATGTATCTTTATACTAAATAGCCCGTTATAAACCTTTCTGCTACAGAATGTAACCATTTTCATCGGGGGGCGCTACGTACACCCATTGCTTTGAGATGTCTTTTTAAACCTCAGTGATCTGTGAGCAACCCTATCAGATTCTTTTGCTGACAATAAGTCTGGTTCAGCTACAGAAGAAGTTTAGATTTCCTAGAATTTTATTCATCTGTTGTTGTCTTGGACTGTCGCTTGTTCATTTCTGTCTATACTGAGCTGTGCATATGAAATTTTTTTCAGATCTCTGCTTTCAAAACATTTTTCTTAAGCCTGCTCCTTCATTTGTGGACCAATTTCTTACTAGTTTCTGATGATCAAAATGTAATCCTACCGCCGATGCAGAGAGAGTCTTTATAGTGCAGAGTGCAGATGTAATGTTGCTTTTGTCGAAGACCTTCTTCAAAATGGTCTTTTCTCAAATATTATTAATGAAATCGGAAAAACTTTCATGTCTTTTGATTTGATGTAATGAATTTCTAGTAAAATATTAAAAGAAAGACTTTCTATCAAAACTATAATTTTAAAAACTCTTTGCCTTGTACGACAAACGGTAATAGAAACGAAAAGATTTTCTTAGTGTATAAAATAAGCGCTAAAACCTCTGAAGTTGCATTTCTATGTACACCGTACATAAGTATTTGTATCTATGTTTATATTTGCGCGTACTCAGTATGACAAAATCTAATTGCCGAATGCAGTCGATGCGAAAGTGCAAAGTCATGTCAACAGCAATATGGCATTGTTGTTGCTGTTGTTGTTGTTGCTATTATTGTTGCAGCAGCAACAGCAACAACAGTATTGCGACATATAACAAGCGGGTGAGTGTATAAGATACATTCTTATTTAGGGTTGAAATACATACAAGTACAATGTAAAGGGTGTCAATTGATTACTTTAAGAGGGTTAACAAATATTGAAGCGTCATTTAATAAGAAGAAAAACTAATTAGAAATATATTTTTCATGGATTTGCAATAAATCGCATTGAATAGCTAATTGGATGTAGTGTAAATGGAAGTATAAAACTGACACCCTGTATCTAAATAATAGTTTTTCTGCAGCTGCAAAGAAACAAAACTAATACAATTGCGAGTGCACACACACACACACACTTTGGAATGACTTGATATTATTGTGCTAGCACTTTAAATACACAACAAATACAAAAAGAAAAGGAAAATAGAAAACAAAAAAAACAAAAACAAAATAAAAAGTTTTGCTAAAACTAAAAAGGAAGTCAACAAGGATGCGGGTGAAAATTGCCACGTACAAGCTTAATGCGGTCTAAGTGCAATAATATTACGCTACTTCATTTATTTTGGCAAGAAAATATATATTTATATATTTATAGCACAGCAAGTATGTTTGACAAAGTCGGAGATGGAGTAATGTAGTAATGCAGGATGTGACAACTGTAAGGACAATACTAATAAGAGCAAACAATAGCAACATACAAACATGAATATGAAAAGTATAAAAACGAGATGCTGCGCTGAATGTTGCAGCACAATAAGGATGATGTCATTGTCAATAGGATAACTAAAAAGACAACAACAACATTAAACAACAACAAAAACTGCAAAGAACGCAGCTGAATTAAGCATTAAGTGCGGATATTGTATAAAGCATTGAAGAAAAAGAAGAAGAACTAACTAAAGAAACTACTACTACGGAAGGAAACATAAAATAAAATGCAAGAAGGATGCGCTATACACACACAAACACACATACACAAGCCAAAATATTTGCTAAGATACACAGTTAAGATACAAAGATACTTTTGTCTTGTCTTGTATTTTTGCATGTTAAAAATTTGTTGACATGCGCAAAATTTTATAGAAACAATTGCAAAAATAAATTTTATGCAAAAATTTTTGCTGCATTTACGAAAATATAAACATTTTACAAACATACATATAAGATACATATACACACACACTATTTAAATATAAAAGATACAAATTTCTTAAAAGTCATTGAAATACTTCGATTTGGAATGTATGAATTCCTGTCCAAAATTGAAAGAATAAATGTTACACTTAATGAATTTTGCATGTTTTTCAGCAAGTTACAAGATACTTTTTCAGTTGAGCTATTGCAAATTTTCATTGCAGTCGAATGCATTAAAGTTGATAGCGAAATAAATTGTACAAAAAAAGCTTCAGATACATTTCAAATTGCAGTTATTATTATATAGTATACTCGTAGTTACCTATTGTATTGAATTGTACAATAAAAATTACAATAAAAGTATGCAGCTGTAACTAACTCAAAAATTGATAGCTTAAAGTACTTTTATTACTGCGTGAAATGCATACACAAGTGGCCTCCGGGCATTATGTAGATGTAGTCGTAATCGTACATACTATATAACTCAATTGAATATCATTTGAGAGTGCTGACTGAAATCAAATCAAATAATTTCCACTTGAATATAACGTATCTACATAGATATCTCTCTGCGGCGTTACTAATCCGCAGCATCAATCATATGAAGCACGCACAAATGTGCGAGAGAGAGATAGAGTTGGCACTTTATACTACTTTACTAAATGGTGTACTATATCGCATATACGAGTATAGTAAAAGTTACAGTTTTATTGACAAATTGCGGTGATTTCTGCAACGTCGTCAACAACATCGTCGTTGTCGTCGTCGTTGCTGTCGTCCGGCATATTGCTGGCAGGGGGTCCAAGCGTCATCATCAACATCAACAAAATCAAAATCATCGTAATCGTACAAATCCACACCGGAACTGTCAATTGTTTTTGAGTGCTGCGCGCTAAAGAAGCAATTCGACGCTTCACTCTACTGCGTCACTTTAACGATAATAAAGAAACAAATTCAATTATGTAAATTCATGAATACTAAAAATCAGAACAGTGATATCAAGAGCAGCCGCATCAACATCGTCGACAACAACAGCAACGACCACAACTAAATTTAGTACTAAAATTCGGTTACATCTATAAAGTTAGAATATAGAAATATATGTAGATACATTTGTGCATTCATCTATCCATCTATCCATCCATCTATTCACTGATTCATTCATTCATTCATTCACTCATTTATTCATCTATCTATCCATCTATCGACATAAAGTCATAGAGAAATGAGAATTATGTTAGGGAATTTAGCAATGCTGACAATTTTTATGCGCAAATATATAGAGTAGCACATGCCAGGCATGTAAGAGAGTGGGGTGTATGATAAGTTTTCGCTAGTAAATCTCAAGCGTTACACAGTCGACAGATTTATATGAAGTAATTGGCCAAAAAATCTTCTATAAATGATTTCAGCTTAAATTGGATCTAGTTAGACTCCAACAACGTGTTTGGGACATACTAAAATGAAAATTTATAATATTCGCCGGATTCAGTAAGCATTTTCATAATAGGTTTTTTTTGAAACTGTTAGCCGATTTTTGTCATTAGCTAAAAGACAGACGGACTAGGGCGAACAAGGTTACACTTGATATAGAACTTGGAAGTTTTGAACATTTTTAGAGCCTAAAAAACTTTAAATATTTTTTGTTCCAAAATTTGGGATGCACAGAATCTCTGAATAAATAAGAATTTTTATTGAAACACCTCTCGTTCTGCAAGTACAAGTATATCGCTCACTTAAAACTGACTGCCTACGCTTGTTGCTAAATAATTCATTGTATCAATTGTCAAAACAAAGTACAATACTAGATTATATACATACAATGTATGTACGATGTACAATATATTTTATTGTACTTTTTTTTTTTTTCGCTGATGTTACCGCTGACGTAGCGGCGGCGGCGGCGGCGGCGGCGAGAATATCAACGGCAATGGTGTTACTTTCAATTGAACTTAATTAAATTTGTAAGTGAATCTAGTGCGGGTTGTGCTTCCTTCATTCTATACATGAGACATTGTCTTCTTTAAATGTTTGTATGTCGCCCCCGCAGCATGTTGCATGCAACAATGACAACAACAAGAACAACAACAACAACAAAAATAAGATGTTGAAGTTGATGTTGACGACGACGATTACAACGACTGCGAACTTTTGTCTGTTGCGACAATTTACATAATTTAAGTCACTCAAATTATCCGAAAACATTTCAATTTCAAAGTGAAAAACTTGCGCGCGTATAATTCATCTCCGCACTACGTCTTTCTCTCTCTCTCTCACTCTCACATTCTCTCTGCAGTAGTTCAATGTCATTGTTACTTTTGTGGCAGACGCTGTGGCATTTTTCATTGTTGTAAATGATTTTGCGATTATGCAAAGTGCATTAATGAGTTGCAAGGAGCAAAAGAAAATAGACAGACAGACGGACAATGAGAGTAGGTTTAAGTTAAAAATTGAATGCGTTGAAAAGTATAGCATAGCCTGAGGCGCATTTGCCAGTCGCTCTTTTGTTCTGGCAAAGTATTACATTACCATCTTCGCTCAGACATTGTCTAGGCTGTATATATGGTTACTTTATTATTTGTAAATGGCTTTAATGAATTGATGAGTTGATTTAATTTGAACTACTTGAATTTTATAAAGAATTCTTTTTTTTTTTTCAACAAATTTATGTGGGCTTATTTTATTCTTTAACCGCACTCAAACATCTGTCATTATGTGTACTGTATTTATGTGCCATAGTATCTTTGGAGTATACAAGCGCAACAAATTTGTATGGCAAAATGACCAACGGCTAGCACAGGCAGAATTATGTATAACCAACTGTTCGACGTTTGCATAGCGTGTCTGCTTGAGTGCATTGAAAATAATCGAAGCGAAATTAAACTAAACGTCGCTGCCACCGCCGCCGCAGTTGCCACGCTCTTGCTCTCTATTTATTTTTTCATTGACGTTTGCCGCTTTCTGTGTTGCTATGTATCCACTTCTTAAATATTTGGCAAACTATATGTCAGTTTCTCACATAGTTTGTCACTGAGCATCGAGATCTTCTTGATGAGTCGAAGACTTACAAATTTTTAGGGAAGGATATTTGTGGCCTCGCTGGCCTATTAGCCAATAATGATCTAAGGTCTTCCTCATTTCTTTGTTTTCTTATCGCCTTAAAATGATTTGATATTTTTGGAGTCCCAAATTCATAGATAACAAGCAATATAAGATACAAAACATATTTTCCCACACTAGTAGCGTTTTGTGTTAAGATTGGTCCTAATACGAACAAGGCCAAACTTTACAGGCAAAAGAAGGAACGCAGATACATAGCGAAGACTGGTCACCTAATGAACTAAATTACCAACGTTCGCGACACACACACTGAAAGTATTCCAGTATCTCAGATGGATTCCCTGTTGCATCAGCAGTATTTATTCAGAATTCCCAGCTCAATGTGTTTCACACAAGTCTCGAGTCTCCATCACCACCAAAAATCTGAGGCAATTAATAAAGCGTTCCTCCAGGAACACACTAAGCAACAGTGCATCTCTGAACCATCTTATAATGTCAGATCCTAGTTTATAAGATGTGGATGTGGAGATCTAAGAATTTGCTGAAAATCAGAAAAAGCAGCAACTTTCAGGAATATTTTTTGAATCTCTACCAAAATGTTATGCGAAAGACTTTTTTAACTCCACCCAAAGCCTGAATATATTTGTGTAGCGTATAAATACTTCGATTTAGTTTCAATCATAGATTTTGTGGTTAGCTTAATCATGTGTTTTTGTGTTTGTTTGCGTGAAAAGAATTATTCCCAAATAAACTCAATGCAAGGCAGCCAATTTTCAACACCTCAACAGCTGCAAGGCGCACGAAAACTCACATGCCACTCAAATGGTTTTTGGCGTTGCAGGGAATCCATTTCATATACTATACAGTTCATTTCACCTTTAAATTAAAGGAAAAATAATTTTGTATTTCTTACTAAAGAAGGAAATGCGTTTTGCTGGCATTTTGTTGTACGTCTCCCAGACTGTCTGTCTGTCTGTCCATTTGTCTATTTGCCTGCTGCCTGAGAAATTCAATTAATATTAATTAGCACGCGCGACGGCATGCAATGCTAAACAAGAAGAAGAAGAAGAAGAAGAGAAAGAAGAAAAAATGCTCGCCTGTTAATATAATAATAGTTTATTTCTTGGTGTCTTGGCAAATGGTATTTTAATCATTTGCCAAGTGTGGAAATTAGACGCATTTTGATTGTAATTAGTAGCGAATTAGTAGACAGGTATGCATGTATGTGTGTATGACAGCATTCTTTCCCTCTCTTTCTAACACACCGCTTGCATACTTTAAACTCCCCTCTTCATATACAACAACAACAACATCAAAACAACTTGCTGCAATGCTTATGGTAATTACTTTTACGATCTGTTTACAACTTTTAGTGTCCATTTGTGGCCATTTCGTATATTTTTTCTGTCAATTTATGCAAATTTTTATTTGAAAAACTTTCACGAAATGCTCGCCAAGAGGTGTTAACTAATACAAACACACAAACATGCATACACACATACACACAGTTACAAGATACACCACCACAAAAATAATAATAAAAATGTTGTTTTTTTTTTTTTTTTTGAAACCTCCCTCTCACATTTTTAAAATGAAAATTTTACAGTCTTGCCTCTTTTGGTCTTGTTTTCGAGCGTTTTAGAAGTTTAATTTATTTTCATTGCGCATTTTGATGCTCGTAATGCCGGCTTTATTGTTGTTGTTGTTGGTTAGTTCTTTGGTCGGTTGGAATGAGATGTCCGTCTGTCTGTCTGCCTGTCTGTCAACCGTTGAATTGTTATTATAATGTTAAGTTTGGTGTTGGCTTTTGTCGCTTTACATTCTATTGTTGTTGTTGGTGTTGCTTTGCATATGAATTTGATTTAAAATTGTAAACAATCCGCGCCCCTTTTTACTATTCCATTCCATTGGCTTTACTATACATCATGCTTTTGATGCCCTTCCTACGTGTTCTGTGTGAGGGTTGCATACACGGTTTCATCGTATTTTTTTATAACGTTTTGATAATTCTCTTTAAAAAGTTTAATCCAACGCATATGTGGCACCAGCTGTGCTAAGGATTTAGCTGTTTACACTATTGCCACATCACATCCCAGCTAGATTGTGACAGGAGAAAAAACGATTATTTTAATGAAACTGAAACTCTTAAAACGTTTAAAAAAATTGTAGATATCATTTGGCGTAAAAAGTGAAATTTGCAAGGACTTAATTTTAATTTAAAAACCAGAATGGTTTATGTTGTAGATAACTGCAGGCCGACTTAGACTCTGTCTGAGCTGTAATTTGATCTGGAACAAATAATAACACTCTTTGGCTAAGTGAAACGATGATATTCTTTCGACTCTTCTAGTCAAAATTGAAGAAGTTGAAGACGGATGTCACATCATTGAAGGGATACGCAATATTCGAAACTTCAAGTGGTACCATGTCTCAAAGTAAATGCGTTATGCTAAGAGAGATCTAGACCGCCATTTTTAATTTTAAAAATAAAAAACATTTCATATAATTTTTTTTTGTTTTATTTCATATTTTTATTACAATTGAAAATCATAAAGATCGTATGTGTTTTTTTTTTGTTTTTTTTTTAGTATTTTACTGTCATTCTTTACATAGAAGCTTTATTTAATTTAATTTATATTAATTAGTTGCTGATAATTTATTTAAATTTTTTTTTATATTAAATATTTTTGCCTTATTTTTTTTTTTTGATTTTTTTTTCAGATTTCATTAATACTATAAATTTTTTTATACACGCACAAATACTAAATTACAGTAATTTTAATTAATTATTTTATGTTTTCTTTTAATTATTTATTATTTTTTAATTATAATTAATTTAAATTTAATGCTGTCTGCGTCGCTGCTAACGTCGCTCTATTCTGCGCTGCGCTGTGATTGGCGCATTTGCTGTTTGTTTATTTGTTTGTTTTCCCTCGATTTTTCCGATTTTGTTTTTTATTTATTTTATTTTTTTTTTTAATATATTTACTTAAATATTGCATTTAGTCTATAATCATTCTTTATGTTCTGTCATAATTTTTTTTCATGTTTTTTTTATTATAAAGTTTTTTTTTTTTTTATTTATTTAAATGTTATATACTATATAATAATTAATTATAAATATTTACAAATTATTTAATGCAAAATTTATTTTATTTATAATATATATTATTTTTTTACAATTATTTACTGCGTATACATTAAAGTTTCGACAAAAATCACATTTCAATTAAAAAATTTTAAATACTTGTTTTGCTTGAACAGCGAAATATATTTAAATAAAACACAAAAAAGCCTGCAATATTTTATTTTATTTAAATATTTTTTTTTAATTAATTATATATATTTATTTTTTTTTTTATGCCATTCATAATGCTTTCGCTCAATTCAAACCATTTTGCAAACATTCACGCTCAACACTCAAACTGATTTGTCGCTTTCCCAATTGAAAAATGCGACGCTACTTAAACTTAAAGTCAAAAACTTGGTTCCTTTTGCATCAATATTATTATTACAATAAGTAAAAATTTTCTTTATACATAATTTAAATTTTTGTTTATTACAATTTTTTTTATAGCATAAAAACTTTTCTTCTTTTATTTTTTAATTCATTTCAAAATTCTTTTCTTTTTTAATTCGTATACATTTTTTTTGTTTTATTTAAGGCGTTCTGTACATTATGCTAAACTTAAGCGCTAAACAAATGGATTATTTATTTATATATATTTTTATATATTTACTTTTTGTATTTAAATGTATATAAATATTTGCTTATATACTTTAAATTAGTTGCAGCGTGTGTGTGTGTCATTTTGTATTCGTGATATATTTTATTTAGTTTATTCGTATTTTTTGTTGTAAATAAATTATAAAAAGATTTATTTCTTTACAAGAAAGTCGTATACATTTGCTTGATTGTTAAATAGTTGACAGTTTCGTTTGATACATTGCAATCTAGTGTGGCTTGTGGTTATTTACACTCCAAATACCCTTCACAAATAAAATGAAAATAATAAGTAAAAGTGATTTAATACATTTTCATCGGTGAACGCTACTTCTGGCTATCTAAAAATAATGGTGGTCTGGTGTATTAGCACCCATACAAACCTATGTTATTTTGGTAGAGACCCATATGCCACCTATAAACATTACTGATGTGCAAGTTTGTTGTTTGTCAGAGTTTACTGTTGTGTGAAAATTTGTGAAGGGTATTCAACTCAGTGACACCGAAGTAAGTTTCTTTTTTTTTGGCTTGTAGCTGCAAAACTCAACACAAAGAAAGCTCAATTTAGCTCTAAAGTCAGCGCTAAGCTATAAAATCCAATCAAATCGTAAATAGTTTTTAATTTAAAAAGGTACTCGTCGCTAGATTTCTTTTTTATTTTTTCAGCGCATAGATTATTTAAATATTTTTAATTTTTTTTATTTAATAAATTGTTTGCTTTTGCATTTACGTATATCGTTTTTTCATTTCAGTTTAAACGCACTTTTTATTATTATTATTGTTTTTTTTAATTTAAAATCAGTACAGCAGCCTGCAGCAAAATATTGTCGAAACTAAAAAAAATTAGAAAATAAGAAAACCAACTTAAGAAAAGTAAATAAAAATAAAAACACATTTAATTTATATATTTTTTCATTTTTGTTTTTAATTCATTTATAAAATTTTGTTTCTTGCTTTTTCATTCATTTTGTATTTTTTTTTTTTTTTACACATATTTCTCTTGCATTTAATTATTTAATTAATTAAGTATAATTATAATCCATAATAATAATAGTAATAATAATTAGAATAATAATAATAAGAAATAAAAACTAAATATAACGCATAAAATTAAAAAAAATACAATTAAATAGATACATACACATACAGATACAATTCGTACGTTTCCATATACATATAGACATATATATTTATTATACATATATTTAATCATATATATACTTAATATATGTCTAATTAAAAAATAATTCATTCATTTCATTATTAAATTTTTTAATTTATATTTTTTTTTTTTTTATTTTTAATTTAGCTGGAAATAATACTACACACAAAATTATTATTGATTCAAAATTATATTTAACGCATAAAATTAGAAAACAAATACATAGTTCAAATTTTTTATTTTTTCATTTATTACAAATATCAAAAGTTCATATAAAAACAAATTTAAAATTAAAAACTAAAATGCTTAAATAAAAAAACTAAAAATAAATTAGACAACTTGCTGCATAATTTTTTCGTTTTTTTTTTTTTTTTAATTATTTTATTATAAATATATATTTTTTTTTTATAGAAATAATTTTGAATTTAGGCAAATGTCAGCACTTGTTTTTTGGGCCAAGATGTGGGTTGTTTGTGCTAACCAAGGGGCAGGGCAATTTTAATTCGATTCGCTAATTATAAATTTAAAATTAAAAAAATTTACATTTAATTTAGAAAATAAATACAAAGCAATTTTCCATTTTTTTTTTCTATTTTTTTGTTAACTGCTTTGGAAATTCTTAATTTTTGTTATATATAAAAACAATTTACAAAGAAAATAAGTGAAAAATTTTGTTCTTTTTTCTTTTTATCCGCATTGAAGCAAAGTTTTCCATGATTTTTTTACACAGCTGCTGTGCATTTCAAAAATTATTTCTTTTTTTTATTTTTCAAAAATTTTTATTTTAATAATTTTCACATAATTTTCATTCGTTTTGGTTTTTTTAAGTATTTGCTATGTGTGTGTGTGTGTATGTGTGTTTCTTGTTAATTTGTTGTTGTTGTTCTTGTTTTATGATTTGAGGCTTATAACTATATATTTTGTTGTTATTATTTATTTATATATTTATAAGTATTTTCATTTATTTTTGAAATTATTATATTTATTTTTAAGTATTTTTTTTAAAGTATACACAAATAGTTTCTTTAAAGTTTTTCTTTTTCTTTTGTTTTTTGTTTTTTTTTTTTTTCGTCGCTATATCTTTTTTTTTTTTTTTTTATAGATACTTATTTATATAGATTTTTTACAGTGCTTCCTCTCTCTTTACAGCTTGCTTTGATTTTACCGGAAGCCTTTTAAGCTAATATCAACAACTTTAGTAGTATTTGCCTATAAGATTTTATTTTTGTTATTTCTGATATTGCCACTTGGTTTTTTTTTTAATATTTTATTTTATTTTAATTTATTTATTTTTATACGTTTCACCTTCTAGATTGAATTTGTTCTTCACTTTGAAACTTTTTTATAACATGTTTCTTTTATGTATGTGCTTTTAAGTCACCTTAAGTAAGGAGATCATATATGTATGTATATAGTTTGTATTTATAAATATTCCAATTGCCTGTATTTTGTTTTTTTTTTTTTTTTTTTAGTTTTTTCTTTAACAATTAAATTTGAATTGCCTAAAAAGAAATTTTACAAAATGAAGAACAATAAAAAAAAAGAAATCTTTATAAACAATCACAAATGAAGTTGTTAACACTTAAGATTTTCTTTTCAACAGTTTAACAATGATTTTTTTTTTTATATTATTATTTTTTATTTTTTAGAAAAATTAAATTCGCATTTTTAAGCAATTTTGAGCGCCAGATACATTTTTAATAAGAGAAAGATGCATAGACTGTTTTGTTGATTGAGAAACGTATAAGACAGGCGAACACTTGGTGAACACTGTAATTAAAAAAAAAAAAAAAAAAAAAAACATTTAGAATGACAAAAAATTATTGTGTCTTAAATACTTAATAGTAAAATCGAAATAAAAACGTGCAGACAAACGAACAAACTTTTTTTAGAGCTTGGAGAAGTTTCGTTTGTCATATCGATACTTTTCAATATCGATACTTTCCAATATCAATACATTTCAATATAGATATTTTTCAGTATTGACATTTTTTTTAATATATAATAAAATAAAATATAAAATAGAAATGCGTACTACATAAAATACTTACCCGTCTTATAATACTTTTGAATGCAGCCATGAAAATTATTTCATTTTATATAAAAAAAATAATTTAATATTTTTGCAGTGCAAACTAAATTATTTCATTAAATTTTTATTTACGTATGCCGAGGTCTTTTGTTTTTTTTTTTTTTTTGGGTTGAGAAATTCCTTATAAAGTTTATACTAATCGTGTGATATCCTTAGTTGAAGGTGCTCGCTCTAACTCTATTGCATCTGGTTGATTTATATTTTTTTATATTTGTTGTTGCTGTTGTTGCAGGTTTGGCTTTTGCTTCTCATTATATAACTTCAGTGATTTTTTGTTTGTTTTTTATTTTTTGTCTATAACTGATTTTGGTTTATACTTGGCTCCTGCTCATGCTCCAATGCAATTGCGGGATTTATATTGACAGCGTCTAAGGCGTGGTTGACTCCGGCAATGGCATGTGCAACTCCGGCGACATCCGCGCGTGGCGCTTCGCATTACAAATGCTGTCCATAATATTCGGCGGGCGGGTAATGCGGATAACCTTGATGGAAGCTAGGATCACCAGGTGGACGATGCATCATATGTGCTTGACTGTCCATCATATAACCCATGGCATCGTGTCCATAACCGGAGGGACCAGGATGCGGTGTATAAACTGTTAAGTTTAAAAAAAAAGTGCAAAGAAAAACAGAAAAAAAGTTGTTAAGTATTTAATTATGAAATCAGAGTTTTGCTGAGTTTTTAATTACCTGCACGATTTGACTGATCGATCATTGGCTGCACAATTCTTCGTCTCGCATTGATGAACCTGTAAGCATAGAAAAAGATTTTATATTGTGAGAGCGGCTTGACTATTTTATGCTGTCATTTATTTATTTATTTTTGTACATTTAATTGTGTGCTTAACAAAAAAAAAAAAAAATAATAAAAGAAGGAAAAACGTAAGCAAGAACGTAGCTCAATGCGACTTAACGTTATAAATAATTTATGAATCGATAAACAAGCTAACGTATATGCTGCCGCTTGCAATGTTTGTATGGAGGGCTTAACTTGGTTTATGTGCGAACTTAGCCATAAACCAAAGCAAATCTGCAACGGCTACCGCACTTTTTTTTTTTTTTTTTTTTTGCTTTGCAATTGACTGATAAGTCGGGCACATCAATGGCGACAAGTCCGACTTTGGTTATGATTGCCGGTAATAAATGCAATAAGAAATAATAAGCAGCAGCAGCAGCGGACGTTGCAACATGAAAGTAGCAAAAAGTGCGAGTAGTATACGTGTTGCACAGGATTCACCGACGCCGCCGCCATAAGTAGATAAAAAGGAAGAAAAAAAAAAAATAATAAATGTGATGAAAGCAAAAATGCCGCCAAAGTAAGATCAAATGCAGCGGTCAGCTTTTAGTTTAGTTGACAAAATCAGCGCAGGCGGCTAAGGTGCAAGTAGCAAAAAACATAAAGCTGCTGCATTAGGCAATAAGAACGCGAACACACAAAAAAAACTGAGCCTGATACTGTGAGACAGGTTGGGTCGCCGGCTGCTTTGTGAAAAAAGCGCAAAAATCTTGTATTATTTGAGTTAAGCTCGTAGCTTTTTTTTTTTTTTTTGCTGTACATTTTTTTGGTAAATTACAAATTTGAGGTTAATGCACTGCGCTGCTCCGTAACGCTTGTGAAATCATCTTATTATTGTACAATATATAGATTTATTATTTTCTTTTTTTTTTTTTTTTGAGCTGACTTTTGCCATCAAATTGCACAAGTTTCTCGTTTTTTTTTGTGTGTGTGTGTTACGTTTCATATAATAATATTTTTTTTTTTTTTTTGATTTGGTTGTTTACTAAAATGAAATGTGGCTGTGTTCATTTCTGGGCGGAAATTGTTGCAACGCCCTGAAATCGTTTATCAAACGACAAATGGAATTGAGTTCCGTTGACTTACTTGCCAACCAACCAACTAAACAGTCAGCCTGGCCAACAGAACAGTAAAGAAAAGACAAACGGACAGACGGACAGACGGAAGGCAGAAGCTGCCATGCAGTCGCAATTGAAAGGATGTATGGCGACGGCAGGATGCACAGTTATCTCTATCGCTCACTCGTTCATTTCGTTTCGTTTATTCGGTGACCGCCAAGTTATGGCAAAATAATAACGTTGCCAACCAAAAAAAAAAAAAAAATCAAAATAAGTAAAGTAAAATGCAAGAAAAATCAAGAATGAAAGATTTATTCATTTGATTGGAAACGAAGCTTTTATACGCTTTACAAGAAAATATCATTTATAAGATTGAAAGTATTTTGTATCCAAGAAAAAATTGGATTGTTTCAGTGCAAAAAGTGAACGATACCTAGCACTTTTTCTAATCTTTTGGTTCCAGTACTACTCTGCTCCATCTAAAGGCAAATTGTAAGAATTCTTTTTTTTCGACTTTTGTGTAGCAAACCTATCACTGCATTTAAAATACTCACTCGAAACAAAATTTGTGAAGTGAATCTTTTGAAAAATAAAAAAAACTGACGCTTTTGCGAATCGATTTGGCCGCTGGCAAAACATTTTTGTGTAAAGTGATTGTGCTATTTACGAGTTTGTATAGGTAGAAAAAAAGCGCTAAAATATATAAAATTTATATAAACGTATGATTGGGTGGGGTAGGGGGTGTTGCAAAGTAGCAGAAGCTGTTGTCAGTTTTAGACTTATGCGCAAAATAACTTTAATGAAACTTTAATTTAGTTACTTTTGTTCTTTTCGTTTAATATTTTTTTCTTTTTGGAATTTCATTGGAAAAGTGAAAATATTTCAAAGTTTTGTTATTTTTGTTGTTAAACAATTTAAAAAGTTTTTCGATTACAAGCAGCACATTTCAAATATGCCAACTGTAACTCTTCCTCTCGCCCCTCTCTCTCTTCGCGCTAAACAGCACATTTTTCGGTTTTACTTGTTATTGAGCGTTAATGGAGTTTTGTGTTGGGCATTTAAATGCTTTTGTTTTTTTTTTTTTTTGTAAAGCAAATAAATATACATTTAGTCGAAAAAAAAGAAAAAACAGCGACTCTGCGCCTTAAAGTATGCCACAAGTCAGAGTTGCGTAGAAGTAGTAGTGTATCTTCCCTTGGGAATGTTGCGCACCTTTAACGCTTCAACGCACTTCAGTGTTCAACGCATTTTAACGAAGGTGTCTGCACATAAATAACCAAAAGTGTCAACATGCTGTTTTCCATGTGCCTTATTTTCTTTTTAATTTTCTTGATTTTTCTTTTTCTAGAAGCTTTTCTTTTCCATTTTTTTTTTTTTTTTTTTTTTTTTTTTTGCTGTTTTACGCTCGCCTGCACAAAAGTTGCGCTTAAGTAGTCTTCGCTGAAATTTCCAGAATAAGAAGAAGGTCCCTTCTTCATCGCAGCGTAATCTTTTGCTATTTGTTAATTTCAGTGTGCTTCGGTAAGCGCAAAATTCAATTTAATTGCGCAGTGTCTTCTAGCATCTTTTTTTTGCACATATTTGTATTTAGCTACAAAATGTTGCGGATTTTTCTATATTTTATATACATTTTTATTGTGTTTGTCTATCTATCTGCATAAGTAAATAACTCTAACTCTATATACGACTGTCTGTCTGTCTGTCATACTTTAGCGCTTAAAAGCATTCTGAGTGCATGAAAGATGCAGCAGCACTTTTAACTTGTTTGCAACTCTTTTTCCTATTTTTTTGTTTTTTGTTTTGTTGCTGCAACAAAATTCAAAAAGTGTCAAGCTGTTGTAGTCTGTCGCATAACGTAGCAAATTCGATGAAGTTGTTAGAGAAAAACTAGTATATGAAAAGGATAAGATAGTTGAGTGCAACGTAATGCACAAAAAGCGCCTTTGCATTGCGCATACCAAGCTGTCTTTCTTTCTTTCTGTCCGTCCGTCTGTAACTCTAAGCACTGCCTACACAGGTCTTTCTCTTTCTCTGCTTTCTTATGCTCATAATCCGCAACAGAATTTGCATCATGGCATCTTTTTATATGCATACATATATATTTACAATGCCTGTCCATAGTAAATTTTAGTGCTGTAATATGAGCTTAGAAGCTGTCTGAATTATGCAGCATGCAGCATGTGGCATGTGCGCTATGAATTTATGTAGACAACTAGTTTGGAAAACTAAAAAGAAAAAAAAAAAAAAATATAATAAAAGACTTACCAATTGTTAACTTGCAGTATCGTCAAGCCGGTGTCCTGCGCCAACTGTTTTTTCTGGTCCTCGGAAGGATATGGATGCTGTAAAAGAAAAAACAAAATTTTTATTTAATATTATTTTACAAAAACTAAAAAGTTATTAGTTTTTATGTGCAGCTATCAATCATTAACCTGTCGTTTTAGTTGCATTCAATAGAAATAAAAAAATAAAGAATAAAAAAAGTATTTCATTGACATTTTAATTGTTATCGACCAACGTCATTTGGCGGCGTTGGCGGCGCCCAATTGCAGTTTCATATACACACACACACAATACACCACACCACGTTTGCTTATCAGCTGCCACTCAGCGTGTCCTAAATTTCCTGCGTCCCCATAACAAATAACGCTTGAACGTTCCGTTCTCTCATAAATCTTGGAGCACGTTTGCCGCCAATGTGGCGTCAATGGGTAAACAAAGAATGACCGAAATGGAACGCGGCGTCTGCTTGGCTACATATATACATATCTGTTATGTATATGCTATGTATTGTATATTGTAATCGTAATGTATCTGCAGCAAATTTGTAAGTGAAACAATTATTACAAACGCATTATCTGCAACGCAACGCGCAATGCACTCCACAATTTTGTATAATCTAATCAGACGCGTTGTCGAAATTTGAAGCAGCCAAAAAGAAATGAAACTGGCGCTTAATAAAATTTATTTGATTATTTACTTAGTTGTTTAGCTACCAAAAATTACGCTTACTACTATATTTCATTCTATCTAAAAGCGTAAATATTTACTTTATGATTTCCAAATCAGATTACCAAAAAAAAAAAAAAAAAAAAAAAACTCAATTACAAATGCATTCGTCGTAAATAAAGAAAAATTATGTTGACAATTTGTTGTTTGCGATTTCAATCTAATAATTTTTTTTCGTTTTTGAGATACTTTCAAAGATTTTCAATGTACTACACAAAAATTTCAATTAACGTTTTCATTCTTTAGTTTGTAGCTTTTATAGCTAACAGCTGTAATTTCTTCTTCTTTTTTTTTTTTTGTGCTCCTACGCTTTTGTATAATGCACGCCGGAAGTAGCTGTCAACCAAGTAGAGAGAGTTGATCATTATTGCTTTTGCTTTGTTTGAAATCCTTTTTTAAATTTATTTTTTTTTTTTTTTGCTTTGCTTTTTGTTAAACAATTTTGGCATTAAAACGCATGCGCGGCATACTTCTTTTGTGTCAAGTTAAATCGAGTATAAATTCGAAGAACCCTTTGAATAGTTTTAGAAAACGCTGCAAAGAGGTCCTTTTTGCAATGCAGTAGTAGCAGCAGCATTGCGCACGCGTTTGCTGTCGATGTCCTGTTTCCGGCAGCTGTGGGCGTTTACAATTTAGCAGCTTAACTGTATGACTTTGTGTTCTTTTCTTTTTGGTATACAATTTGCGAAATTTGATCCTTTGGCGAGGTTTTGCGGCAGTGTAATCAAGTGAACTCGTTTAATAGATTTATTAAAAGTGAACGCTACGCAAGCAGTTGCGTAGAAGTTTCATAATACAAGTATGCATGTCATAACAGCTGTAGTTAATGTTGGTATGTCCGTCTGTCCGTTTATTAACTGCTTAAATTTTTATTTTAATTAATTTATCTTTTATTCAAAGTTTTTCTGAATAAAATGCTGAACTGCAAACCAAAAATTTTCTATTGGTTATTTCCTCTACTTACAACTTAAATATGCAAGAAGACTCAAAATGGACACAGCCCCAAAATATGTCCTTGCGCAATGATTAGTCTATTTGTATCTACATTTCTATGTATGTGTGTGTTTGAGTGTGTGTGTTTGTATCTGTGTCTTTGTTTGCATCGATATTTAGTAGCTGTCATTTGTTGCATAAAATTTACCGTTTTCTTGTGCTGTCGTTTGCTGCTGCTGCTACTTGCGATGTTATCCTAAGGATTGCATTTGAAACACGCCTTTACTTGTCAATGTAGTCATCGTAGTCGTTGTTGTTGTTGTTCTTCGTCTTCTTCTTATTGTTCAAATAAATATCTACCGTGTTGTACAATACACATCTATGCAATTGTGTGTTTGCCAAATATATTGACAATATTTGTATTTAGCAATACAACAATGATCTTTTACTTCCCTTCTATACTATGCTATATGTACTATATGTATGAATATAGTTAGTTGTTCTTGTTTATAGAATATATATTGTGCATACCAATTGATAACACACGCCCCCGTTTTAGTTATTGTTGGCATGGCATACGCTGTCCTGTCGAAATGCAATTTAGTTCAAATGTTCTACGGTTTTGTGTACTTTGAATGTCCTTCGATGCTACTACTACAGTCTCCTTCTGTTACTTCATGAGTATTTTGCATCTTCGACTTTTGTTTGGTGCACACCCATTATTGTGTCCAAAGATTGTCATTTGTTGTCTATGCTCTTGTCTGTTCGGTTCGGTTCTATTCAGTTCTGCTCTGCTTTGCTGCATATTTGTTTGCGAATGCATTTTCCTTATTGTTTGTGTTAATAAATTTTAGCATGTCTCCTAGTTGTCTCCTGTGCTATTTGATTATTGCGTAGGCGCCCTATAAACTGCATGTATGTATATAAATATGTATGTAGGTATGAAATTTCTATTGACGCTCGTTAAACACAAAATGAAATGTCCCCACACGCAATCGATAGCAAATTCACAGACAGACGGACAGACGAGTACGACAAAGACGTTGCAGTCAAATGGCATAAATTACATGGCAGGTAAATTAAAATGGAATTTATAGCATACTTTGCGGCTAGAAAGCAAGCTGTTTTGTGTTGTGTGTGTGTATTTTGAATTTATATCGAGACTTTTTACATATATAATTTACACAATGAATTTTACAAATTAAAATCATGATCGGTCATTGAACTGAATATATATATTTATATTTACAATAAGTTTCAACGCGTTGTATTAAGTTTAAAATGTGGCTGCTTTTTCGACGCCTACTTGCGCCAATTACCATAATGCATTTAAAAGATACACATATGCATACGTATGAATGTATCTATAATGCATGCAGATACATTTATACAAATGTATAAAACAAACAACACATACGTTTCTTTTTCTAGCCTGCCTGCCTGCCTGCTGCCTTGTTCTTTGTCGTTGTCCTCATCATCATCGTCTTCGTTGTTGTTGTTGTTTGTTGTCGTTTGTTGCAAATGGGCAAAATGTCAAGTGAAAACAAAGTCCATTTGGTTTATTAATTTACCATACGACAAAATAATTAATTACTGTCACGCCTTTAAGTAAGTTGCTCAACGCTTTTTCCCACACAGCACTTGCCCCTTCAGCCGTCCACATTTGCCTGGTTGCCTGCCTGAAATAGTCATCGTCGTCGCCTGTGGCTTTGTCTTAGCCATTACCGCAAGCGTTGTCAAGTATATTTCTCTCTCTACATTTTTAATTTTTTATTTTTTTTTTCTACTTGCACTCTTTTTTTCTATTTATTTTTTGTTTTTGTTTATTTAAACTTGGCAAATGAATTTAAAACAATCAACTCAAGTGCTGTACGCTCTGCTCTCTAGGTGTCACTCACTACATGTGCCTCATCCCACTACACCCCACCCACCCCACCGCACGCCGTGCCACTTTTTGACTAAACTGTATGGCCTGGCCTGCGGCTTGACTCAACTCAACTCAACTTGGCGATGTCGTCTGTATGCACTGCAAGTTGAGTTAAGTTGAGCTGAATCGAGTCGAGTTGAGTCGGCTCAGCACATGTCAACATGATTGCAACAGCAAAGTGACACATGGCACAACAAGCACTGCAACAACAACAACAACAAAAACAAAAACAACAAGTACAACTAAATGAAAAACCAAGAAAATGATATAAAAAAAAAAAAAATTGAGAATTGAGAATTGTAGAGACAAACATGATGCGGTAGGCCTCTTTGCACTATTATGGGCTGTCTACACAAATACTTACACATACGACATAAGCAAGTGGGTCGGTACAAAACAAATTTTGGTGCAGCAAAAACTTTTATACAGGGTGTTTTATATAAAAATTAAATTTGATTGAGTTTTTGTATTAAAATTTACGAACTTTTTTGAGTTTGTTGAGCATAGAACATCTTTTATTTTGAAGCACCCATTATGTTGTATATAAAATACTTTCCTTAATGAAACAACAAACGCTAAAGTTGGCGCATAGTGTTTAGCGCGCATGTTTGCGCGTTTATCTGTTGTTGTTGTTCTTGTTGTTTGCGAATTATAGTGCAACATGATGGCGTTTTACCGCCTGATTTTTTTTGTTTTTGTTTTGTTTTTGCAGTTGTTATCGTCGCCTAAATGACAACGTTGTAGCAAACGCCACAGTGCAAATTGTTTCATTTCATTTCAGGTTCCCCCCATCCAAACTTCTCTTTTAAGCGAAAAGTTGATATTGTAGTTCTTCTTCTTCTCTGGTTTTCTGTTTGTGGTAAATTTTCGTGCCTATTTAGTATATAAAGTGCGAAAACTATGCATGTGTGGGTGCCAGCTACAATGCGGGGCGGGCAACAGAACAGAGGGAATAGACAGCGTAGGCAGCTGACTGACTGAATGTCTGTCCGTCCGTCCGTCCGTTGGTCTGTCTACTTTGTTTCTCTTCCTCATCAGTACAACACTTTTCGACTATGACGACAACGCCGTTGGCGGCCATTATGAAAAATTTTCCAGTTGCACATGTCTAAACAAAGCCAAATGAGTTCGTACGTGTGGCGTCGCCATTACCGACGCGTCGACGCCACCGCTGCCGCCGCCATTTCGCCTTTACATTGCTACATATTGTATGTATATGTATCGTCTTGACACCCGCCGCTCGCTTGCTCTTATACATTTCATTTCATTTCATTTCAACGTTTGTCTACGACGACGACAACGACGACGACGTCATTGCTGCAGTTGGCAAAATAATTTGCGTCTTTTTTGCCGCATTTAGTCGTATTTGTTGTTGTTGCTGTAATTGTAGTTGTTGTTAAAATTCATGTTGTTATTGTGTTTGTTGTTGTTGTTGCATTGAGGTGCAACATTTTGCTGACAGACAGCACGAACAACAACGAAGCACGAGATGAGTTGAGACGAATGCATGCATGAATGAGTGAGTGAGTGAATGAAAGAGCGAATGCATGGCATGGCATGCACATATCATGTTTTTTACTGTTGTTGTTATTTTTTGCTGTTTTTGTTGTTGTTGTTAATATGTTGCTACGTTTTCCATCGTCATTCGTTTTCTTTTGTCGAGGGTGAGGATTGCCAAAGGCCCGGTCGGGTCGAAGTTTGGCATTTCGTTACACTTGCATACTGCAAATAGCGTTAATCTGCTCTCTTCTTTACACTCCACTCTCTTCCTTTTCCTCTTTTAACTTAAATAAAAGCTTTATGCTCTTCTGTGCGTTTCTGTGTGTGTTTTTTTGTTGTTGTTGTAGGCCTGAACGCGTCGCGAAGAAATTGCAGCCAAGGCAGCCAAATGCATTGCATGGTATGAAGAGTAGGCGGAGCTGAAATGGCTGGCAAGGCGCATGCAAAAAAAAAAAAAAAACAAAAAAAAAAAATAAAAACTAAAAAAAAACAGCCGGCTTCCTCTTCCATGTATATTTTCTCTCCCTTTCTTGTTCGCTGCTGCATATAAACAAAATAAACGCGCGCCTGCCATAATTATGGCAACTTCCACGCAAGTTTCATGCCAGACATGCAGACAGACAGCCGGACGTATGGAGGGAATGATACAGCGGCTGCCTGCTTTTGTTTTTGGTTGGCTAGCGCGTGTTTTGCTTTTGTTGTTTTTGTTTTTATTGCTGTTGTTGTTGCTGTTGCTGTTCATTAGCACCATATCTTGGGGTCTGGTTTAACGACTTAGCGAATGCAGACTACAGCCTCCAGCGTCTATTCCTTTCCCGTTTGCACGTACACACACACAAACACACACACTATAAACTCTTTCGTCAGCCTTCAGGCTGTCAGTCATTCAGTCAGTCAGCTACGCTGCGTTTTGCTGTCTCATGTCTTAAATTGTTTTTCGCGCATTTTGTTGCAACGTATCGCATCGACTTGACGACTGCGAATCAAGTTTCACATATTGGCAACGCAACGCAACGCATCACATCACATCACATCGAACTGCACACTAAACTGTTAATTAACGACATTTAATATGGCGTTAGAGACCAAAAATGGTGGCGTTTAAATATGCAAGCGACTGATTGAAAATGGAAGAAAAAAAAAAAACGAGGCAAATGTACACGTATAACAAAACGTACGCACTCAATAAATCAAATTGGCAGTCAGTGAGTTGCTTGGTCGATCAAATGTGCAAACGCAACAAAGGTCTCCCCGAAAAAGAAATTGCATTAGAGGTTTGCTTTTAGGCAACCCCAATACTCTGGTTATTCGACTTTATGTGTACTAGCTTTGAATACAAAATTAAAGTTAACGCTTCAAATCGAGTAAAAAGCAACAACAACGTTGATGGGCGAAGTGGAAAACAATTTCCCTAATGCTTCTGCAAATCGCTGTTAATGGCATTAAGCGCATTTGCCGGCAATAGCTGTAACAGTCAACAGCCAGCCAGCCATCCAGCCAGGATATGCGCACAGGATATGAGCTATGTGACTGGCTGTGCTTGCTCGCTGACTAACTCACTGAATGCGGGGGGGAGGGCGTTGCTTTGAGCTTCTATGCAAACATGAGTGATGCGCTGATTTAAACGGCAATTCATCAATGTCAGGCATGTAAGGCATTTCTACGAAGTGCGGGGGTGTTACGCGTTAGCTGTAGCCGGGGTATGATATTACGTACATATCTCCCGGCGGCTGCTGCTGCTGTTCTTGGTGGTAGTACATTAAGTTCAACAAAGTAAATATGCTTCTGCTTGCCTTTTTTTTTTTTTTTTTGCTTATTTGTTTGCTTCCTATTTTAAACTTTGAGGTCAATTACATGCAGACAGCAGAAAAGCAACAGCAACAACAACAAAAACAACAACAACTAAAGCAAATATGGCATAGCGCAGATAAATGTTAAGATTCAACTTTAATTTCCGATTGCTTGCTTATCTGTAGACGCCCACACTGCCAGACGTACACATATACCATACACATGTACATAACTATGTATCTCCAGCGTTTTTATGCGTTTTAGTGGTCAATCTTAATGTACTACGGAGCATCATCTTTTCGGTTTGTCCACCTTGAATTGCAAGTGAAGCAGCAGCAGCCAAAACACATTTACAAAATTCCATTAAGATTCTTATCACTATACGCAATGCAAAAAATGTTGCAAGAAAAACGAAAAAATAAAACCAAAAACTGAAACCGAAATCAAAAGATATAAACAGAAACAACAACAACAAATAATGAAAAAGAAGTTTTCTGTGTGTTTAGTTTAGTCTATAAATTTTTATAGTTGTTATTGCAACAAAGTCAAAACGCAAACGCAATGCTTTACCCTTTTCGTAGCTTATCTAAATATGCACAACCACAAACATAAAGGATATACGCAACGAAGCAGCCATAAGGATTTTGCCAAATTACATCTAAAAGTGCACGAAAGTTGTTAAGAAAAAATAAAAATAAAACTTTGATAGTCGTTTACAAATGAAATTTCAATTTTTTATGTGACCAGCACAGCAAAAGGACATCCGGTCTTACGTAAACAGTTTCAGCAATAAGACGTGTAGAGAGAGGAAAGAGAAAAATTGGAAAAAAAAAGATATGAAATGAAGTAAAATGGAGCATAACAAATCTGTTTATTTGCGTTGCGCATCCGTTTTCATTTCGGTCAAAGTCTGATTTTGTATGCCGTTTGTGTACACCTCGGCTCGTGTGTACAATCGATCGAACCCGAATATGACCATTCGAATTTATTGTAGGAAGCTGTTTAGCTTTATTCATATACATGTATACATATATTTTTAGTTGTGCTCTGTATATCTTTAAAAGCAATTTGTTTTTAGTAGAAGTTAATAAAGGCTGCCAGTAGCGATAAAACTAAGCGCTTTGATGTTGCTAAATGTAATAGTTTGCAATGCGAAAGGGGTTTTTTGAGATAGCTTAGAAGTGTTTTTAAAGACATTAAGAAAATCGCACAGTAATAAACCTCTCCCTTGCGTTGCAAAATGTAATCTGTAATGATTTTTTAAACATTGTAACCAAGTACTCAAAAAACAATATTTTGGAGAATGTAGTGAGCTGAGAATACCAAGAAAATATTTTATTACAATATTTTTATATAAAGCTTTCGATGCAGCAAACATCGCGTGTAGCACATCTTCTTCATTAAGTCGATTAAAATGAAATTATTTATTAAAATCAGCTACTCTCATAATTAACTTCGTAATCATTAAATTTGTACGTACAAACACAAACATGCATAAATCTTTCATTTCCACTTCCACTCTCTTCTCTCTCTTTCTTCTACTACTTTTATCAGTTTTATTTTTATCAAATCACAAAAAAAAAACAACAAAAAATAAACTTAATTCATAACTGCAAATCAAAACTCGCCAATTCCCGTTACTTAAACACCAACATTAACGATGTCTGTCCTTGTCTAACCACATTAATTTGCGTATCACTCAAAGTTAACGGTAAGCATTCATTTAACGTTACTCATACATAAAGTTAGTTGCGTATTTTTAATACAGGGTGCTACTGCTGCTGCTATTGCTATTGCTGTTGTACAAGTTGTAGATAAGATCATATACGACTAGGCTTAACGTCGCCGCCAATGTCAGTAACAACAACAACAACGACGACATTTAAACAGCGACGACAACAACTACAAAACTTTTGCACATTGCTCATACGCAGCGTGTGTGTGTGTGTGTGTGTTTGTAAATAATTTTTTGCGTTATTTTTATCGCAGCAATAAATGCGATTAAAACATATTTTAGTTTATTTTGACTAAAGCTGCCACTACTCGACTACTCTCCTTTCTCTTCTTCTCTCTGCTACTACATTTTTAGTAGGTGGAGATTCGAATTTTTTTTTTTTTGTTTTTAAGTTTTAGCGTCGCAGCCATTTTGCAAATGCTATTGGCCGCTTTAATATTTTTCAACGCAGTTTTCTTTTTTTTTTTTTGTTTATAGTGTTTTTTTGTAGGCTGCTTACATGACATATTTTTTTTAATATATTTAGTTTTTGTTTTTTTTACTCACCGTTAAATGCTGAAACAGCCACGCTCTCAATATATTCGTCGCTACTTTTGGGAAAATGCCACGTTTCTTTTGGTTCTTCTTGCCGCTTGAATCGTCATCCTCTTCGCCGGTACCTTCACCGCTGCCTATGCTGGCATTACTAGCGTCACCTGTAATATTTTTGTATAAAAATGTTTATTTTTAGTAAGTAATTTTAGGCTTATCTTTATTTTCAATTCATTCATAAAATGCATTAAAATTAGCTACCTCTTGCCTCTTCTATACTCCCTTCCTCATGCCACCCATTACAATTTCATCTCTATATCATATTTTGCCTATGTCAATATGTCTCTTTAGAGCATAAATTAAATGTTTGTTTGTTTGTTTGCTTTATAAAATGAGCATAAAATTACAAGGCAAACCTTTCTACTGTTGTTGTGCCTCTTCTTCATGTTGTTTGCTATAATTTGGTTTTAGATTTTGGTTTTTAGGCTTTATTTGTGTGTGTGTTTATGCATTTAATGATAATAATATATATTATAGTTGCTTACTTACATACACACACATACACCCACACTGACATTGTTGTTTAGTTTTGATAATATACATTCGCTTTGTTATTTTTGGTTACTTGTCTAATATTAATATTTGTCCCAGTCGAGTAATGTTCATGCATAATTTTTTAGTTAATTTAAATTTTCATAGTTTATCTTTTGTTTGACAATATTTGTGTTGTAGTTTGAGTTTCATTTTGAAAGAGAAAATAGTTAGTTTTTCAGACAATTTCTTTCTTAATGGATTATTATTATAGCATGCAGTAAGTTTTGTGCTATTTAAAATATTATGTTATTTGCTTATTTGTTTATTTGTTTAGTAAACGGAAGTTTACTATTTAGAAGAAAATTCAAAAGCTTATAGTATATTGCATAATTTTCATTATCTAAAACAGTCGAAAATAAATATGTTGATTTTTTTGGAGTTTTCTTGTTGTTTTGAGGTGTTTAAAAAAGATTTTGTTTTGCTCTTCATAAATTTTCAGTTTTATCTTTTTTGGAAAACGCAACACCTTTTCCTGTTTTTCATTAATTTTTCGTTAACTCATTAATTAAATTATTTTTTTTTTTGTGTTTGTGTCTTGATTGCATACCACAAAAGTTATTCACACGCCGCTGCTTTAATATTGCTGCTGCTGAATTTCACTTTGTATTTTTTCTTCTTCTATTTTTCATTAGCAGCCACTTTAAGTTTTCTTTCATTTTTTAACGGTTTTATTTTTTTGCGTAAACCGGAAGTTTGTTTTGATTAATTTAGTCGCCGAGTGAGCAGCAGCGTAAAATGATTTTCTAAACAAATAAAATCAAATTAATTTTCACGCTGCTTGAAGCATAAACAATAGTAATGCGCGCAAATGTTAAAATAAAACAGAAATTATGCTAATTTTTACGCACATAAAAAATAAAATAATAAAAAAAAAGGCATAAAAGTCTTGTGAGTTGCTGTCGATTGACTTTGGTCAGCAACATTAACTTTTTTTAAAAAGAAATTCCTTAGCAACAACAAAAACAAAAACGACTGAGCTTATCGCTGCTCCTCTTCTCTTGGGCTGCTTTTAGAGCCTTTAGCTCAAGCACCTACTCCCCCAATTCCTTCATATCAAATGGTATACTTTCGCCTTACGCGCCGCGCATACTGCCACTTAACAACTTCATTAAAAGTTGTTTATGATCCTCGAAATTGATTATTCCACTTCGGCTTCACTCGACTCAACTCGATTCGATTCGATGCTACTCAGTGCAACGCTTAAGAAAACATGAAATTGATTAATGCATTTACCGCTTCCACAACAACAACAACAACAACAACATTTGCCGTATCTACTACGTCTGATATGTAAATTCCAAACCAAGTGTATGTATGCATCCAAGCAGACTATCGAAACGAATTCAATCCACTTTACTCTACTCTGCTCTACTCGGCTCTATTCAAGTCGACTATATATATTATTATTGCAACACTTCAATCTACTACTTTAGTCGACTACGCGTTTCAAGTTCCCTCAAGTTGATATAATTCTGCGCGCTTTTCTTTTGCCTTTTCAATTTTTTTTTTTTTTTTGTCGATGATCTTTTTGTAGTTTTCTAGTTGCACAATTAATCTTGTGAGCGTGTTGCTTATTGTTATAATAACGATGTGCAAAAGCACTTCACTGCTTTATAAAATACAATACAGTCCAGCAGTCCCCCCTTTTTGGTAATACATTCGCTATATTTATGCCGCAAGCACTTGAACAACTATTTATGCATAAAATATACTATATATGTAGATACTTTATATGTAGATACAATACAATCCATCCATCCATCTATACATCTTTTCATTCCATCTAGTCATTCATTCATTCATTCATTCCATTCATATTATTTATAGTCATCTATAGACTTCTTACATAGTTCTTGCATCATTTTGATACAATTTAGTTTTTTTTGTTGTTGTTGTCATTGTTGTTGTTTGCTGAAGTGGTTTTTGGTGTTTTGATAGTAATTTAATTGAAATGTAAACTTAAAACTGCAAACAGCTGCCAGCATAACACGAGACAAGCAAGCAAGTTACTTGCAACAAACTGCGTTCATTATTTTTGCTGTTTGTTTTTTTTTCCTTCTCTTTGCAAAAGTTCATTAATTTGTTTGCTTGTCCTTTTATTTCATTTTTTTTTTTTTTTTGTCCTTTTTGTTGCTTTAACTTCGATGACTTTATGACTTGATTTTATTTTTTCAGAATTTTTTTTTTTTTTGGTGCAATTTTGGGCGTCTATAAATTCTAAGCGTAGTCTTGGAAGTGCTGCTGCTGTTGAATTTTAAAGGGTCTTTCAATTATAAAAATCTAAAAAATTAGGTAAAGTATAATTCGATTTGCTTTTGTTTCATTATAAAACTTTTCTAACAAAATAATTTAAGATTTGCAGCAAACATTATTATTATTGTGACACCCTATATGGCAATTTTAGTTGCTGTCACAGAAGCTGGCGCTATTATTTCAGCTTGTCTGCTTTTGCTTACTTGTTTGTTTGTTTAACAAGCATTTTTATTTATTATTGGCTTTAAGTATAGCAAGAGAGTCCTTTTCGCTGCATACTAGCAGCAAATCGTTCTCGTCTTGAGTTCTGTTAAATTTCTTCATGTTTTTTTTTTTTTTTACTATTTTTCGTTTACTATTGGGCCATGCTTTACTGGTTATTTTGTTTGGTACTGCTACTGAGTTGTTATTATAAAGCTGCAGACCACACTAGTTACAATTCTTTTTTTTTTTTTTTTTTTTTTTTGTGCTGAGTAAATTCTAGAATTGCGCAAAATTCCAATTTGCAGTAAATTTTGCGATTTTCTTCTTTCATAGAACGAACGACGACGACGACACATAGAAAATATTTTTAGTATGAATTTTGTGTAGCAAATAAAATGAAGTCTGTAGTAGTCTTCTATAAAAATATTTGCTGTATGTGTTGCTACTTTTATATAACTCCCGCATTTAATTTTAGTTTTTTTTTTAAACATATTTTAATGCAATTTAAAAGCTTTTCCTAAAATGCAATAAGTATCTTCGCCTGCTTTGTACAAATTTAATTGTTGCAATTCAACTTAAAAATAAGAAATTAAATTGCTTTCATTTATTTAACGCTGCAAAATCCAAATGGATTAGCATTAATTAAACTATTATTTATTTATAAATTGTTTTGTATTGTATTGCATATATTTTTTTTTTTTTCGTTTATTTTAAGCCATATAAATGTCATTTCATTTCAATTAATGTCAAATTTGGCCAAATTATTTAATATTTGCATACAATACAAAAAAAAATGTTAAATTGAAAATGAATTGCAGATCTTTATCAAAATCATATTTAAAACTCGCTAAGTAGCAGCTTTGACAATTGATTAACAAAAAGCAAAAATTATAAAAAAATATATTCACATTTATTTGCGCTCATAATTCATTTTGCATATTTCATATAATATTTTTTTTATTTCAACTAAAAATTCATGCTTTAAGCTATGCGCTGCGCATAAATCATGAACGCCGTGATCAATTTCAATTGGACAAAAACTTATTACTGAAAAATTACTGAAAACGTGTAGCCGTGCACAATTGTAATTCAAATTGAAAAATTGAAAAATAATTTGATATATAAGATATTATATGAGACTTTTGTGCTTTATGAAGTCTATCATGTTTTATTCTATACCAGAATATAAAAATAATTTAAATATAAGATAACTCACGAGGTCTTTGAATTAACTAATTTTCAAGTCTTCAAGATCAGTCGGCTAAAGTGTTAAATAAACTTTTAATTTGCTTAAAAATTGTCTTTGTTTTTATTTATTTATTTGACTTTTTGTTGTTGTTGTTTTCTGCCACCCACTTGAATTGTTTGCATAATGCCACGCCTACAATTGCTGCATAAAGTCTTCATACAAATGTGTCGTGCCTGAGTGTGTCCACTTAAAGCGCTTTGTTTTTTTTTTTTTTTTCAAGTCAGAAAAAAAGCATTCAAGTGTTGTTGTTTTTGTTGTGTGTTTGAAGCGCAGCTTCTTCAATTCTTCAATTCGATTCAACTTAATTCAACTTGGACTCTTCTAGCATTTCAAGTATATTTACATATAAACATGCTGAGTATTTATTTAAGATGTGTGCTAGCAGCTTTATTTATATTACTCATAGTATTCCATGTATTTATTGTATGTGACAAAAACCACCCATGGTGTTTACGCTTTTGACATTTTTAACGCATTCAAAACAATTTAATTCAAGCAGAAAAATAGAAGACGAAGAAGAAGTCTATAACTACATTTTTTTTTTTTTTTTTGTTTATTATTTTTATAGGCAAACTCAATTAGCTGACTATAGATACTCATAGTCATAGACATACTTTCGCATTGATTTTAAGCAGACTTCCGCCGTGTTTTTTTTTTAAATTTTTTTTTCGTATGATTTCTCCAATTGGAAAATGATTGACAGACGATTGGCATGATTTTGTATAAACAAACGCAGCTAAATTTGTTATTTTTTTATGGATTTTTTTTTTTTTTTTTGCTTTTAAACAAAATGAAAACTCATTGAAAAAGAAAACACAGCTCAAGAGTTTTGTAGTATGAAAAAGCGAGACCGAAAAAAATGCGTAATTTGTTTAAAAAAAAAAAAACGTAATTGAAATTTTGTATATTGCCTCAAGTATGGCGTCTATTTTGCCTGATTTTTTTTTCAATCTGCTTATATTTTCTCCATGTGTGTCAGTTGCGGAGTGCTGTTCGCTGGTTGCATTTTCTGCTTGAATTGAATGATTGCTCGGCTGCTCCTTCTTAAAATAAAAACACAACACTTGTTTCCGTTTATATATTTTTTTTGTGTTTTGTTTTGCAGACGTGTAAAGTTATGATGCGCAAATGCATTTTTAATTTGTTATTTTAAGTGCAACATGTGCCTTTAAAATTGAATTTTTTCCCCCACAATTAAATGCAACAACGGTGGTCCTACTGCTTTAAATCTATTCGTCTGTCTGTCTGTCCGTCTGTCTGCCTGACTATCAGTCAATTTGATTGAAAGCCTGCTGCACTTGAAAATGCACTTTTGTTTAGCGTTAATTGAAAATTAAATTGAGATTTGTTAACAATCGAAGATACTTGAATTTATGTGAAAAACAATTTTCATTATTAGTTTATAAACTTGCATCACTTGAACCTAATTCAATTTACAAAAAAAAAAAAAAAAAAAACAAAACTAAAAATGCACTTATTATGTGAAACAAAACAAATCATAAATTTTGATAGATCACCAATCAAGTAAAGTCATAAAAATGTTAATTTTTAAAAATTAATTTAGAAAAAAACTATTATTTTTGTAGAATTTAAAAAAAAAAATATTAAAGCTTAAAAATGAAAACGTTTTAACGTTGGCTTGTGCTGCATTTAAAGCTTAGATGTGAAGGGTATCATTGGCTTTGTTAAACATTTTGTAACGCTAAAAAGAAATTTATAACAATTTTTTAATAGAATTAAAAGGTTTTAAATTTTTTCATCAAACTTAGGCAAGTGTAGTGCATAAAAACTTGGTTATATTTTAAGCTTATATTGTGTTTTTTTTTTCCACTTCAATCATACAGAACACACAAAAGTCAATAGAAATTTTTTATCGCGATTTTTCGTTGTTGTTGTTTTTTTTGTTGTTGTTGCCAAAGCTAAATGTTGCTGTTATTTTTTTAAAGCCCTTCTCTCACTTCCGCCGCTCCTGTAAGCTCTATCTATACAATCGAACGCTTTTTTACTCGTTTTTTGTGCTTGGCCAATTTTTTTAGCTGAAAATCAGGTATTAACGCAAAAGCGGCTTCGGCTACGACTTCTCATACATTTTTATGGATTTTATGGCGGATTTGTGTGATCCGCTGCAATATTGTGTTGCATTGTTTTGCGAGTTTTATTTTTTGTTTTGTTTTTTTTTTTATAGATTTTTTTTACTTTGTTTGCGGCAGCCAACGCCACAGACAACGAAAAAAAGAAAACATTTTTTGTAGCTTGTATTTATTTGCAGCACAAAGTATTTTTTGCTAAAAATCTGTTTTTACTTTTGCCAATTTTTTGTTGTTTTTTTTTTTTTGTTTTTTTTTTTTTTGTAATAATGTTGCAAACGCTTGCAGCATCCACAATAAAAACAACAGCAACATTCATCCGTCGCTGCCAATACTACTCAAAGTTGCATGTAGCTGCGTTGCGATTGAAGCCGCTCATCCATCCAATCCATCCAATCCAACCAACAATTCATCCATTCAACCATTCAGCCATTCAGCAATTCATCCATCCGTTCGTCGTTCATTCGTCGTCGTCGTTGACGTCGTCGGTGTCTGTTCGTTCAACATGTTCATGCCTCATTATTTTTATATGATTTTTGCGGTTCGTTGAGGTTCTCAGGCTGCCAAAATGCCGCAGTTTAACAATTTTTTTGTTTGTATCTTTTTTCTTTGCAACTACTAAAAGGTTTTTCTCGCTCACACTTGTTCGTTTTTATTTATTTTTTTATATCGAAAAGGTAGCAACTTTTTAGTATTATTTTAAGTTCACAAAACTTGCAATTCATAAAGCCCTGCGGAAGTCTTTTGCATGTTAAAAATATTTCATTTTTTATTGCTTTTATTTATTTTTGTATTTTTTTTTGTGCAAATTAAAATATAAATTAAAATTCCATTCGAAAAAAAGAGCGTAGCAAACGACACATGTTTTCACGCCTTAAATATATACTTTACAATAAAAAAAAAAACAAAAAAAAAAAAGTGAAAGAGAAAACGTGCCCAGCCCCAGAAGTATTGCTGCCTGCCATATGCGATTCCTTTTATAAAATAAAAATAAAAATACGCCATACATATGCGAATTATTCAAATTCAATTATTGTCAATTTTATTTATTATTAATGCGCATAATTGTCAAATTTGGCAAATTTATGAATGCCGTAAAATATTTAGAGTGTAACACTAAAAACAAAAACAACAAAACGAGAAAAACAAATAAACTTCAATTGTCCGTCTGTCTGCCTGCCTTTTTGCCTGCTGCAAGTGAATATGCAGAATATGCAAATTTGATTTCTCGATTTCTGTTGGAGTTGGAGCTGCACGAATTTATGAGACATGCTGAAATGCATCTCACCTTGATTATGTTATGGCATGGCATGGATTCAGCAATAAGATACAAATTCAGCATCAACAAACGTTGTCGTCCGTCGTCAGATTTAAAGATTCAGTCATGAGGTTGCGCATGCGCGCCCAATCGTCGTCATCGTCATCGTTCGTCGTCGTCGTCGTCTTCGTCGCCGTTTTCGTAGTCTTCACTGCCGCCTTTAAGATTAATGGCGGCGAGTTTAATTTGTTTTTGGGTGTTCTCTGCACTCTCGACTCGATTTCAACTGACTGTTTGTCTGACGAACGACGACTATATACCTCAACGTCTGTCTGTATGTCTGTCCGTCTGTCTTTCAGTCCATCTCCACTGGTGTCGCTTGTCTGACGTTCTGTGTTCTCGCTATGACTGTCACTCTTGTTGGCATTTTAAGCAAATGTTTTTGGGGAAATATGAACTCGTCACACGTTGCCATAAAGCATGCATGCCAGCCCAACCAGCCAGCCATATACTCATAGCAGCTCTATAAGAAACGTGTTTCCAGTTGACAAAAATGACACGGACACGCATGCAACGTAGCACAAACGACTACGGTGTGCTTGCTTGTTTGTTCGTTTGCT
Organism: Leucophenga varia; assembly: GCA_018903435.1. NCBI lineage: Eukaryota > Metazoa > Arthropoda > Insecta > Diptera > Drosophilidae > Leucophenga > Leucophenga varia. Next base: position 725,719 of record JAEIFJ010000299.1, on the reverse strand, counting down.
GCTCCAACTCGCTTGTAAGAAAGTGCTGGCAACAACTAACGTGGGCGCTGCATATATTGGATACTACATTTTTAGAAGAAGGGGTTTCTCCTAAAATTTACTAGTTTGATGATGCATTTAAGTTGCGCGCATTAGCAATTTTGCATTTGCTTTGGCACGCAAAGGCGCTTGATGAGCAAAGGGTTAGAGAGACATGTTTGTGTCTGCAATTCAGTTTATGAAACGAAGCAGTTAAATTGTGAATTATTAAATATATAAAAATACCACTAAATGCTAAGAATTTATTAAAATTACTTTGAATGTTTCGAAGACATAATTTTTTTGAAATCAAAGCAAATCGTTAATTTAACATGTTCGACACCTCAGATGCATATGCATGCCAAACCCAAATTATGGAAAGAATTTTATGAGGCTGCTTCATAGTTTAAAAATTTGTTCTAAGAACCACTTTTTTTTTTAAACTTCTTTAGCTGTAAAAATTACTCAAAGAATAAAAAATTGCTATAAAACAAGCTAATATGTAATTGCAGCTCATCTTTATAAAATTATTCCCACATAATTCTTCAACAAAATAAGACTTGCAGCATTTCATAGATCATTCTGAGCGCCACTTTCTGCTGCGCCAAGGAAAATTAAAATAAATGCAAAGTCCATTTAAAGTCACGTTTTTTCGTTTATATATTTTGTTTTTCATTTTTCTTTTTCAAGTTTTTATTTTTTCCACAACTGTCTTTCATTTTTCGCTTATTTAAGTAATTCCGAAGCGTGTAATTTCGTTTATCAAAACAAAATAAATGTCTGCAGTTTAGACTTGACATCATAATTGGCATTGGCTGGCTGCCGTAGTTGTTTGCTGCGTTTGCTGTTGTTGTTGCTTCTCTTTTTTGAATTGGTAGGATTGGTGACTGCCAGGCTGGCTAGCTGGCTGGCTGACTGCGACTGCGCTGTGTTGCTGTCGCTGACTGTTCACATGTGTGTTTGCGCATGTGCATGTCTGCAATTTTGTTTTTTGTTTTTGTTTTGGGTTAGCGCTACATATTACATACAGATGTGTATAGTAATAATAATAATAAAAATAATAATATTTTTTGTTTTTGCAGAGTGTATGAAAATTATAACGCATAAGTCACGACATCCGCAAGCAAAATGCTGTACGCTGCTGCTGCATTATGCTGCTACTTCTGATCAAAAGCCATGCCACAATTTTTGAATGCTTGTGAAAATCGGCTTTCAACACACACAAAAAATGTACAAAATATTTGTAGCCGAAGTTGAAGTCGACGACGAAGACATTTTGCAAACTTATTGCTTTTCTTTTTCACTCTGATTTTCCATTTCACTCTAACAAACGCTTTTGAGGCAGCCATATTTCGTCGACATCATTGCATGCAGCACAAGCTTTATATGTAACAACAAAATGGTTTATTAAGAAAGGAAATGAGGCGCTGCACTCAGCTGAGACGTTGTGGAAAAACTCTCTCACACATTAAAGAAAAGTAACAAAAAAAAAATTGCAAAAAGTATAAAAATAAAACAGGCGAAAAACGCCACCACGCTGCTTCCCTTAACTTGCTGAACTCTATTAAAGTTTTTTTTTCTTTCGATTTTTTTGCTGTTGATGTTGATGGCGTGCTAAACTTAGTTAAGCGAAACAATTTATACACATTTTTAATTCAACCATTTTTTTTTTTTTTTTAGTTTCTTTTTTTTTTTTTTAGATTTTTAGTTAGCACAATGGCAGGCAGCAATATGCAAATGACTTTAATAACACGCTGCGCATGTGTTTCACGATATTATAAATAATCTGTATTTTTTTTCTCTTTCGTTTCTTTTAGATTTTGTTTTTTTTTTTTTTTTGAGAGGTTTTAGACGCCGCCGCCGCATATGCATAAATTAAATCTTTAGTTTGAATTTTTTTTTTTTTTCGTTATCAGAAAAAAAAAAAATAGTTCGAGCGGCGCGCTGTATATAAATAAAAAAAAACACAAAAAAAGTTCCCAAATCAATGACCCCTCAATCTATCTATGATCTCTTAACTGAAACGAAGCTGCAAGCGTTTTAAATTGGACATCGACGTCAAGAACTGTCTAATAATAATGAAATATTTCCAAAAAAACTAAAATATATGCATGTATATAAGGCTTAGCATAGCTTAGAGTGGCTCTTGCGCTAGTTAATTAGATAAAAAAAAAAACAAAATTAATTCGAAGAGTGGGAAAAAATATTAGAAAGGAAAATTAAAGTAAAAGAAAATTTTTTTGGTTTCGGCCTAATCGAAATTTATATACACTTTCTTGGATTTCAACAACGCCTAGAAAAGATACTTAAACGAAATAAATGGAAAACAGATTCAACAACTAAGGATCCTTTGCATGATATATAGGATATATTATTATATTCATTAGCATGCAAAGTATCCTTAGCTGCTCTGTGTCTACTGAATCTGTGGTGTGAATCTGGTTTCCATTCAATCCATTTGAAGTTATTTTTTAGTCGTGAATTTTACTTGCTGCGTTTTTCAAGATGTTTCTCAACAGCTGACTTATATAAACATTTTTTTACAATTATGAGTACGCTTAATTTTATTCAAACTCTTAATTTTCTAAAAAAGATTTTTAATATTTAAATCGTCTCTTTCACATTTTCAAATATACCATCCATTGACTGTTACAAAATTTGTAATAAATTAATAATACCCTTTGCTTATATAATTTATATAAATTGTATTTTAAAAAAAAAAAACCTAATTTCAAATTTAAATCTGTGCTGTGTGACCTTTTATACTTATGAACTGTTTCTGTTGTTGTTGTTGTTGGAATTGTTTCGATAAAGCGTATTAAATTACATACATATGCAACAAACAAACACACACACATACACATATACAATCATTTATAAATATATCCCATATGCATATGGCTGAGCTCCTCAAACCTAAACGAAATGAGAAACAAGAATTTCAAGTATTTCTGAAATCGAAACGCAAAAGCAAAACAAAACAACAACAAAAAAAAAAAAAAGATCTCCTATGGCTTAAAGTATTTCACAGGAAATCTTCAAAAACTCGAAAACGAAAAAAAAAAAAAAAAAAACAACAACAACAAAAGCAACAAACATATTTTGTACAATTCGTAAAGAACTCCAACAAATACAACAATGTATTAAAATATATTTTTACTTTGGTCCAAAAACCAAAAAAACTGAAATTGGAATCGAAGCGTACCCAAAATGAAAACGATTCGCGCGCGCACGGATTGTTTCACTCACATACATACATATGTATGTCCGTCTGTCTGTATGTCTGTTTGTATGTATAAATGTTTGTGAGAAATCCCGAAACTAAATCCTATAATGCCTTAAAGGGGCAACAGACATTTTAAACGCACAAAGTCGTCGTAGGGAGACGTTAGTAAAGTCAAAGTAGGAGGAGGCAGAGGCAAGCACACATAATGAAACACACGTTTTCAAAGATTTCATTTTATTTTCAATCTTTTTTTTTTTTTTTTTCATTCCACTTCGACACAGTCAAAAGTCAATGGTGCGGGTTCAGTCTTGCGTCTGACTCTACACTTCACTTCACTTCATCTCATCTCAACTTCATAGCAAGTCAGTCGCATGCGTAGTCAGAGTCTATAATAATGATAAGATGGTTCTTAATCAGAAAATTTATATCCCCAGCGGTTGTATAGTCCATAAGAGTTAAGACGTGTTTGTGTATGCGTGTATGTGTGTGTGTGTGTGTATGCCGTAATATCTGCAAAGTGTTTAGTGTAGTGGGAAAGGGTAAACTAAAGTGAAGAAGTTGAGTTGACTGTGAGAGTTGAGCTACGTTCAGGCAGTGCTTCAACATGATTTTCTTGATGATGGGTTATGGCCGTTTATAATTATACGTCCTGTCAAACGCTAAATGAAATGCACATAAAAATACAATTTAAGTTTGCCATAGGTTCATCGTATCTTTGTGTGCTGAAAGTGCGTAAGCAGCATGAAGGGAGACCGAAAGAGGCATATTCTGTTTTTTTCAGCTTAAAGAAATATTTTTAAAAATGAATGAATTTATGCTTACCACTTGCACTCGTTCCGAAATTATCTGCAAATAATTAAAATAAATTTTATTAATATAAAATAATAAAATATGCTATTGGATTAAGTAAATTTATATAAAGCACACTTTCAGATATTGTATCTTAAAGATAGATTTTGCTTTTCAGCTGACAAAATGCAATAAATCAAATCAAACTTTAATGATCACTTTCTTGACAATGAAAAAATGTTTTTTTCTTTTTGCCTATATTATGAATTTAGTTGCATACTAAGTGGCAACAACAGATGCGCAAAAGTGACTCATATTATGCTCTAAACTGGATCAGAGTTGGAATTAAGTATTATATGAATCATATTCAAATATAAGCAAGATACGTTGCATTCATTCCAAACCATGCGGAAACAATTCTGAGTCGCCTTAGTTACCAAAGACTTATTGCCGGATCACCGATGTAGAGTTCGTTCGGGAAGTTCCGGAAACTGTGTACAAAATCTAATATTGCAATGATGTCTTCATTGACATATAACAAGCCTTCGACAGAGTTTTAAACTCCGGACTATTGACAAAATTAAAGAATCAACTTTCTGTATTATTTTTCGTCTTGAAGCGACGAAAGTTATTCGTTATTTCTAACTAAAATTTCATCTTAAAACAGTAAATATTTTTTTAATTTATTTAAGTCATTCCAAAGTGCCTTGAGTGACTATTCGCAGTTTCAATTTCCTCAAAACCCCAACAACAACAAAAAAAAATCCATTTTAGTTTTTCGGGTGATTTAATTAACACACTCAAACAAAGCAAAAAACTAAAAACAAAATTTAGACCACAAAAAACTATAAAAACAAAAAAAAAAAAAAAAAAACAATCTCAAAACAAAACAATTTCTAAAAACTAAATTCTATCCAAGCCGCACACACAAAAAACTAATAAATCTCGCCATATTTGCGCTCCAAGCTGTGAGAGCTACAAAATCCGCGCACAAAATCCGAGAAACCGAAACAAATCAATGGCTTTCGTAGTACATTCGTACAAATATATTTTGTATAAAAGCGACAAAATAAAAATATAGTTCACACACTTCAACTTTTTTTTTTTTTTGTTTTATAAATTTTTCGAATATTTTTTTTTTTTTTTTTTCATTTGGTTTGGTTTAAGCTAAAACCGCAAACGTTTTGTTTGGGTGTTGAAAAATATGAAATATATGAATTTTCGTAGGTTGCATGCGTCAATCAATCAAATAAACTGCGCGGTATGAAGAAAAAAAAAAATAAATATCAGAGTTTCAAAAAAAAAATGTTGAAAGAACAAGTGAATATATAGAAAATATAAATTATATTTCATTTGGGCGTTCTAGATACAAAAAAAAAAAAATACAAAAAATAGAAAGATATTTTTAGAGCAAAACCAATTGCAGCGCATTAACATTTTTTCAAAGAATTAAAGACAAATTTAATCCTTGCAAAGTTGTTGAAAAAATTTTAAGCAAGCCAAAAGTTAAATAGTCAGTCAGGCACTCAGGCAGTCAGTTAGCAATGACATATGTATGTAAGTCTGTCCGTCTGTCTGTTCATTCGATAAGTCTTTTTGTTGAATTGTTCAGTTTGTCGTTATTTTACACAACTACTTTAAGCTTGTCTCATAAATTCCTTTTTAGCTTTTTTTTGTGGTTTTGCGCGCGCGCAATAAAAATATTTTTAAACGCTGCGTTGTAGTTGTAAGTGTTAAGTAGAGAGGGTATTGCGCATTATACAAAGCCAAAGCTCACGCTCTTGATACTTATAAGTTGTTAATTTTTTTACTTTATTTTATTCCTTCACATCAACAAAATCCCCAACTAGGCATAATAATTTCGCGCTTCAATGAAATGTGATCCGTTCGAACTTCTACAGATGATGACGATGTTGTTGATGATGAGCAGCAGCAGCCTCAGCAGCCTCAGCAGCTAAAGTTGAAGCTGTTGTAGTCACCAACGATTTGAAGTTTTAAATGAATGACCGAGATACTTATAAAGAAACCAAATAAAAAAAAAAAATAAAAATAAAAAAAGTTGCCAAAGAATTTCAGCAACACACCTTAATGTCACTTGGGACAACGACAAACTAAGACGATTCGCATTCACAATCGAATTGAACTGAAACAGTTTAGTTTTTTTCAAGCTAATTCATGGCATAAAGCAAAAAAAAAAAAAAAAAAAAAACTTAAATACATTTGAGTTAAAATGAAGAGAAAAAATTAAGTATTTAAGTTGAACGTTCATTTTCAGTTATTTTATATTTATTTTATATATTTTTTTTTTTTAGCTTTCGGGATTTTCATTGAGCGTTCGCATTCCGACAAAAGTCGTTGTCAGTTTGTAGTCATCGAACATGCATTGGTACAACGTGTCATTTGACTTAAAGTACACAGCGCATTCTATAATACCTGACGCGATCTGTTTTTTTTTTTTTTTTTTTTTTTTAGGTGAAGCGTTATTGGACTCAGTTAATAAATAAATTGAACGAGATTGCGTCTTTTTTTTTTTTTTTTTCATTCAGAATTCCAGAATGAACTGCGACCGATTTGCGAAATTTTCGTTGTTTTCGTTGTTAAGCTGCTGCTAATATATGAACTGAGTTATTAAGGTGCGAAGTATATTGGACAGAATGCTGTAGAACTGGGATAAAGAGTTTATTTGACTTCGCTTTAAGTGCTCAATGCAAAGAAAGATATTGGAACAGCTCACACTGGGTAACATTCCCCAATTCGATAGTAGATACAAATAAAAAAACATGGTAAAGTTCACGCGAGAGATCTGGAGAATTTAAGTCTGTTGGCTCTAAGTCTCTGGTTAAAGGTTAAGGTTAAGGCTGGTTAAATAGATAAAGAAACATCGCTATTTTGACTCAGCTTTTGATGCTGTTAACGTTTTTATATACTCTGCAAAAGACTTCTTCTATCTTTAAAGCACATTTTCATAAGCTTGCATCTTTCGTATACTACAAACGGAGGCTCACGTTTCAGCGCATTGAAAAAAAATTCATTTGGAAACTTTCCGTCTTCATAAAATTTGCACAACACAACACTGCATATATTCATAACACAAAACAAAAAAACAACTCTTTCATTCGCACCTCGCGCTGCTACTGCTGCTGCCGTTGTTGTTGTTGCTTTTTAATTATTCATTCGGTAAGCGTTTCATTAATGTCGCCTGCTTCAATTTTTTCGCTTAATTTGTATTTGCTACAACTTCAGATACATTTTCTACTATCTTTTCTTTTTGTTTTCCTTGTTTTTTTTTTTTTTTTTGACTCCTTCATGTTGTTTCGTTTGTACGTTTTGTGTGCTTTGTATCTGCTGTTGTTGATATTTTGATCTCATTTTAATATTCTAGATACTTAAATAAAATACGTGTCTGGCTTGAGAAACAAACGTTTATTGTTTGTTAATTGATTTTCGTTTCGTTTCATTTCGTTGAATGAATGCGTTTTCAAAATGCTGCGCATAACGAAAAAAAATCAAAAAAAAAAAAAAAATGTATCTGTACTTCATTTTTTTGAATGTTGTCAACAAACTGCTTCGAATGCAGCAAGCGCCGCCGCATTTGATTTGTTTTGATTCAGAGCTTCAGTTAAAATTGTGGTTAAAATGCAAAGTGCATCTTTGAATTTTTTTGTTAAAGTGAAGTTGTTGTTTTTGTTGCTGTTGTTGTTTTGGTTGCTTTGCGCGCACATTTCGTATGCAAAATTGGTTTTGGGCTTTGGAACTATGTATGTGCGGCGACTTTGGCGTTTACTTCTTTGGTTATTTTGTGAAATCTTTACGACGACGATGACGATGTTGGCGACAACAACAACAGCAACAACAACAAACACAACATGAAAGGTCAGTCCTCCTTCAGCAATGTTGTTGTTGTCGTATTGAATCGAATCCGCAGCTTTGGCATTCAATTAATTTGCAGACAACGAACGACAACAAACAGCCTTGAGCGTGATATTCTGCTCGTCTTTTTTTCTGACTTTTTTTCCATTTCGCGTTGATATGGCGTCTATTTCTGGGCACGGCTTGGCTTAACTTGTCTCTTGGCTTAACTTGACACTCGATAAGTGACATGCTGCGCTTCAATTTTTGACAATAGCTGACATCACTTGAACAGTTTTTTTTTTGGGGCTAAAAAACGAGGTACTAACTATTTTTTTTCAATATTGTAGTTGAAGCCGCCTTAAAGTCTGCCGCAAAAGCGCATTTTGCCGACAAAAGCTGCGCGCTCAAGTGAAACATTTCATTACAAAATGCATAAAAAGAATCTTAAATAAAAAAAAAACAAAAATAAACAAAATAAAAAAAGGCCGAAAAGTGCAGTCAACAAACACGATTTCTTGGTAGTTCACATCCTTAGCTTAGCTCAAAAGTGAAGTGGAAGATGCTGCATAACGTTCGGTTCGGTTGGTTGGTCGGCTTTAGTGCTTTGATTTTTGCTTGATTTCTTTCAAAATCACTCTAAGCGCGCATAGACGCAAAGTACAGAGTAGAGGGAGAGAGAGAGGGGGGAGCAGCGAGCGAGTGAGCGACTTGCAACAAAATGAAATGAAGATGCGGCAAATAGAGTTGCACATATGCATACAAGCATTCAAAGCAACAGAAAAGAAAATTGCGGCGGCGCTCGCTTGCAATGTGGTTGCTGTTGTTTGTATGTAGCATGCGCGGCATGTTGCATGTGCGCCATTTTCAAGGCATTGCAGATCACTTTGAAAGGCAACAACAGCAGCAGCAGCATCCTCAGCACATCTTCTTCTTCTTGGCAATATGCAAAAGAGTTTTTCAACTCTCGTTGAAGTTCGAGTTCGATACACGAGTGGAGTGAGTAGAGTGAGTATTGAAAGCAAATGCATGCCAAAAGGCAAACACCGCCAAAAGGATAATCAGCAACAATTTAGTATTATTACACCACGTTCGAAACGATCAAGATCACTACACTTGGCTGCACTCGCGTCGCATCGCGTCGCTTCTCGTTGAGCGTTCAACTTAAATGAAAAGAAAGAATGAAAGAAGGCTTCACTCTGAGGAGATTTTTTTTTTTTTTTTTGTTGTATTTTGGAGTTCGTGGCTTTGACTTTGATGTTGCAGTAAGGTTTTGCATGCAGTTTTTTTTTTTACATTTATTTTATATTGACGTCTAAGCTAAGTTGATGACGACGAACTGCGCTCTTCTTCTTCTTCTTCGTCTCTATGCGCTGAAGTATGTATTTCAAAGAAAATCATTATTTCCAGGCAGCACTTTACTTGTGCTTTGCAGATTGAGTTTCAATGGAAAAATGATTTGCAAATTGACTTTAACGAATTGCTGCCTGCAAAAGCTTGCTAAGGCATCTAAATGCAGTATGCAGCGTGCATAGAATTTTTGATTATAGCCTTTTTTGTGGAGTTTGACGTGAAGCGAAAAGTGATGACTTCTAATTTTGGTTAATCTTAAAACGTATAAGTTTATCTTAATTTTTCGTAAGATGACAATAAAGACACCCGCATATCATGTCTAAAACGCCATTTTTTTTCTTTTTGTTTAATAGCTACATGTCCGTCTGTCCATCTGACTGTCTGTCTGTCTGCATATCTGTGTATACTATACAACGCGTCGACAACAATGAAAGTTAGCTGCTGCTGCTGTTATTGCTTCTAAGCCTTTTCTTGCCATTCAAGCAATCAAATTCAGCTTTAACGTTCTCAAAGACATTGACGCATTTGATGTTTCCTTCGACTTGTATAATGCCAGCACATTTACTGCAGCAGCAACGCAATGCACACAGCGTGGCAACTCCATTTGGCTAGTTATTCCTTTTTAGTGTTCTTTGATTTTCGTATTTTCATGGCAGCCAAGCAGATATTTTATGGCCCAAGGGCCGAAACATAAGCACACAAGGCGCATCTGTGCGCTATTTCAACGGCTTGCTTGCTTACTTTCTGGCTTGTCTTTAGATTGTTTTGACCAGCAGAGTTTGAGTTTCAGTTTCAGTTTGCCGCCATTATCAACATCATAATGCTTCAGTCTGTCTGTCCGTCTGTCTGTGCCTATAGTATCTAGTATTAGTATCTCCATTATGTGTATATATGCCTTCACTTTGCTGCAGCAAGTTTAGACAGTCTCGAAGTTCGTATATCATTACAGAAATTACAGCGATTGCATTTTGCAGTTTTGAAGTTGAGGCAAGCAAACTCAGAGATAGCAGCCAAGTGTATTTTCCCTAAATATTGTTTGTGCTTTGAGAGAGAGATTGTGACTCTATTGTCTGTATTGTGGCTGATTTGTGTTGTTGTTGTTAACCATATCATAATCTAAAGGCGTAGATCTTGTATTACTACTACAACAAGTACAACAACGAGTTGACAACACAAGTATTGTTTGATGTTTTTTTTTTTTTTTTGTTGTTTTTCAGTTTTTTGTTTTTTTTTTTTTTTTTTTTTTTGGGTTTGGTTTGGAAGTTACTTAGTAACTGTCATTTACAGACAAAGTCAATTTTGTAAAATAATTGATTGAAAATTTATGACAGTAAAGCTACTAAGTATGTATTTAAGTACTGAAATATGTATTTGCTTTTAACACTTACCAGGACTACCAAGGAAGACTGAGGAATATAAACGCCGTGAGGCATCGGCATTTCTTGCATCGGCGGCAGGTGAGGACCATTCCCTTCGACACCATCGACCTGTAAAATTAAAAGAAAAAAGTTTATTAATATAATGAAGCATGAAAAAATTTTAATGAAATTAAAAAAATGATAAAAAATAAATAAATAAACTTAAATATCAAATTCTAATGTCGCACTTTAAAATTTATAACACTTGCCAGCTTACGAGTTAATTTTAAACTTTATAAAATTTATTTAAAATCTTTGAATAAAAAAATACGCATACGCCTATTGAGCTTCGTTTTAAAATTTGACATAAATCGTTAAATAAAAATATATGTGCGGGTGTTATTTTTTTTAAAATATTTTAAATATTGCTTTTTTTTTTGCTTAATGCAGTCATTGGCCATGAAATTATCATCATAATACTCCACTTCATGTGAGTAGAGAGAGCAGAGGAAGCAATGGAAAGTCATGCTTATAAAATGAATGACAGCAAATGGCGTTAATAATAATTTTGTTTATTAGCCTTAATTCGCAATGAAGACAGTAACATAAACGCCAACAGGAAAAGTTTATATAAAAATGCTTTAAAAAAAAAAAAAAAAAAAACATTGAAGTGTGCTGCAGGAGCAGGAGCTGAAGCAAGAAGGCGCTATAGCAGGAGGCGCGCCAAATGTGAAACAAAAGCGTCGCAAATGCAAATAGAATTGCGTCTGGAATGAGTATCAAAAGTACAACTGAACACCCTCAGCTTAATTTTTTTTTTTTTACTATAAGACGCTGCAGACGACAAAGACGACAAGAAAACGACGCACCTTTATTTAAATTGCTTTCTTTTATGCGCGTTGGGTCCTTATGTAATTTTTTTTTTTTTTTTTTTGCTAAGTATTATTGGAGCTTGTTGTTGTTTTTTTTTCTTTTGCTCTGCCGCTGCTTAATGGGCAATTTTCTTGGGTGTAATGGGCGCGTTTTATAGACACTTTTGTGGGGTGTTTATGTACGCAACGAGTAGGGCGTCTTAGGTACAAGTAACAAGCAAATGGACGCGAATGACCTCAAAAGACTGTCCCCTTCTTACTTTTTTTTTTTTTTTTTTTTTTTTGAGGGTATAGCCTGAGGGTGACATTTTTTTTTTACTTCGAATTTTGTACTTAGTTTAAGCAGTTATTCATAAAAATAAATTTTAATAAAGTATTAAATTACGAATTGCAGCAGTTGGCGCAAAAACAAAATCTTTTTCTTTCGAATAGAAACAAAACATAAAAATGTTATTAAGCATTAGAAATGTAATAAAAATATAATTAATGTGTTGTTTTGATTTTATTTTGCTATAAAGTTTAGAGCTGTTTAAGGTAAGTCAGTAGCAGAATTTTTTTTTTTTTTTTTTTTGGTTTATACAATTATCAGCAAAATGGCAGAAAGAAGGTCCTGAAAACGAGAACTGAGGCTTCAAAACGATGCAATTTTCTGCTCTAGTCTTTGATTAAGGATTTCCTCAGCCCAAAATAGATAATCCTTTAACGTCAAATTCTAATCAAGTATTTCACGAATTTCTATTTTCTTCAAAATTAAAATGACGGAAATCTATTAAGCAAAAAAATGTAATTTATTAGAGCAAACATGCCGCAACCTTCACAAATAATAAAAATTCAGCCAAAGCGCAACAAAAGAAATTCAAATAAAAACAAACTAAATTCAATAAAAATCCAAAACAAAATAAAAAAAACAAAACGCATGAAAATTGTTCACACATAAATCTTTAGAAAAAAAATTTTATTGTCGTTTTTATTGAATGTCGAGTTGAGTTGAGTTGAATTTTGCGGTGTTGTGTTGACGCGAAAGTCGTCAGCGCTGAAGCATCGAAGAAGCCAAAAAGTCTAGCAAGTGTTGCCATATTTTGTTATGTTTGCGAGAGAGAGAGTGTGAGAGGAGAGCGCATAAAATCAAATAGAAGAGAGAGAGTGTGAGAGTGCAAAAATTGCATTTGTATGCGCTGCGTTTCCCCTTTAGGCGAATTCCGTTATTTAACGTTGTATGCGTACACTGCTCTCTCGCTCTCTTTGCTGCTATGTTTGTATGCGTGTGCAAGGGAGTGCGCATTACTTGTTTGAAACTCTTTCAAGCAGCGTAAGCGAGATGTCACTATTTGAGTTGTGGGCGAATTCAAAAACGACTTCCATATTAAATTAAAACAAAACAAAAAAAATACAAAATATAACAAAAAAAAAATGTTTTTTTAAAGAAAATATTTATAATTAAATACAAAACATTTCAAGGCGAATTGCTGCCATAGACGACAAGCGACGACTTTTGTCTACTAAAAAAGATATTCAAAAATTTAAATAAAATGATAGATATTTTGTTTTTGCTCATATTTTATGCTGGCGCGCAGGCAGCAGCAGCATAGTTTATGAACTGATTTTTTTTATTTTATTTTAATTTAAACTTTTTGATTTTTTTATTAATTTAATTTTTGAACTTTAAAAACTTTAAAATGCATTTTAAATGCGTTGAACTTAAAAGCATTTGCCGCCGGCATAAGAGATTTATAGCTGTCGGTTCGCTTTTTGAATTTTTTCTTTTTTGAACTTTTTTTTTGTTGATAAGAATTTTTTTCTTTAAAAAAAGAAAAATTATGCGTCACAAATAAATGGAAAAAATAACAGAAAAGCTGAAATCTTTGGAAAAGCGTCAAAGACTTGTCATTAAATTTATTTTATTTAAAATATTTTTTTTATGAGTTCAGTCAAATTTTTTGAACTTGCGTTGGCAGCTGAGAGGCACTAATAAGAATTTATTTTTGTCCTCATCAACATATTATATATGTTATATGTTATATATTCTTATATTTTTTTAATATTATAGAATATTTTTTTTATTTCTTTAGAAATACGAACTGCTAAAGCATTTATGCTGCTGAAAAATACTTTGTTTTCGACTAAAGCAGCTATAAATAAAAATTTATTTTTATATATTTTCAAAAATTGTGAGGGAATTAGTGTTCTAAATTATATTTAATATTTATAGATTTAAAAAAAAATACAAAAAGATTGGACTTCGAAAACGCTACTCGATTGACTCCACTTGACTTCTTTTTTTTTTAAATTTATTTTTGTTTTTTTTTTTTTGTTTTGCATGCTCAAGTGAAAAAATGACAAATGGCGCTAAAGTCAGCTGCCGCGCCGCCATTGACGCCGTTTTCATAGGCACTTTTACTTGTTGTACAACGCTTCACTTCCGATGCAAGGCTGACTGACGTTTGGCAAATGAGCGCATGATTGACTGAACGAACGAACGAAAAGCGAGCGAGCGGCGGGCGTACATATTTGAATGAATTGAATGGAATGGAATGAATGAGCGCAGCGCTTCAATGCAATTGCAATCAGCTTCGCTTCACTCAACGCAGTTGATCTATATCACATTTTGAGATTGCATTCCAAGTCCAAAGTGCGTTGTTAACTAATAACGACGAAGCAGCCAATGTCTATGAGTACAAAAATTGTACAATCTCAGTGGAAATACAGTGAAATGTGTCTACAATAGACTTCAATGAAGTCAAAATGATCTCTGAAGCAAGTTGTATAAGCGGCAAACAAGAAAGCAAACAGAACCTAATGACATCTTGACCTATTTTATAAGCCTTCTAATATTCATCGAATGACTTCCAAGTGCAGCTGAAACTGAAACTCATATTTTCAAATCAACTAAAGAGTTTCCAAAAATTTCTGAACATTTTTTTATTTATAAAAACCAACTTCAATTTATTTCACCACAAAAAAAATGTAAGTAATTTTCAGAGGCAATTATATTTTTGCGCAAATTTTACTGCCTTTAATTTTTTAATGTCATTTTTTTTCTGTTTTTATGCAACGCGAAATTGCATTTATGTACTTCACGCTTCGAACTCTAATTTTTTTCCATTTGAAAATGTTTTTTTTTCTAACTATTTCGAAGCAAGCACCCCCTTCGTTTTATATACTTCCTAACAAAAAAAAAAAATCATTTTATCGTTATTTCTTGATTTCTAGTATGACTTTTGTGCAACATTGTTGGCTATTACTGTATGCCATATACATAGTTGTTATTATTGTTGTTGTTTTTGTCATTGCCCTATATCGGCACAGGCAACAGCAGCAGTAACAATAACAACAACAACAACTCTTACTGTCGCACCAAGTAAAGCAGCATTTTTGTTTAGATAAAATTGTATTTCGAAAGTGACAGTTGAAATGATTTATCACTTCACTTTTGTACACCCCGCATAACGTTGTTGCTGCCATACACTAAAAGTATAGAAGAAGAGTGTCATCCTCCGTTGCTATTGCTGTTGCGCTAGTAGCTAGCTAGTAGCGAAACGCCTAACAAAACCCAGCGCCACCCTAAGCTATCTAGTATACGCCACTATAGAGTATCGCTGTGTGTGTTGTTTGAATATATATTTGTATATTTTTATTTATTAGTGTGTGTGTGTGTGTTGCTGCCCGCCAAACACTTTGGAAGAGTCGTTGTCGTTGTTGCTGCTGCTGTCGTCAAAGTTTTTAGCGCAAGTGTTTTTCTATTTCTTTTTTTTTTAAATATTTTTTTATTTAACTTGAGCGCTTGCAAGCAAATGCGTTCCAAAGTATGTTCGGAATTTGTTGTAGAAAAATTGAAAATTGCTTTTACTGTGCGACAAACGCCTGCCTGCCACTGCTCTGCCTTTATTAGACATTCATTCTAAGTTTCTTATACACTCGCCCCTTTTAACGTGTTACCGCAGACTACTTTATTTTTCCAATTTTCTATTTGACTTAGCTGATGGAGACGACATTGGAGCAGTTGTTGCTGTGGCTGCTGTTCATTGCTGTTGTTGTTGTTGTCTTTATTCATATGAAAATTTAATTCCTTGCGCGAAACTTTGTTGTTCTGAGAGTTATTGTTGTTGTTGTTGGTATTTCATTCTAAAAGCTAATTTAAAAATTTTTGTAATATTTCTCGCTTGTCTTTTTTTTTTTCTTTCTTTCGATTTTTTGCTTTTTATTTATTTATAATTTTTTTTGTTCACTTTTTCCGTTGTAAAAATGCGAGAAATGATTTATGCCGCTTTTGTTTTGAATAAAAATTATTACCAAATAAAATATTGAATTTGTAAAATTTTAAGTTTATTAAAATCGATTTTTTATGCTCAAAAATCAGAAAGGTTTTATAAATTTGAAAACTGGCTACCGGATAGTCTTCGAAAATCTTCTACACTGCGTTTCAAATCAGATCAAAACTACAAACTTACAAAATTTTGAACCCTTAAAGCTCAAAAATAGTAAAAGTCGACTTTAAACCAAGCTGATGTGTAGCATATGTTTTTTTGTTTTTTATTGTTCACAATTTTTTGTTTGTTTTTTTTTTGTTTCATGTCTCGCAAACCGCAACAATTTTTCACAATTTTCACGTGTAAATTTTCCAATTGGTTGATTACACGAAAAATTGGAAATGTATAAAGTCGTAGAGTAGGCCGAAATGATAGAGTCGTGGGTAAAAGGTTTCAAAGCGTATTGAACTGAGTTGTTGTTGTTTTGTTGTTGCAATTGTTGCGCTCTAAGTTGAGGCGTGGTGTTTGTAGTCTCGAGTGTATTTTGTGCCTCATAAAACCTGACAGATTAATTTCCTAATTACGCAAACGCCAACAAAAAATCCGCAACACATATAAAATTCATGTGTTGCTTTAGTTTAAGTGGGTGGGTGAGAAAGAGAGGGGGGAGCAGATTGAAAAAAAATGCCAGAAAAACATGACATTTAATTTTACGTTAAATTTAAAAATATACAAATTTTTGTACCTGTGGCTTTGAAAGAGCGGCATGCAGAGTGGTATTGCAACTCAAAGTGAAACGCATCTGCGTCTGGTAAATTTTTGTATAATGGTGGAAAAAAATTTGCGTAAAAAAACAAAAACAAAGAAAAATAAAAATAAAAGGAGTGAGCGAGAGAATCAAAATAAGCATAAAAGGGTTGAAAAACATGCATTTTTTATAATGTTAAAAAAAGCACAGACAGACGGACAAATGGACGGATAAAAGCAGCAGGAGTAACAGCAATAACAACAACAACAAAAATATAACAACGATTGGTCAAGCATATTCCACATGCTACACGCATACACACACACAAACACACACACTCATGCTCATATATTGAAAACTACTTGAATCAGGGTGGTAGCTATAGCTACAGCCGGAAGCTGTGGTGTACATTGCCGCCTGTTCTTTTCCCTGGAGTTCAAAGCCAGACCAAAGCTCAGGTGTAGTGTGCATGTGTGTCTGTGTGTGTTTGAGGAGTTAAGGGAATGTCGCGCGAGCTGTCGTCAAACGCGCTGCATGAGCTGCAAATGCAAAAATGTGTAACACGCACACAGCTAGATAAAAGGACTGACGGACAGACGCACAGACATACACGCTCACACATATTTATGTATGTATTTGTGTAATAAATGACATTTTTCTCTTTTTTAATTTTCACGTGTGCAATATTTTTTTCCAAAAGTTTTTTATGCAACACAAATGTTCTTTTATCTGCTTTATTTCAGCTTTTGCTGGTTTTACTGTTGCTGCCGGAAGGTGCAATGCAGATGCTTTACGATTTTTACAAAAACATTTACAAACTGTATTCTTTTAAGGTGACCATTTTTTCGTTGTGCTAAAAAATCAGCATACCAAAGATAGGTCTGAAATCAAAATTAATACAAAAGTAAGAGTCTAGTAACACTTTTGAGTTCTGAAGCGCATTGAGAACTTTAAGTGAGAGCCCAAATAATCAAATATGAAATAAAGTTAGTCGTAAGGAACATGAAAACATTTTCATTGATCTTTTTTGTCGATCAAGTAATATCGGAACTGCTTCAATCCCAAGAATGTATCTAAGATAACATTTAGCTGATTCCATTGACCGTAAAAACTAAAATTATGCTTTAACCAATTTAAAACATTTATTTTTTTTACCAAAATACGAAAAGCATCAACAAATCCGTAAATTCCAGCTAAGTTCTAAATTCCGCTACACAAAAAATTTCAACTTTAATTTAAATTTTTTTGCTTAATTTTCTTGAAAAACAATTTTTTCTGTTAAATGAAAAAGCTTTTTCGCGCATAGTTATGCATATAATAACGCGCCGCTGCATACACATATGTATCTATGTGTAAATGTATCTACAGATGCATGCATATATATGAGAGTATTTGTGTATTTGCAACGTCCGTCCTAATGCATTGAAATGGTTGCACATATACACAAAATGGTTTTAAAGCGCACCAAAGTATAACAAAAAAAAAAAAAAAAAAAATCTTTTTGCATTTTTATTAAACACATTTTTGCCGTCGGGCGTTATGCGACGGCATTTGTATCTGAATGAATGCAACATACTCATACTACATACATACATAGTATGTACACTACACTAGTTTACGCTGTGCAACACAACACATCAATGCAAAATGTATGAATGAATGAATTTTTGCCGCTTTTAGCTGTCTGCTGTATGTCGCCGATACGCTTAGCATGGCTTAAAGATGAGTTTTTAAGCTTAACAGAGATTTATGTGCTATTATACTGTATATATATAGTATAGATACAAATGAATATACACATTATATACATACATGCTGCACCGTAAAATAGTTGGCTGCGCTTTGCCAAATTTTTTATAAATAAAAAAAATGAAGAATTTATTTGCTGTTATACTAAATAAATAATTTTATTAAAAAAATAAAATTCAAAATTTAATTTTGAAAAGTGCATCAAAAGAAAAAAAAATCGATTGTGGTACGTGTGCAAGGACATGCGATAGCTTGACGACTCGACTTCGTTTAATTCGTTTCGATTTACGACATTGCGCAAGGCTCAACGACCACACCTACAGCTGACAGCGCCACGTGCGACAAATTTTCGTGTAACTTAAGATAGTGTTTTAAATTTTTTTTTTTTTTTTTGAGCAGATACTTTGTTAAATTTTTGCTGAAGATAGTTTTTTTTGTATATGAATATGTAAAGCTAAATGCAGCACCATGTGCAGTGTATCACTTTACACATCAAAATAATTTGAATGTCCTCGTCTGCAATGCATCTTTGAGTCGAGCTGCAGCTCAGCTCGTAATTCTTGTAGTCTGTGCACAGTTTTTGAGTCAAGATGAAGTATGCAACTTGGGATCAACTGCAAATGTGGCATATCGTGTTCCCACACATACATACATGCACACACATACACATTTGTATTGAATCATATACACCTCTGTTGTTGATTGCCACACTCTTTTAACCCTTTTGCTGCATAAAATTTGTGTGGGTCATTGCAGCATCTTTTGTGCTTTATCTGCTTAAAATGTATTTGCAGCTCTTTTTTTTTATATTTC
This sequence comes from Leucophenga varia, assembly GCA_018903435.1. NCBI lineage: Eukaryota > Metazoa > Arthropoda > Insecta > Diptera > Drosophilidae > Leucophenga > Leucophenga varia. The sequence continues at coordinate 706,697 of JAEIFJ010000299.1, read as the reverse complement.
TTTGCTTCATTTGGTTCGAAGATCTTTTTCTTAAAAGTATCTTTTTTTTTTTTTGTTAATAAATTCCAATGTCCAACGTTGTTATTATTGTTGCTGTTCTTGTAGCTTTTATTATTATTATTGTTGTTGTTGTTGTTGTTACAGACTGACTAATATAAACGTACAATGGCAACTTAAGCCGAAATGACATTTGCGACATGTTCTGCGTAGGCGGCTCAGTACAACGCGCAAAGTACAACAACAACTACAACAACAACAGGTATTAATTTTTGTTTTTTTTTATTTTTTTTAAAGCTTGATTTTTTGTTGTTGTTGGCTTAAGGTGACAATAAACTTTATCGCATTCATGTGAATTCACTTTATGACACCTTACTGCAAAATTTGTTCGTTTTTTTTTTTTTGCGTTGTTTCTGCGAACGATTCATTTTATATTGAGTGTCTTTTATAAACTGAGATATGCAAAAATATATTTTGTAAAAAAAAAGAGTTTATAAAGTATCTGAAAACTTAAGTTTATTGACTAAAGTCTTTCAGAACACAAGATTTAAGTTATGGACAGACGGACAAACTTTTATTATTTCTCTTTAAAAAAAAAAAAACTGAATTTAGTCAAAAATTCACACACAGCTTTAAAACATTGCACAGATATGTTATGTGACTGACTGATTTAAGTTATTTTATGCTTGGAAATTCCTATTGATTTTTTTTGGCTTTTTTTTGTTGTTGTTGCTGCCTGTCTAAAATTCTTCCGCCTGCCTGGCTTATCGCTTTGAAAAATAACAAAGATTTTTGCTGTGCAATTTCCTTAACATACACTCACAAACACACACACACAGCACAGCGCCATTGTCGACAATTTTCCGCCAACAACAATAACAAACACAACAACAACAAAATAAAGTTGAAGGAAATCACGCAAGCGTAGTCGTCGTGGCAGCAGCGCAGCAAACAAACAAACAAACGAATGAACAGATTTGCAAAACGGCATGTCCTGGCATCGTTCAGGATATTTTCTGTTGATATGGATGTATTATAATAACGCTTGCTTTTGCTTTTGACTTGGTTTGTTTGGCATTGTTTGTTGTGGTTGCATTAATGGCAAACGCAAAAGTGTATCGAAGCGATGGCGAAGGCGCAGTCGAAGGGTATTTGAAGAAACTTAAATATTTAATTTTAGTTTGCGTTCAAAGTCAGTCATTCAGTCAGTCAATTTTTGGTTGATGAGAAGAGGAATTGCTGTTATTATTACTATTGTTGTTGTTTTTTTTTTGTTGTTGTTGTTGTTGCAGCACAGCAACGGATGCTGTGTAGTGTGCTCGCGCGCGTTCTAGACATGTGCATGGGCATTTTGCAGAACGTCGTCCATTTGACGGTCACGTGACCCTAATAAATCACCGAATTAATGTTACGTGAAATGGAGTGTATATATATATGTATGTATGTGTGTGTGTGTGTTGATATTACTTTGTATGTCTGTCTGTGTGTGTGTATTTGTATGTATAAAATAGACTGAACTTAAGTTTTCTTATTAGCGCTTGTAATGTGTGCAAAAATCACTGAGCTAAGTAAGTAAGCAGTCGTTGAGCAATGAGCATAATGCGTGTGCAGCATTTGTCATTTCTGATAAGTGATAAGCTTAAAAGGGGAGAATATGTAATTTAAAAATAAATACTTTAAAAAAATAATTTTATATACACACTTGCATGTGACACACAAAAAGATACTTGAAATTTACACTTGCAACTTAAAAAAACGCGCAACTACGTTGTGCAACACAAACACACAGACACACACAGACACATATAGAGGCAAAATATACAGTGCGAGCCAACATAACCATTACCATTAAAAATACCCAAAACGGCAACGACAATTTCCTCATTATCGTAAAATTTATTCAAGCAAAATAAATTCATTGGTCGTTAACCTTGACACTGGTTTTCCATTGTGCAGGAATACACACATACAAATATATTGTATAAAACTTGCATAAGCGAAAGCGAGATAGAAAAAAAAAAGACAGGGAGACAGACAGACATTAAATGGCAGCCATATACATAAACATAAACGCTTTTCCGATATGTGCGTATGCGCAACGTGCCTCAGTCTCTATTCTGTTCTGTTCTGTATTTTTTTTACGAGCCAAACCGAGTCAGTTAAATGCAATAAAAGCGCAATTGGACAAACGAGCAGTTAAAGTGCGCTTTAAGGTGTCAACGAGACAAAGTAGGAGAGTAGGTAGTGTGTCAACATAATTAAAAACTTCTTTACGAGAAAAAAATATTTGTCTGCTTGCCAAAAAAAAAACAGAAGAAGAAGTAGGAAATTTGAACACGGCCTAGAAAAGTTGACTTAAAAGTCGGCAAATGGAATAATTTCTGTAAAGTCAGACGACGACGATGACTTAAGCAGCCTTGGGCAGCCTAAAAGCAGACTATATAAAAATTTTTACAAGCTTTTGCTGTCGTAGTAAAAACAAAGTAAACGAACGAACAAACGAGTTGAGTTGAGTTGTAAAAGAGTTTCATTCATACATTCTAGACTGCTGTTGTACAAAATACAAATACAAATAAAATAAATGACATTTACTTTGCGTAAAATTTGTTGCAAGAAGTGTAGCAAGTTGCAAGAGCGAGATAGCGCGTATACAAATATGATTTTCATTATTTCTTGTTTTGGTAAAGCAACGGTCTGTCCGTCTGTCTGTCTCTTCCGGAGAGCCTTGAGTAATAAATGTGCGCTGCTTAAGTAATTTTATGCCATTCATTGAATACATAAAAACATATACATATGCAAGCAAAACGCCTAAAAGTATGCTACAAAAAATAAAAACAAAATAATCAATATAGTTTTATGCGTTTGTGCAGGCGAGTAGAACGGAACGCTGTTGCTTTGAGTTTTCAAGACTGCCAGGCATAAAGAAAATGGGCTGCAAATGTTTACATTGTTTGTTTTTTATTTTTGTTGTTGTTATGCATGAATATGCATTTTTTTCTTGTCTTTCGTTACAAGCACATAAAGCCTACAAAAACAAAAGGATTGTTTGTATGTCTGGCATATATATTTGTTTTTTTTTTTTTTTGTCTATAGCCTGAATACCCAAAAAAATGTCTTTTTGTTGTTGTATTTTGTAATTATTATTAGCGTTGTTGTTGTTGTACAAACACTGTTTGTGTCTTTGTATAAGTGCATCTCTTTCTGTTACAACTATAACTGTCTGTGTCTGCATTTTGCCTTTGTTTTTATTGCATTCTCGCTTTTTTTTTTTTCTTTTTTGTTTAATCGCCACCTTCACATTCACTTTGGCTGTCGCTTCTCTAGGCCAGACTTCTCTCGAACTCGAACATTCACAAAATTAATGACTCTTCTGAAATTATGTTTCAGCGTACTGTCTGTTTCTTTGCTGCTGCTGCTTTTACACAAACGCTACGCTTGGCTTGACTTTGGTCGTTGTCCTTTGCCGACTCGACTGGCTGTCCTTAATTTATGAACAGACAAATATAATTTTGTAGGCTGTAAAATTGTTTTTCTTTCGTTTTTTTTTTTTTTTGCACATTATTTGCATTTAAAGAAGCTTTAACAAAATTTAGCATGGAAACTTGTTGATTTTGCCACAAAAGAAATTATTTTTGTTGTATAAAATTCGTTCAATTAAGTAATTGGAAGGTACTTAGGTCTTTGGATGTGGTTTAAACTTAAAAATGCATTATTTTGTATGAAATATAAGAAACTTTATTATTTTAAAGTTTATGCTCTGCAATATTTTAAGTTTAAAGCTTGTTTTGCTCAACATAAGACAAGCGATTTGAAAATTAGGTAAATGTCTTGTTATAATAAATATGTATGTAATTGTATCTAGATACATTTGTGCTCGTTTTTACATATTTCATAAATACATACTTTACTCATGAATAGAATACGACGACTTTGATAATGATTATGACAATGATGATGATGATTACGAGAACCATGACGACGACGACAACGTAACTGAAGTGGCAGGCAGCGTAACATATTCATTCAAGCATTTATTCATTTGTTCATGCATTCATTCAATTTAATTTGATTTGGTCTGCTCGTTGTTAGTTGCTATATAGAAGCGTAGATACAAAATACATAGTTAAGCACATACATATGCACGCATACAGATACATAAAGCGAATGCCAGCACATAAAGTTTAGTATAATGCTTAAGTGTGCTTTATGTGTATAGAGAAAGAATGAATGAATGAACGAAAGAAAGAAAGAGGGAAGCTAGTCCAGATATGCCACCCAACATAAGGCGCCCACAGAAGCCAAGCATAAACAACAAAAAGAAAAGAAAACCAAGCAACGAACAGAAATGAACGACGACTATGACGATGGCGATGAATACATACATACACATACATACATATAGAAGAAAGGAATGAGCAAAAAAGAAGCATGGACGGATGGATGAAATTCATATAAAATGAAGAAAAAGCTTTTCGCTTAAAAAGCATTCAAATACATACACACACAGACACATACTGATACAGAAAATATATATGTATGTATGTATGTATAGAGCGTCATATAGTTGAATAGGTTGTGACTTTAAGAGGTTTTACGAGAGATACGAGGGACATACTGAATGGCTGGCTTGGCTGGCTGGCATTGTGTGGCAGCTGTCTGTGAACGTATTGGTGCGCTTACGACTAAACTCAACTTTTCAACAAAGTTTGTTGTTGTTGCTGTTCATAGTTATTGTACTATATACGAAAGTATCTACAACAACAACAAAAGAAGGAAACGAAAACGAAACGAAATTTTCTTCTTTCTTCCAGCAGCATTTTCGCATTTTTCTACAATTTTTCTTTTAGTATGAATTTCTTTTTTTTTTACTTTTCTGCTATTTTCTTCGCCATTTTTTTATATTTTCTCTCTTTTTGTTGTTTTTTTTTTTTTTATTTTTTGTTAACGCTTTTGTGCGCTTTGCTCAAGTTGGCTCAGTGCCTTCACATCAGAATGTATCTACAAGAATGTATATGAGTCTGCATCTATCTAGCTGTTGTGTATTTGAGTGTGTGTTTGTGTGTGTGCGTGTCAGTTGGTTTGTGTGTGCAGCACACTTTTCTTCTTTTGAATGATTCGATGATTTTAAGCGCCTGCGTTATATGAAAACCAATCGCATCAAAGCACCCCATTAAATTTCATCGTCAGGAATATATCCTTGGCATCGCTATCGCCGTTGTTGTTGAGCTGAGCATGAAGCTAACCAAAGCTGCCAAGTAGTCGTAGTAGTACTCGCTCTCTCGTTGCTTCTTAGCGTGAATAGTTAAGCCAAGAGTAGTAGTAGTCGTAGTAGTAGCTGCTGTTGCTGCTTGTTTGTGAGTATGTAGTAAAATGTTTAAGTTGGTTTGAGTTGAGGCACCGCATACACTGAGTTAGGCGCTTTGGCAGCAGCTGCTACTGTGGTTACTTGCTTGCTGCTTGTTTGCTTGTTCGCCTACTTGGCATGGCTTGGCTTGTTTCGTTTCATTTCGAGGCACTCTACTTGTTAGACTGACATGCTGCATTTACTCTTTTACGCCTTACGTCTCATCAGCAGCAGCAACAACAGTCGCAGCAGCATCATCATCATCAGTAGTACTAGTGTAGTTGTGGTAGCTTTCGTTTCATTTCCATCAGTTTTCACTCACTCATAGCTGCCATTTCTCGCCTTCGCTTCATCTACTGCTAGCTTGATTGCCCGCTTACCCCACTGACTGACTGCCTGCTTGCCTTGCCTACCGCATGCTTATTGCATATAGTTGGCACCCACTGCAATCATGTTAGCCATACAGCAGCCAACAGTCATCAGGCTTTTGCCATTGTTGTCGCTATTTCGGTGTCGAGTTTTTGGTCCTTGTCGTTGCACTTACATACATACGTACATGTATATGTATGTATTTGTATGTGTATATAAATGTAGATATGTATAGTATGTAAGTTGGCTGATATGTGCTTGAATGACTGCCTGCTTGCCTGTTTGCTATCTTGACTCCGCTGGCGGCATAAATATGTGCATACAATGACTCTATCGACTAATATCCTTTCAGGCTGACACTCTCTGTGTATATGAAGTTTGCTCTTGATGCTGCTACTGCTATTGCTGCTGCTTTAAATTACTTTAAAGTCTTCATTTTTCTGTTTATTTTTGGAGTATTTAGTATGTGAGCGCTGTTGAGAAGTGCTTAAAATATATTTTATTTGACTTTAATAAACTTAAACTGTTTGAGAAGGCTTTTGCAGTTTGTAAATTTGATGTGTTTTAAACTTTATTTAGTTAATTTATGAAGTCCGACTTGAGTAAGACCTTTACAGAACAAAAATGACTCAAACTTTGTCCGAAATGTTTCATTCCAAATGATTGTAAATTTGGTGATGTTTTTTATGGGGGAGAATCAGAATCTGGGATATCTGAAGTATCTTCGAATCAAGTTTGGTGGCACTAACTCTTAGTAGTTTAGAAGATCGACAGTTTCATGCGGCAGACAGACATACAGACTGATGGACAGACAGACATTTCTATTTTTTTTTACTTCACGTCGTTTTGTATTATTATCAAAACTCTCTTTATAGCCAAAGTGTGCGGGCTTTATCTAACAAACTTAGTTCGACTAATGCATTTTAAAAATAATTACATTCCATGCACTTCCGCTTAACTTTAAGCGCAACGTAGAACACTTTCTTGTTTGTAGCTGTCTAAATATTCTAAGCTTTTCAACGTGTATATCAAATGCTTCTATATATAAAGTAGATTCTATATATATATAGAGAAATAATATATAGCAATTATATATACATACGTACGTATATAGTGTACAATAACAAGTCATTGTATGCCGCTTATTGCTTTCTCAACCCGTTCTACTAAGCTCCTCTTCTATTATTCTACTCGAGCACTAAATGTGCTTTATTCTATTCTTTTACTAAATTCTCAACGCTTTCATTTTTGCTTACTTCGTACAATTTATTCTATGCTTTTCTTTTATTTATTTTTTTATATTTATTTTTTAACATTGTTATTTTCTTTTTTTTATGGCAAACATTTAATGGGTTTTTTAGAAAATTGCATTTTCCTTATATACCAAACTATTTGCTTTTCTTGTGCAAGTTTTTTCTATTTTCTATTTTGTTGCTGCAACTTTTCTTTTCGGAAACTTCTTCGTCTATTTTGCTTGGTGCATGTTTTTTGTTGTTGTTTCTTTGGTAAACTATTATAACAAGAAAAACAACAACATTTATATAAATTTTTTTGTTGTTGTTGTAGTGGCATTTGCTCATGACCATGGCTGCCATATTAGATTTTGAATGCATTTCCGTTTTCCACTCCCAAAGTGCAAAGTAGAAAAAAAAAAAAAAAAGAAAAAAATGAAAAGTTTGAGAAAAACTCTTTTGTTGTTGCTGCTTGTTTATGTGTGTGTGTGTGTGTTTGTTAGAAGCATTTTTCGCACTGCATGACATGCCAAAAACAACAACAACAATAACAACGATGAAAAGTATGTCTGTCTGTCTGTCTAACTTCCTGCCTGCTGCCACTTTAATTCTGGCTCAAAGCTTTCGCTGATGCGCTCTAAGGCAAAACTTCTTCTTATTCAGTCTACCATCGATTGTTTTTTGGTGGTTGCAGCATATCATACTTAGGATGCATTGCATGAAAGGACAATAGATGGATAGATTCTATGCTCTCTAGTATGATTTGCTGTATATATGTTCGTCTATATAAAAATGTGTATATAGCTGCCAACTTGATTGGAAATGAGCTGTATTGTTGGTGTTCTTTTTGTAAAAAGTTTGCGCATACTTTTGATGCAAGATGGCGTCGTCATCGTCATTGTTGTGGCTTTTATATGTTGTTGCTGTTGTTGTTTTTTTTTTTTTTTTTCGATTCTAAAATCTGCTTTGAAGTATTGGATTTCATATTAAATTAGTTTTACCAACACGAACGCGTCTGGAAAATAGTTTATACACAATTTTATTTTGCTCCTTTCAAAATTTTTCCTTTTTTTTTTTTTTAATTTTTGTTGTTTTGGTGTTTGTTGCAACTTCCGTTGAGTTTCATTTGCTCCAACGGGAAATTGCAAAAATTGTTTAGCAGCAATAAAAAGCAGTGAAAATATATATAGAGGAAGTGTATATAGTATACCATACATATATGTGTGTCTATATATGCATTTAAATTGAAATGCGTCCTTCGTAAGCGCGTCCTTCGTTGCTATTAAATGTTTTGCTTTAAGCTTAGTTAATACCCAAAAAATGTTTTTAGCAGCAGCAATGGAAATCGTAGCAACAAAAAAATGCTGGCATGCGGAAAAAAAGGATTCGCAGCTGTAGCTATGTGCTATATAGCAAGGATTGGCGTTGTTGTGTGTGTATGTGTGTAGCGAATATAAAGAAAAAAGATTATATATGTATAAGTGTAGTTAAAATTTCATTGAGGCGAAATGAGGAATTCGCTTAAGTTAGAATTTCATGTTTTCCTCTGTTTTTTTTTAATAGAAAATTTAATGGAAAAATTCTTAGCGTGTCTGCATTTTTCACGCGTTTACAAATATTTTGCTTTTGCTACTTTTAAACTATTTCTTTTTTTTATTCGTTGTATTTTGTTGCAAGAATTATTTAGCAGCCATTAGCATTATTATGGCGCCTCATTATTATATTATGGCTTTAAAGTTGAATTTCAAGTTTAACTCATTAATTAATTAGTAAATTAAAGCACAAAAAAGAAAATATAATCAGAAACGTAAAAACAAAACCGAAAAGAATTCGAAGTATGCCAGTCTTGTCTCTTTTTTTTATAATTTATTTTATTTAATTTTTACGATCACATAAAAAAAGCTAAATCAGCTGCCTATCGTAATTAAAGCCATAAAATTTCAACAGTTTTCAAGTGACAAATTTTTTGACTGATTTCATAGTCTTTTGGCCAAATAATATCGATGACGAAAAATAATAAAATAAAAAAAAAATAAAATAATTAATTTTAAAGCTCGTAAAAGTTTTGATTAACGCGATTAAAAATCAAGGACAACTTTACTTTATGAGCGATTTTAAGTTGTTTTTAATGTTTTTCTGCTGAGTTTAGTTTTAGTGAAACTTGTTATATGAAAACTGGATACATAAAAATAGAATTTTTATAAACCGTGCCATTAGTTTTATTGTTTATTTAAATATTTACTTTAATTTTATGCTAAAACAAAATAAATAAATACATTTTCATGCACAATTTACGACAATTTCTCTATTTGAAATAAAGTTTTTTTATTTATCTTATTTTCTTTACGATATCATCAAATGCAAAAGCATTACAAATCGAAAGTACAAAACTTTACGTAAAACGTTTTGAAAATTGAAAACGTGTCCAAAGTCAGCTATCAATATTTAAAGAACTGTAATCACTTTGTAAACTGTTGCAAAAGGACACAGCAGCAACTGACTTTCTTCCTTTTTTTGTCTAACTTGTTTAGTTATGCTGCGCACATTGACAGACAGGCCTGTCTCATACGCTAAGGGCTGTACGCCTAAAAGTTGATTTCAAATTTTTGCACGTAACTATAGCACTAAGCGAAAGCAAAGAGGGAAACAACAAAAAAAAATGCTACAATTTTATACAATTTGTTGCATGCATAATTCAGCAGGCAATATGAATTGAAACGAAAGGACATCAAGTACCAGCAGACATCACCCCAAAAATAAAAAATAAAATAAAAAAATAGATTAATCTAAAAGTTACCAGTTTCTTACAAAGTACTTTTTGTGGATTTATGTACAAATTGAAAAATAGATAAGACGCCAAAAAGCGTGCTATACATATAGACAACAACAACAACAACAAAATAGCTTAAACAGCAATTTGTCAGTTGTCATATTTCTGTCGCTTATTAAAGTCTATTAAGACTACATGTGTCGCTTCTATTGTCGACTTTAATTGATTTGCCTGCCTGTGTACGCTAAGCTTCATAAATACAATATTTCTTACTAAATGCAAAAAAAAAAAAAAAAAAGCGCGTATTTATTAAATGCTCATTTATCAAAATCATAAATCAAAGTTCGAAACTGACCTATCAACGCGTATACAACAACTTATTTTCTGTTTGTTTTATTTGCCCGCTTGCCTGTCTGTCTGTCTGACCGTCTGTGTGTCTGCCTTTTCATTTTACTTTTATTTTATATTTTATGTTTGATTTAAGTTTGAGCGCTTTTTCGCCTTTTTTTAAATTGCCTGTCTCTGTCTCTCTCTCTGTCTGTCCGTCTATCTAAACTAAATGCCATTTTTTTCTCCTGTGTTATACAATAAATATTCGCTGTGCTATAATAAACAAGCCATTGAACTATAAACTAATGTTTCAAAATTTTGACACTCTAGACTGCTGCGCAGACAACTTTGACAGACGGACGGCGGGACATACTGACAGACAGCATGTTGATGTACGTTGGCATACTGACCGAGAGAGAGAATGACGCGCAAGTTAGACAACAACAACAACAACAGCTAAGCGTGCACTTGACAGCTAACTGATTGTTCATAATCTGTCAAAGTAGCTGTCAAAAGTGCGAATGAACGCGCGCAATGTACGCTATAAAAGCCGCCATTTTGTTTTATCTGTCTATCTGTCTGTCTGTTTGTACATTGACCTTTAAATATTTTTAGGCAAAATATTACGTCACACTTCCGTTTCCGTTTACAAAGTGTGTTAGTGACAGTTATGATATATGTTTGTGCGTGCGAAAGAGATAGCATATATTACAGTACATCACACAGCTGTTTTTGTATATGTATGGCAGATTGATAGCAATAAATCGACATGATGACGACGCCATTTTGTCACTGAAAGTGAGAGTATTTGCAAATGACAGCGTATGATCAGCAACGATAACAAATGTTGACGGTGACACTTGTCACTTGAGCGGCATTTAACACAAACTGACCGTTGACAACAACAACAAAAACAACAACGAAAAAATGCACCTCAGCGTTGTACGTTTATTTTTTTTTTTTTTTTATATTTTGACATTCACTTGAACACAATTTTTCGCACGCTTCATATTTGACAAGCGATTTGCTAAAGCTGCCACTTGTTGTTGTTGTTTTTTTTTGTCACATACAAATATGCCGCACGGCATGCATGCCACAAAGCAACATTTTAAGCTATTAAATCATTTTTGACAGTTAACTTTTAAAGCTCAAAAAACTCATTTTTTGTTTTTTGTTTTTGGGGAAAGCCCCTCAAACTACTAAAAACAAAAAAAAAAAAATCGAAAGAAAAAAAATCATCGACGTTAGCACATAAACAAAAATCACTTTAACCATGACCTTGAAAGCGGTTTGTAACAGTTTTCATTGTTGTTGTTGCCGCTGTTTTGTTTATACAATAAATTAAAAGCAATAATTTTTCATCTTGAGGCAGCAGCAACAGTTGCCGTCGCAGTTGAGAGTTCGAAGCCCTATTGCTGCTGCTGTTGCTGCCACAAGTAACCGCCGCCGCGCCCGTTGCGCGTTGCGTTTCGCATTAATTTTAGTAAACTTTATACACTTTTTTCACTCACAGTCAGCTGCGCCGTTGAGCGTTTTCAGTAAAAGTGATAAAGCACCAAAACGACTACGGTAGACAGTCTGCAGCAGCAGCAACAGCAGCAACGTTAGCATAATAAATAAATACGCGCGCTGCCCGAAAAACAATAATTCAACTTGTTATACATACGAGTTTATGTGTGTGTGTGCTTATTGTGTGTAGGGCCTCCTCCCCCTCTTTTGCATGAGGCGCAAACTCAGGTTCAATGTACAGCAACAACTTGCGCTTGCGCATGAAAGAGATAGCTACTTAGGTTGCAGACAGATACAAATACAAAGCTCAGATACAGATACAAATAATAATAATAATAAAAATGAAAAACAAAAACAAAAAAAATAATGTTTTATATACTGTATAGAAGCACCCAGTAGTAGTAAACCAAATTGAGACTTTTGCTGCATGAGCATGAGTAAGTAGAATGAATGTAGTCGAGTCTGCGCCCATTAATTCTAGCGCTTGCCGACTTGTTTGACAGTTCTGACAGACGATTATTTAAAGTTGTGCTTAAATGCTGCGCCGCACACCACACACACACACAGGCATTTTAGTAGTAGCAACACCAACACAAACAAATTCACAGCGGCAAGTGTAGTGTGTGTGTCTGCTAAAGACAAATAACGTTTTTGCTACCGTCTAAAACGGCGTATTTCGATTTGGTTTTTTTGAGTTTGTTTGTTTGTTTGGTTTGGGTTTCCAAAAACGCTTTGGTATTAGTTTTTGTTGCTTTTATTATTGTTTTTGTTTTTGTTGCAGTCATAAGTCACATTTGCCGTCGCCGCCGACGTCGTCAACGCTGCTACTGCAATACAAATTGCACTTTGAGCTTATGGCGGGCGGACTACTGCTGCCATATTTCCTTTGCCTCATTTTTTTTTGTTTCTTCATATTTTTGCGTTACTAGGTTAGTAGTGCGACGCGACACTGTGCCCCATGGGCAATCTACTATTAATTGTTGTTAGTGTGGCATGGTATTTTGGCGTCTTGTATATGCCCCTCTCTTTTACACTTTCATTTCGTATGCAACTTATATACTTTCGATTTAAAGGTCAGTGTTCCTTGTGTTTTCATATGATATATGTAACTAAAAGATTATATAAATGTGTATGTGTGTGTTTTGTTTTGAAAATTTCACCGGTCAATGAACGTGCAGCGATTTATAATAATTATACTTCCTTCTGTTGCGGATGTCTTCAGCTACTGCTGCTAGTGTCCTATATTCACATTGCGTATGCGTAATTTGCATTTAAGTATCATGAAATTTCATTTGTTGCGCTAAATTCGTAGCAGTTATTAAGTATAAACGCTACTGCACTATTTTTTATTGTAAAAGGGCAAAAAAAAAAAACATTATTTTACGATGAAACGCTTGATGCATTGAAAAATTGTAGCGTAGCCTTAATAATGAGATACAAAAAGTTGAACTTTTGCATTTAATTTTTCATTTAACTTCAAAATTTTGGAAAATCATTTTCATACCGCAGACAGACGGACACAGCTGTAGTTAATTATTACTTCCAATGATGCAACTTTTAAAATTAAATCACAGCAAAGCCCTGATTCATAGCATCTTCTAGAAATGCTGACGCTGCTGTTGCTGCTGACGTCTGCTATAACTACGGCTGACTTGTTTTCATTTTGGCATTTTACAACTATTGCTAATTTTTATGTTGCAAATGCTTTTACACTTAATTTCCTTTTTTTTTTTTTTTTACATTTAACACACCGTGCAGTCAATAAAATATTTATGAACTTAAGGAGTTGCAACTAAACTAAAAACTAAACGAAACGATACTACCAAGTGTTGCAGTGACTTACTATATAATAAAATATTTTAACAGCGCGTCATCAATGGGTGTACTATAGTCTGCCAGACTGTCTCGAATATAGCCTAGCTTGCTATAAATCAAAATTTGAGTTTTTTAAAGCGTTCTTCAGCCTCCCTCAAAAGCGTTCCAATCACGTGCCAATGCGCTTTTTACATACCTAAGATGTACATACAAATATGAATATAGATACTTCTAAGTATCTTACGTTTTTTTTGGGGCGTTCTGTTGCACGTACGCGTCTGCGGTAGCTTTAACGGTTAAACGTAGCACAAAAAATAATGAATGAAGCTGCTGTCAATCTATTGAAGACTTGCTGCAGACATCAAAACTGGCACAAGTTCATCAAATTCGCTGCTTACTCATTATACTGTTCGCATGTATGTGTGCAAGAGAGCTTCTGTTTCGCTTTGTTGTGTCTGTTTTATGCGTAGCAGCTTCGCAGAGTTGGGCTGAGTTAACGCCTTCATTCGTTACGTGATCATTCAAGCAACTTGCGGGAGCTGTCCAGACATTTCGTATACATATATAGTATATTGAACTATCTCTCGATCGTTCGTTCGATCGATTGATCGGATGGCATAATATTGCCAATTTATGAGCTTAAATTCAAGGTGCAGACAGACGTTGCTGCCAACCCCATTCGATTTCATCTAAAACTGATCGAATCGAATAGCGGCAACGTTGATGTATACGACGAAGCATCCAAGGACTGCATAAGTACGCCCAAATGAACGCTTGTCGCGTAACGAATGCTTTGGTGGTTTTTAATTAAAATTTAAACATTATAATGATTTTTTATCAGCTGTCCTTTCAGTTTAAGTCTAAATTAAAAAGAAATTTCTCATTTTCAACGTCTGCTGCAACAGTTTGATGAGCTGACGCGCGAAAAGGCGTTGTATATACACAAGTATACTATATAGTATACACTTACGAGTATAAATAAAATAATGATCGATCGTATGTACGCTACAACGATCGATCGTTCGCTTGAATTCAGCGTAGCTAAGATCGATTGTAATCGGATTAAAATAGATCGGAAGTTAACTTTGATGGCAGTGTTTGCATGATTAATGTATTCTGACACTACGCACAAACTGGATTTAAATTATGTATTTTTTATTTTTTTTTTAAAGGAAGCGACTATTAATTTTAAAATGCGACATTAAAAATGATTTAAAAACTACAAAAAAAAAAACACGAAAAAAATTTTATGAATAACTAAAATGTTAATGTAATGCATTGATGAATTTGTGACTTACCATCGTATGTTAGTTCTGTAGGATTGAGTGATGATAAGAACTTACCATCTGCAAATAGAGAGAAAGAAAAAATAGTGTTTTGGTTTGAGTAAAATGCAATTTTAAATAAATTTATTTTAATTCTGTTTGAAATAATTTAATTAAATTATATAATGCCATTTGATAATAATAATAATAATGGCGCTTAATTATATAATGCATGCGTACATTTTTTTGTTGTTGTTTTTTTTTTTCATAATTAATTTATGAAAATATGCGCAAAAAAAAAAAGTCGCATGCGTATAAAAAAAATAAAATCAAATTAAAATAAAATTCGCACATTTTGCATAATTTGTGCATTATTTTATTTTTATTTTATTTTTAAGTTTTTTTAATGCTATAGTTTTTTTTTTCATTGTTGTTGTTTTATTGTCGTTTTATTAATTTTATTGTCATTAATATAATTGTTGTTGTTGTTGCTGTTGCTGCTACTAGTTGCTGTTGCGGTGGTGTATTTAATTTAATACGCTGTCTATAATGTAATTATTTTAAATTCGCTTTGACATTTTTTCGCATTACATTTTTTTATCCTTTTTAATGTTAATATTATATCTATAATATTTTTTTTTTTTGTTTCGTTAAAAAAAAATAACAACAAAAATGCAAATTAATGCAACTTTTCCCACAACGCGTTTTAATCGCGTTTTTTTTAAATATTTATTTTTAATACGCTACATTTTAAATTTTTGATTAAATTTATGCTATACATTTAATAAATGATGCAAAAAATAGAGTAAAGGTATTGGAAAAAATGTAGACAGACGGACATACTTGAATTGTGGATACCAATATACTCGAATTCGGCTCAAATTTTATATTTAAGGATTCTTTTAGCATTGCAGAAAGCCTAAATTTGTTAACATTGAGTTTATTACAAGGAGTTAGCATCTTTATTAAAGATAGACGGACATCACACATTGACATCAATAAACCAATGTGTGAAGAGTATAACAATGCCGAAGTCAAATAAACATTTTATTTATGCTGAAGCTTACATGTTTTTATGTGGCTTAATCTCTTTTTTTTTTTTTTTAATAAAATCATATTTTAGGAAATAAAATGTTGCATTAAAAAAATCATTAAAAAAAAAGATAAAACAACAAAAGTAGGCGTTAAACTGCACATTTTAGCCAATCATAAAAATGCATAAATATTGCATAAAAAATAAAATTCAACCAATTGAATTGAACGTCTGCCACAAAAGCGGTGGCATAAGCGCAAACAAAACAAGCCAAACCAAAGCAAAACAAGCGCCGCATTGGAATTTCATTTTGTCTTCGAGTAATTAGTAAAAATAAAATGTTTAATTTTAAATTGAAACAACTTTGGTCAACATCATCGTCGTCTTGTTGTTGGTTGGCGTTGTCAATAAGAAACGAACGATGCCATCATTGTCATCGTCGTCGTCGTCATCATCATCATCATCAACGCCATCAACGCCTTGTAAATAAATCACGATAATTAACCTGCGAGCAAGCGAGAACGCGCTGAAATAATTTTATTGTCAATATATTGTCAACATTGACAGGCGAACATCTTAAATCATTTTGAAAGAAAGCTAGAAAGAGAATGAAACAATGAACTGATCAAGTAATCGATCGATCGAACGAACGATCGAGCAACAAATTATAAAAAAAAATATAACAGAACCTAAAATTGAATACGAGAAAACATTGTCGCTGATGAAAGTCAAAAATCTTATATAAAATGTCAATTGGCACTTGAAGCGAACGCAAAAATTGGCGACAAACACCTTCGATCGTTCGCTCATTCGGTTGCTCGAACGATTGCTCGATTGATTGCCTAAATGCTACAAAATAAGAAAAGTGAAGCATATTATGAGCAGCAGCAACAACAGCAGAAGTGCAGGAAGGTGTTGCAGCATGCATCATGCAGCATGTGGCAAGTGTCGAAGGGGAACGCAATTAAATGCCACACCGATTTCGATGACGTCGTCGTCGTCATCGTCGTCGTTTGTTGAGTAGCAACAAATAACGCCCAAATATGGCACAAAATACGAGATTGCATTTCGAATGATCGCATGAATTCAATTCAATTCAATTCATTGCGATGCGATACCATTCGAAACGATACGATACAATTCGATTCGATTCGATTCGATTTATTTATCACCTGTCGTTGAAAATTGAAATTGTGTTCCTTCTTTACTTCTTTATGGAAAGCTGCGGCTGCTGCTGCTGCAACCGCGGGTAGTCTTCAGTTCCAGTAGCAAGTAGCCATGCTGCTTGCGAAAATGCATTCGCTAAATAATCATTGTCATTGTCGAGCCCAAAACGAACAGAGAGGAGCAACGCTGAAGCGAACAATTAATGAAACTCAATTTGAGTTTTTTTTCGCAAAAAGAGGCGTTTTGCAGCATTATTTTTTAATGTCTACTGCCGCCTCATGAGATACTTTTGCGTGTTTGTGTAAAAGTATTCTATTAAAATTCATTATAAATTTTAGCAATATGAACAAATTATACAACATCTTTTTTTTTTATTATTGTATTTTTTTTTTCGTTGCTTAAAAACGAGCGCTTGTATTTTTTTCTTCATTAAGCATACAAGCAAAACTCCAAAACTCTTTTTAAATTAACTTTAGAAGCTTAAAAGCCAAAGAAAAAAAATATATATAAACAAAATACAACATTAAACAAGAAAAAAAAATCTCATCAACATAATTTATACGCTCAAGGCGATAATGAGCTATAATGGAGTACGGCGTTGTGAACGTCTCTGACGACATTGAATCGTCTCGATCACAGAAAGTGTGCAAGCTGTAAAGACAGACAGACAGACGGACAGCTAGCCAGCCAGCTAAGTCAGATCAGTCAGGCATTTTGGTTTAGGCCTATACTATGATGACTCCTCGAGACTTAAGTCTCAACACTGTGCAAAAAAAAAAAAACAGAAAAATTCTTTAAAGCAAAGCGTCTAGAGAAGCAGCAGCAACTGCTTCTATGCGTACTACATATATAGTATATAGAGAGACAGAGTAGGTATCTATAGCGAAAACATCGTAGCACAAATGGTTAAGTATATATTTTGCATATTTAAAAAAGAGTAGCCTCCAGTCATACCAAGTCAGTCAGTCAGTCAACCAACCAGCAACAATAATATCAGTAAAAGCAGCAGCAGCAACAGAACTTAAAAAGGAAAAAGAATGAAAAAAAAAAAACAGAAACAGCTGAACATGGCATCCGATGCGTTACGATGATCACCTAATCAGAAAGGCTAAAAACCGCGTCTCAAAAACAAGCAACAACTGCCAAACAAGAAAAAAATTAATTGACCAAGCGTAAAGTAGAAGAAATATAAAAAAAAAAAAAATAAATAAAGATTGGAAAAGAAACAACTGCCTGCTTGCTTGCTTGCCTGCCTCAACGCTGATGACGACGACGACTTCGACTAAGTCGAACCAAATGAAAAATACTCGTAGATACATGAGTGAAGAACTTGTTTGTGTAGTCAAGCAGATTAAGCCAAAAAAGTCAAAGTCAAAGTTGGCGGTAAGAATTTAAGCTGTTGCGGCGTAAAGCAAAAGCATCTTTTGTTAAGTAGTGCCCAAAACACTAACAAAAAAACAACAACAATAATAAGATGAAGGAGGCAGACATACTTCACTAACCAAAAAAAAAAAAAAAAAAAATAGAGTGAACTTAAGGAATATTTTTGGCACGGAATTTTAAGTTTGAAACTTTTGGAACAATAAATCTAGAAATCTTTTCGTTTTGGAGATTATGGTTAGTTCGTTTGGGAGATCCTTACTCCTTTACTTGGTTCTGTAAATATATCTGGAATCAATGATTGAGTTGACGGGCCATTTACTATTCACATAGGTTGTCGTATGTCGAATATTTCTCTAATCAATTTATTAATGCGCCACTTCCATTTCAAAACTTAACTCATTGTCAAATTATTTTAAAGCGCTTATAAATAACTAAATGAAACGACAGCATTATAAACTGCTGCGCGGTAACTACAATTTTATTTTTTTTTATTTCGACAGCAATACATGAAAATTATCTACACTTGAATAATTTAAGTGAAAATTTAACGTTAATTTAAGCACTTCAGTGTGAAGAGCGATGAGCAATGAAGAAAGCAAGGAAGCGGCAAACCACAAAACGTTGTCACGATAAGCAGCAGCAACAGAAGCAGCAGTAGCAGCGCAGCAAGGAACAGCAGCATCTACAATATTCTCAGCGCTAGATACAACATTTCAGACGCATTGCAAATAGATATTTCCTTACAATTTTCATTGCGTTCTTTTTTTCTCTTCTTCTTTTTTTAAGTGAAGTGAACTGAATTGAGTTGAAGTGAAACGAAGTGAAGTGAAATAAAATGAAGGCACACAGAAATGTGCGCTATTTCCTTCCGAGCAAGCAAAGTCTTAGATAGATAGAGCAGAGCCAAACAGGAGCAAATATAACAATGCGCCAAAGGAATTCCGCTGCAGCGAATGAGTCGTCCTGCTTCATTCTTTCTTTCGTTTTACTTTTCTAGCATGTTTCCTGGCAGCAGCAGCAGCAGTAGCAGCAGCATCAAGAAGTAGAAATGTAGTAATTTTATGCACGAATTCGTAAAATGTTATTCAAATGGAAAATGTGATTTTTATCAATTGTGACAGGAATTTTTCGTACGCAAAGAGACAGAGAGAGAGAGAGAGTGAGAAAATAAGCGAAGTAAAGGAATATTATTATGTAGCATGGAAACAAAAAAAAGAGAGATGAAGTTCGGCAACAGAAAAGTAGTAAATTTTCATTTAATTTTTTTAAATAAAAACCCACAATCAAACTATGACTCGCCTCGAAAATTTTAACTAAATATAATGAAAATTAAAGTATATCGTCGCATTTGACAACATAATTATTGGTTACATGCAACAATCTTGCTTTGTGGTTATACCAGACTTTTGTAGCATTTCTTTAATGCGTTAATTACAAAACGCATTCGATTTCGACACGCTTATGAAAAAAAAAATGAAAAAAATTCTACGAAACTAAAATTGTATTTTTTTTTTCTTTAGTTTTTCGCCCTTCAATTAATGCTGAACCTATAATTATACATACTTGGCTCAAAACGCCGAAAAAACAACAACAACAACAAGAGTATTGAGTAAACTAAACCCTCATCATGCTGCGTTTGTGCCAATTAAAATTTTATTTACACTAATACCAAAATTATGGGTTTTCAGCAATCAAAAGTCAAGCGCGTTTAAATGCAACAGTTGCGTCGTAGCTCCCCTATTTCTCTTTTACACACTCTCTCTCTCTTTACTATCTCTTTTAAACTAGAACATTTTTAATGCCGTTAAATGGTCGATAAATGTCAGCCTATAAAAATACTCAACGCAATCGCATAATAACGCTTTCAATATGTCACTCATTTCGCTTGTTTGCATGCAGCGCGTTTAAATGCAAATCAAAAGTATCAAAGCTGTTTGATTTTCTTAGCCAGAAAAAAAATAAAAGAAAATAAACAAATCAGCAGGACATCAGCAACAACAGCAGAGCAGCCCTAAAAGTTCTTAAACAACCCCTTTTCTATAATTTTTTTTTTTGTGAGCAACTAATCAAAACGCTTATCAGCAATTTTTACTTTTAACTTTAACTTGGTCTAGGTTTAAATTTTACTCTATTTTGTTGTCTGGCAGGGTGTGACGCACTCTCTTGTTATTTTTTTTTTGTTGTTGTTGTTGTTGCAAGGATTTTGACATTGATTGAAAATGTGCTGCTGCGTGACGTAAATTAACTTTAGCCTTGAAGGCGTTTTAGGAAGGGTTCACCTCAACGCCTGTTATCCTTTCTACTTTCGGTTTGCCGCAGTGCCAAAATGCAATTGTTACAATTTTAAAATTCTTTTTTTTTTTTTTTTTACAAAAGTTCTTTTTAAAAATATCCTTTATATTTTTTTTGTTGAGGGTTGTAAGCATGTTTGAAGCGTTAAATCCTTAAATTTTGGCGACAGTTTTCGAAATAGAAATAAAACATAAACCGAAATTGTACATTATTGTTCTCTTAGCACTAAGGCGATTATTTTGAACTCAAACTCACACAGCTTGTTTATTTGCATTAACTGACATTGTGGCTGTGTTTGTTGTTGTTGTTTTTATTGTGTATTTAATCCAAAACCAAAGAAAATGGTTTGTTATTCCTTTGAATGCACAATTAAACAATTTTGATGTGAAAATATATTTTTTTTATTTATGTTACAAGCAAACTTATAGCACATTGATATAGTTGTCATTCAAATCTTTTAATTATTCTTAACAAGCGACGCATGTCCTTTTAATTTACAATAATATGAATTCGGAGGGACAAAAGTACGTAGGTATTTTCTAAGAAATGCAATAAAAAAGCATTGCGAGAAAATTATCAAAAATTAGTCGATTTGTCACCTCTAGCGAGTTTCTGGCAACTGTAGAGTCAACCGTTAGTACAGGGCATCTCGTACTTACTCAACAGCAGCATACAGTCTTGTTTACTATTCCATAAAAATATCTTTAGAGACATTTATTTCAAAGGCATGCATACCTAGTAAAACTATGCCCTCGAAATATATCAAAAACTAGATTGCTTTACACATAAGCCAACTAATATGAATAGTTTAACAAATTCTAAGATATAAAATGTAAATTTTTACATCATACGCCGTAACAAAAGACCAAATGCTTTCTTATGACTTAACTAATGTACTACAATATCATAATATAGAATAATAATAATAATAATGCAAAGTCAACGCCAGCTGCGTCATATTATACAAAAGCTAAATAAATATTCCATTCATATGAATATAGAATATACACCGGCAATAGACTGCCTGGCTGGCTGGCTGGCTGTAACATTATGTCAATTCCGGACAAAAGGCAATAGATCTTCATCCCTCAACTTAACTCTCATCATACACATTATCATATTTCCTTTAGCCAAACGCATCGAATTTCCGCAACAAAAAAAAAAAAATTTTTTTACAATACATAAAAACGCATCAAACTCAGCAACATCATCAACACCAGCAACACGACATTGGCTATTATTCCTGTTAAAGGATTTTTTCAGCACAACTTTGAACTTCATGCGACATTTGTGACAGATTCGAGTAGCAAAAGTGCTCAAGTTGACAAACAAGCAACACCAAAAATAAAAAAATGAAAATAAAGAAGAATTTATTCTAACGACAACAAGAACACCAGTTGGGCACCATTTTTAATGGATCGCCCCCTTTTCTGTTGGTCTTTGTGTAAGAGCAATGGCAATGCTCGCTCATTTGAACAGGGTTGGCAGCGCATAAAATTAGGGTGCGTAACAAGAGTTAAAAATCAGCCGAGCAGGACTTTTCACAAAATAGCAAAAAAAAAAAAAAAAAAAGAAGGAACGGAATGCGCATAACGAAAGTAACAAAACACAGTTTTTCGTTGTTGCATTTTGGGAGGTCTTCCTGATATTGTATCTACGAGGGATGTTTGAGCGTTTCTTTTGTTTTGTTCATGTGAGAAAAAAAACCAAAAATTGAATTGAAATAAAACAAAAATCGCGCATAGCAATGAATTTATGCACAGCGTAGTAATTCGTCTTTTCAAAGATAGAAAACTGACTACAAAAAAAAAAAAAAAAAAAAAAAAGAACGACACGAATTGTTACTTTTGTGGCAAACCATTTAGAGTTGCATCAGATACATTTATTGTGTTTCGTAGCAAGATTGATCTTTCTAGCGCTTTTGTGCACAAACAGAAAAAAAAAACAATGCTTCAAGCTTGGGTTGGGAAAGTCATCAAAGGCGTTACACATACATATATAGTATCTTTACGATCTAGAACTCATTTAGTAAATTTAAAAGTAATCAAAAGCTTCGCTTCACAACTGCTGCTACACAACTTCTAACTTTATTTAAAAATAGCTGCCAATTGGCTAACTGAAATGCAAAATGCCGCCAGTCGCCATTTGAATTTAATTTGAATTCCCTTTACGCGCGCAAAGTGCACAAATCACAAAAGTTGTTCTGTTCTGTGTGGCGTGCTACGCTACAGTCGCATCGTAAAAATTAGTAGCGGCGGCTACTGTGGCAGCTTATCAGCAGCAAAATTGAGGCGGAGCGGTTTAAAATGTACGCAGCAGCTCAATTTTTGTATTAAATATTTCATTTTGTTTGGCTTTTTTATTTTAATTTGAATTGTTTGGTTTTTGTGCTGCTTTTTTGCATGCAGTTGCGCTACATTTTCATTTAATGGAAAATAAAAAAAATTCAAAAAAATTTAAATACAATATTTATATTCAAATCTGAAATCTATGGAGAGACCGATATGTATTTCTGTGGAATGTCGTCTGTCCGGTGTATAAAATTAAAGCGAAATAAATTTTATATGAATACCTAGAAAATTTATTGTTAGTGTGTACGCTTGTGTACGCTTGTGTATGTGTGTGTGTATGTGTCTATGCGATTGTATTCATTTTTGGTTCGAAAAGCGTCATAAAAAATCATGTCTTTTCTGACTTTTATTATTCATTATATTCGCATTTAATTTTATACATTTTTATTGTGCTTGTTGTTTTAATTGTTTTTGTTATTGTTGCTGTTGCTGAAGCCGTTCTTCTTCGCATAAAAATCACACCGAAAAATAATTTACGAAAAAATAAATATTTATATAGCAACGAGTCTTGCATACGCTACAAAAATAAAAATTAACTTCATAGCTGCAACGACATTCAACTTAAGCACTTGCACTGATATACAAAATAGGATTCAACCGACTCAAATAATTTCGGTTTATATTATATACGATTCGAATACTTTTTTAAAAGAGTCGAAAGTTTTCATTTTGAAACCGATGCAATGCAAAGAAACGTTTTGGAAATGAAACAAAACTTTAGCGATTGCCGGAACACGCATAATTTGAAATCGTACGAATTTACTAAATCATAAATCGCAAATGCCGAATGTAAAGATTTAAAAAATAAAAAAAAAAAATTTAAAAAAAAAAATCATTTCTTCACATTCCCAATTCGTACTATAAATAATGTCGTATAATTGTTATTGTGTGTCGGCAAATCTCGCTTCGTTTTTAATTATTTAATGTCGCTATTTGTCTTCAACGCTCGTCCACACACACAACACACAATTCAAAAATGGTAATAATATCTGCGCGCTATTATTTATATTAATAAAGTATGTATAAATAATAATAATAAAAAATATTTCTTTTTTATTTTTTGTGCTTGTTGTCTGTCGACATCAAAATAAAACAAATTGATTATTTGATTAGCGCCAGCATAGCATAGTAAATCATTTGAATTGATGATTTTTTTTTAGTCTTCTTGTTGATGAAGAATATCTTTTACAGCGCTTAATTTTTTTTTATATGATTTGCTAATAATTTTATATTGCTAATAAAGTCATCAGACAGACGGACAGACAGCAGTCTCGTTTTATAGTAGCTTATTGTATCGTTTAAAATTGCATTTCTCAACACTTTATAGCAAAATAACGCAAAGCCATGCAATCGAAAAAACTCAAACTAAAACTCAAAGTTATTTTATACGACGAATCATTTGTTTTATGCCTCTCTTCCTCTATATACCCCCTCGGTGTATAACTTAACATTGATATTAGTCGCAAAATCGTGCTACTATCTTCTGAACTGAACTGAAATGAACGGCAAGTGTCATTAGCGTCACTTGGCAGCGTCCATTCATCTCATAAGATTTTGTGAGCTGTTCTGTTTGGAATCAGCTACAGCATCAGCATCAGCATCGGCATTTCTATCTGTCAGTCTGTAATCAACGTCATATGAAATATTTATCAGTAATTATAATTATATGTGTATTAAATGGTAGCGACCTATAACGACCTATATGCAGCAGTTTTAGATTTATATACACAGCGACACACACACACACACACATGTAGAACATGACACGGAAGATTTATTTCAAAACAGTTTCTACTTATAAATGGACAGACAGACGGACTGAATCAACTCAAAGTTAAAATTCAAATAAAAAAAAAAAAGTTCTAAATGCTTTTTAAATGCCAGCCTGTCTGACTGTTTCAATTTTCCATGGCTTGAAAATTAAGGCAACAACAAATTTAAATAGCGTAACTGCTAAACAAAATGTTATCAACACAACAGCATGACATACCCTACAGCCTAGTTTTATTAAAGCTATCTCAGTGGTGCTAGTTTGAAGGACAGCTTGAGTGCACACACTGCTACATTATTATTAAATGAAATTGTATAGGTAGTTCCGTGTTATTCTTTCTTTATTTTGCTATACAAATTGTTCTAGTTTTTCCTATTTTTTATCATTGGGGAGAAAGTGGGCGACAGGTAACACCTAAGACATTAGCATAGGTAGGCGTGTTAGATAGCTTAGGCGTAGGCGAAGGCGGTAAACCAACATTCAATGACAAATTATGCGGTTGCGGCATACTAAAATTTCAACTGAATACAAACGCGTGAGGCGTGTGTTGTGGCTAAATTTTTGACATTTTGTAACGAGCAACAAAAAAAGGAAAAAAGGAAAAACCTAGACAGACAAACTATAACAACGACGTAGCAAATTATCTTACGTCAACAAGACGAAAAAAAAATTTAAATAAATATTTGAATAGGGTAAAAAAATAAAAAAAAAATAAAAAATAAATATGTATATTGAGCAGGCAAACTCGAAAAATATGCTTAATGATAAACGACATTAGTGTGTCTAGTTTGTATAGAGTCTAAGGAAAGTATGCATTAACTACAGCAGCAGCAGCAGCGGAAGAAGAAGGTGGTTGTGTCAACGGCGCGACGTCTTCGACTTTGTTGTACTCTAATGAGCGCCAAGTGCAAATTAGAGTATAAAAATTAAATATCCATTAAGCGTGTGCTGCAAGAACTTAATATATACATAAAATATATACAATGTATTATTTAAAAAAATATATATTTTCTTACTTATTTAAAAGGTACTTAACAATTTAACAATCCGCCGAAGTGCTTATTGCGAATTGAGCGTGAAATATATGAAAACGCATAAGGAACACATTAAATTGTTATTTTTTTTAATGAAATATTTAAAAAAAATTTTTTTTGGTGCTGTAAGTGCAAATTTAAAGTAGTGCATTGAACTTTCTTTCTTTCATGCTTTGCAGCAATTGATTGGCAATGTAGCAACATTTGGGTGCACTCTTCTGGTGACACTTTTCTTTTCGCACTTTGTCGTATGCAATTATTATTGTTTTTATTTATTTTTTTTTTTTTTTTATTAATAATAAACCAAATTGAATGCCTTGTTTCATACGATCTGCATTTGATTAAAGCTGTTTCTGTTTAATTTAGTTTAAATGCAAACAAAGCGCATGAATCAGAAGAATTGGAAAGCAATTTAATCAAAGAAAAAATTGTCTACGGCTGTTTTATGCGGAAGCTTTTCAATTGTGCAGATTTGTAAATTTTGCTGAAAAATGGCAAATGAGTCTATTTTTAGAGTCTTAAAGTACGACAGATGACAGAAATACAAACGTACTAACTGTAAAGGTGTTTGTTTTGTAACCATTGATTATGATTCAAGTGAAATATATGCATGCTATAAGATATTCTTTCAACAAAATGGGAATACTTTAAACATTTTCCTATGAAGACAACATTCCATTTATTGCGCAAAAACTCCAAAATAATTTAACTTGCATGATTCATGTTTTGCAAAAGTTCTTTCGATGGCATCATTTACTTACTTTTTTTCATTTATTTTTGTTTTCTTATTTCTTACAGAACGAAAAAAAAAATAGAATGCAAAACTTTGTTAAATATTAATTGAGCTTATTTTGTTTTTCGTACTTTTTTTTGTTTCGTTTCCCGCAAATAACATTTCATTAGTACGCATATGAGTTGCCTTTGTGGCTGTGGTGTGTGAGTATGTGTGTGCTCCCTGCTTTACTTCCTTCGCACCATCAGTTTTTTTCATTCATTTATTCGCCTGTCTGACTTTCATTTAAATGCAAACATAATTTCTAATTTGTGCGCTAAAATTTATGGCGTTCTCAGGCATTTCCCCTACTCCAACTACTACCACAACGAGACGAATCTTTGAATCATGCCTTTCTCCTATGCCGTCGCATCATATGCATTGCACAAAACTTGCCAATTTACTGCCAAAATGAAAGAGCAAAAACACACACAAACACACACACACACACATAAAAACAAAATATAAGAGAAAGTAAGTTAGTAAGTAAGTAGCGGAAAAAAAAAGAAAACTTTTTTGTTTTTCCATTTTCATTTGCCATTTTGGCTCTTTACGAAATAATAAGAAATAAATAAAGCCATTTCTTCTAATATAAAAATCGTTCGCCTTATGCTACTTTCTGTCGTTGTTGTTGTTGCTGTTGCTTTTGCTGTTTAAGAAATGGCAAAATTACTTTTTTATAAGTATGAAATGGCTTTTTTCCTCAAACGAAAAGTAAACACCTTGCGACGAAGACATTCTATGGCATATAAAAGCAAAGTACATGGCAAACATTGCCTAATTTGAAATTGCCTACAAAATGTACATTAAAATAACTAGAATCTACTATAGAATTGGTTTGGCTTACGTAAAGAAGAAGGGAAGCTGCCACACGCACGGACAGACATTAGCACGGAGGGTGTAAAAGTTACATAAAAAAAAAAAAAGAAAAAAAAGTCGAGTGGCAGAGGCGATAGAAAGCTAACCAAAAGGTGTATAATAAAAATAAATGTCAGTCGTTTGTTTATATCAAGCGACATTTTCGCAGCAGCAGCAGCAGCAAGCGAGCAAAATCTGCTCAAAAAAAAAAAAAAAAAAGGACTTTCTAGCTGCTCAAATTGTATTTAAGCTCTAACAGCGCATTGCACAAATTAATGTATCCCAAAAGGATATACTAATTTGTTGCTTAAAGTACACACACAATTGGCAATATTAAAGTTTTGCCAGCCTATGAGCAGAAAATTTAGGCAAAAGGTGTGCTACAAAAAAAAAAATGCTTTTAAAAAATTCGCCATTTTAATGAAGTTTCATTTCGATTTATGCTTGTAAAGCAATCAAGCGCAAAAGAGTTCAACAGAAGTCAACAAAAATCAGATCAAAGCTATGAATTTTTATGACTTATAAATTTTATGACAAACATTCAAGGTTGAGCGAAAAAAACAAAGGAAAAAAAAGACAAAAAGAATGCTTAATTTAAAAACAAAAAAAACAGAAGCTTTTATACGCTACTATGCCACTATAAAAATAAAATAACTGATTTATAGCTTAAGAAATTTGGCTGACTTCATTTAGCGACATTTGACTTCGAAATTAAGTTTTAGATACAATATTTTGCAGAGATACTATTTTATCTATAAAATTTTTCAAAAAACAAATGCTTTGTAAGATTTTTTTTTAATTTTCTAGCCTTTTACTCCGTTTCGTTTTTTTCTTTTTTTTTTTTTTATTCTAACAAAATCAAATCGTTTGAAATGGCAAAGAAAATCATTTTTATGAGCTGGAAAAATAACAAAAACAAATAATTTCTTTTAATGCTAAGAAAAAAGCAGTTAAAAGCAAAAACAACAACAAAAGCTGCAACCAAAAAGGTGCACAAACTACAAAAAAGCTTTAAAAATATTCTAGAATAAAAAAAAAAAAAAAAAGTGAATTCAAGAAAACGTAATCGCATAAAGAATTTTTATATGTGAGAACTATTAAAAAGCCATAAAAAATCTTTTACCAACGCACACAAAGTGCTCTAAAAGAACGCAGCTAGTTGTATCTATGTATCTGCTGCATGTATCTGTATCTATACACGTAAAGTCATAAAATCGAAATCTATGCATGAAAGAATTGTTTTGGTTGATTTTGTGTGTGTGTGTGTTTGTTTTTTTATAGCGGAAATTGTGTAACACTTTCGATTTTTCGATATTAAGTTTTTATTGTTGCATCGATTTTCTTTTTATACTCTTTTTTTTTTATTTATTTTTGACGACCTTAATAATTTCATTAATGCATTTATTGTCCTTGGATATATTACAACAATGTAATGTAATCATTATATGAGAAAAGACAGCAAGGATAACATACAAAAAAAATTCAAGGGTTGAAGTACGCTTTTAATTTCAATAGTAAAAATGCAATTACTTGGCATATTGTCATTGTAACTATTTACTACAAACTTTAGTTTATTTTCTGTTCCAACTACTTTGTTTATCTGTACAGCCTTATGTCTGCATGTCTGTCCGTCTGTCTGTTTGTTTGTTTGAATGAATGTGTTACACGTACTAGCGGCTTTTTGATGATGATGATGATGATTACCGCTTCGAGTGTCATAAAGATCTTTTATCAAAAACGTTAATGGATTGAGTCATATTCGACATGCATTTTTGTAGTCTTTTTGGACTCTTTTACTTATTTTATTGTATTATTATTTTTTGTATCTTTTTTTTGTTTTATGACATTAATGTGTCCAACTTTATATTGTATGTTATATATAGTGTTACATATAGTATGTATTTATGTTATTATGAATGTGTTATTTCATGCATTCGTCTGTAAAATAATTGTTGAAAATGTTATTAATTATTACATACCGACTGCGACTGAAGACAAAGCAAATTAATGGACGGACGAACAGTGTAGAAGTAGTGCATTTATATTGAAATTACTTAGCGTGTTTATAGAGTGGTTGAAACGTAATAGTAGTAGAGCAACACAGTTCTTTTTTTTTATAATAACTTCAAAATTGCTCAGTTAATCGATATTTAATGAAATGAAGCAACACGCGCTATGAAGATAAACAAGAAACAAAAACAGCTCTACGGAAGGCAGACGAAATGTATATATTATAATTTTATTTGAGTTGAAAGAACTTAATTTTGTGCAAGAGTCATCTAATATAGCTAGGAGTACATGCAAACATTCAGTTGTACTCGCTGTGTACAAATTATATTCTATTTTATTAAAGTAGATATTTAATGTATCTAAAGATATATTTCTTACTTCAGTCAATTAGAAAATTTCATTGTTTCATTTTAGGAATATTTGGTATGGAATTTCTGTAAAATGTCGACGTATTTACACAGAGATATACTTGTACTATAAATACACAAATGAATGCTATCGATATACACTTGTGTTATGACTGTGTTCGCAGCTCAATGGAATTTTATATTAGATTTATGTCTTGTTTGCTGCATATTTATGTAGTTTGAGATTTTTTTTTTTGCTCCGAGCGAGTTTTTTTCGATCTGTTTTTTTTTTTTTTATATTGCGCATACATTAGCATATTGCAATCAATTATTTAAAATGGCAAAATCATGTTTTTTGTCAGCGGCAAACAACCGCAAATAAAATTTTAATATAATTTAATATAAAAGCAAACGTTTGCATACAATTGTGTAGTATGAGAAAAAGATGCAAGAGAGTTGACAGTTGCAGCCACAATTTTATTTTTTAATTTTTTTTTTTTTTTGTATAAAATAAAAAAATTACAAAAAATGAATACAGATAAAAACATTTATTAATTCATGTGCAAAATGCAATTAAATGCAGCACAAAAATTACAAAAAAAAAAAATTAAATAAAAAAAAAAAAGAAAATATTATCACTCGAGGGGTTTCATAGCAAATAAAAATATACAAAATAAAAAAATAAAAAAAATATAGTTAAATTAACAAATTGCATGCATATTTTAATAAAATAAATATTTTAATAAGATTAAATTATAATGCAGCCAAATGTCAAAGCGGAAATTAAAAATGGCAAAAAATGCAATAGAATGAGATACAAAATGGCGTGTGAAAGTGAGATAGCCTATAATGCTGCATGAACAAAAAATGTAATAAAAATGGCATAAAATATGCGGTTTTCAATTACCTACAGATAGGAATTTATGTACGTTTTTATGCATTTTTTTTTTTTGCTTTACTCAAGGGAATTAAAAAATAAAAATACGAGAAAAAAATGCATTAAAATAAAAAACGCGTACATAAAAATTTAAACTCCGCCCCGAAAATTGATTATAAAAATAGTTGCAATAACTTCACATTTTGTATGAATGCAATTCCGCCAATTGGAGTAAAGAAAACAATTACAAATTGCGCAGAAATTAAAATTGCGCTAAAAGCTAAAGCTAAACTGTAAAAATAAATTAAAATAGACTATCATGAAGATGGCCAGGTAATGGCTAAAATGAAGACAATATATAGTATGTATGTAGCTGCTAAGCTGCTGTAATGAAATACATGGCAAACTTTAAGATACTTTTTTTCTTGTTTTTTTTTTTCTTTTAGTTAAGATACTTCTATTGTTTTTGTTTTTGTAGCATTTTTATTGCTCTCATTGCATGCAGCTTTCAATCATTTAATCGTTGCAGCGTTGCAGCAACAAGTAAACGATTTTCTTTAAAATAGTTACATTTCCACAACAAATTCTTCATGATAAAAAAAATTTCATGCTTGTGTAAACCATTTGTCGACAATTTTGTCTATACAAGTCGCGCTCTGTACGACTCTGTACGACTCGTCTTTGCAGCAGCATAATTCAATTCCATGGCAGCAGCGGCGGCGCAAGTCAGATAGTAGACGCTAAACTTAAATGCAGTAAACCGTAAACACGAGATCGATGTAGCTCTACTATATGTGTATGTATGTATGTATATGTATCTCTATAATTGTAGTAGAAGTAAAGCCTTTTGAGCAATAGCAAAAAAAAAAAAAAAAATTAAATAAACGAAAGAAAGCAGCAGCAGCAATCGCATAAAAGAAGACTTACTCAAAAAAAGTCTTAGACTCAATGCATGCGCATTTGCTGCACTAATGACTTTGCTGCTGCCAAACTAAAGTGCATGCACTTCACTTTACTCTACTCTACTCTTGCTGCTGTTGTTGTTGTTGTCTACAATCAGTAAAAGCAGCCACAGCAGCAGCAGCAGCAACTACAACAACAACAAATTGCAACTTAAATGCAGCCAAAGGTATTTAGCACAGAGTTGCAGAGTGCAAGCATGTTGCCGCTTAATAGTAGAAGTCAAATGAAATGAAAAGAAAAAAAGTGCCATCTAGAAATCGCTAACCATTAAATGAGACAATGATGTAGTTGGCCTCAGCTTAGCGCTGTTTGTCGCAAATATATCCTTTCATACTTCGCCTCTTTTGCTCCTTGTAAATTGCACGCGTTTTTCGGACTTCTTCGCGTAAAATGCACAAAATATGCAAATTACAACGATTTAAATCAATTCTCGATGCTTTCGTTGCCAACGTCTCTGTTTTCTGTTCTTTTTTTCGCTGGTACAAGTAACATATCAGTTTGTGCATAATTTAGCACCAGCAACGCATTCGATTCGATTCGATTCGATTCAATCCCAAACCCAATCTGTTTTCATGCATTCCCTACAAAAAAAAAAAAAAAAAAAACGGAAAACAACAACAGCTAAACTCAACTTCATCTCGTCTTGGTCATGGCTGTTAGCGCGTTTTAATCAATGTTCAAGGTGTGTCATCCCGCCGCCACCGATTTTGAAATCATTTCATAAGTAAGTTTACATGTTCAGCGCATTGAGCGATGTGATAAGGCGCCGCTGTAGTCGCCATTCAGATGCACAGATACAGACGCCGCCACATATTTGCAGAATATACTAAAAAAAAAAAAAGCGCTTTGCAAGTTTCGGAATTCGATAAATTATTTAAAAAAAAAAAAAAATTATGGCAAAGTGTTTTTAAGAATTTATAACGCATTTGTATACTTATTTGATTTTCAGGCATAAATAAAGCAGCTAGTAGCTTTTAAGGATAAAAATTTATCTCAAAAGGATTCTAAGTTTTTAATTTTTTTAATTTTCATAGCATCTAAGATCCGACATCTTAAGAACAAACAGATGAACATAACGCAGCCTTCAATAAAATATTTCATAAACTCAAAACCCACATAAAAATCTGCTCATTTCAATTTGGTGACAATTTTTTTGTTTTTGCTTCTAAGTATCTCATAGATACAAATTTGTTGTTTTTAACTCAAAGTTTACATTGTCTTAAGTCTCTCAGGAATACATAAAAAGTTTTCAACTTTTTTAAGACTTCATTGAGTTAAATGATATTTTTTTTTTTCATTCTTGTTGTAGTATATTATAAATCAATTGTCTGAGCAACCAATAAACTTCAACATAAACTCATCATTTTTAAGAGTTTTAGCGAAATTGCTTTTGTACTTCAAACTTTTTTTGTTTTTTTGGCATATTGCGGCATTTTACTTTTAAAGTCTTAAGGAAAAAAAAAAAAAATTCACACACCCAAACTCAAACGCAAACTCAAGTCAAAGTCAATGAAAAACTCTAAGCCATATTGCATGTGTGAGGTTTACTACTTTTGTTGAGATGAGACTTTATCTATTGAAACTATTCTCAGCTACATGCTACATATGAAGTCGATGGCGGCCTAAACTGCATTATCACCACTTAAGCGCTTAGTTTTAAAGGTAACTTTTACTATTTTTTTGTTTTTTTTTTTTTTTTTTTTTTTTTGAGGCTCATGTTTCTACATAAAAATATTTTTGCCTATCACCGTAAATAATTCACTTGAGCTATACATAAAAATCTTCAAAAGATGCGCGCTGCATAAGCGCTTGAAGTGTAGCAGCAGAAGAAGACGACGAAAAAAAGTTAAAATCATAATATCGATAAGTTTTTTTTTGTCTTTTTTTTTTTTTTTTTGGAGAGGAGTGAACTTGAGTTAGTGAAGTGTTAAGAAGTGGTCCTATGAAGTCTTTAATGCTCCGCTTTGAAACAGACAAACGCGGCGGTCCAGCGCAGATTTCCTATTAAAACACTTGCGTACGCTGACTGACGGACTGCGTACTCGAGGCAGCTTTAGCTGTTATGACACACACTCGAGTAGATATATATTTTTTTTTTTGTTTGTGTGCATTTGAAGTGTTGCTCTTGGAACGCGCCGATGACGTCTTCTTGAAACAACATAATCAAGCTTAGCGCTTAGCTTTTTCTTTTTTTTTTCTTTCTATTTTGTTTCATTTAAAAATTACGCCTTAAAGTCTTAATGAAATATTATTTAAGACACTTACCAGGGTCGGATGTATCTAGGACAGGTGGTTGCTGTGAAAGTGGACCAGGTGTACTACCAGCGCCCGGCGATCTAGCATCATCGTTCATGGCACCGCCGTACGATAGTGATGAACTAGGAGGCCGCTGTAAAATAAAAAAAAAATTAAATAAATTTTATTAATTTTCATTGCATAAAAAAAAGTTTAAATAAAATTAAATAAAAATATTTTGTTAGTTCTTAGCTTTTATTGTTTTGTTCTGTTTTGTTTACCATTTCTAGGCTGTCTAGTCAGCCAACTTTAGTCAGTCTGTCTGTGTCTGTGTCTGTGTGCTGTCAGTAGTCTGTCAAACCTTAAACTTTGCGCGTCTAGAACTTCAGACAACAATAAAATTGACATCGATGATGATGTTGATGACGCTCAAAACGCTCGACCTAGACCAATTCATATTAATATGCAGCACAGTAAACTGCAGCTCCGCTTCACTGTGCAATGCATTGCATTGCATTGTAGACGTCTGAGCATATTAAGCGATAATTGCATAAAAATAAATAAATCGCAATTTCAGTCTACGAACTCTTGCAGCAGTAAATTCGAAACGAAGAAGTTATTAATTACCACAGCAAACCAACCAAGCTGCTTGCTGTCCGCTTGGCAGACAAATACACCAATCACAATGCAAGAAATACAATGCGACGACAACGACGACGATAGCCATAAGCAATTTAAATTCAGTTAGTTCAGATACCAAAAAAAAAAAAAATAAATAATAATAAAAACAACAACGATTTATATATTCATTTTTGCAGACATTAATTTTGCGCACGTGCAAGAAGTTTTTTATTTTTATTTTAAACAAAAAAAAATATATATACATATAATTTTTTTTTTCTTTCTTAGCGACGATTTGTTAAATTTTCCATATAACGCTGCTATTTATGCACATAAAAATTATTATTTTCCCAAGCTCATAAAGCGCTCAAAAGACGCGCACATGTGTGGCAGCAACAGCAAGAATGAATAAATTTTAACAAAGAATATCATTTGGGAAAAAAAATATCACAAAAATAAAATAAAATAAAATTTCTCTTAAAGCAATTTCGTATGCAAAATGCATAGCGCATATATTTGCTAAATATTTGTTAAATTGCATATTAATAACGCCCTGAAACTGACTATAGAAGAAGAAAAGTCTTTTATGCTTCTAATTGGTATTGAATTTGTTGTTGTTCTTGCTTCAACTTCAAATATTAACAATGCAGCAAAGAGTTACGAATACGACGCAAATCATTTTAATAATAATTAGAAAACGTTGTCTGCATATTTAATTTTTGTAACTATTGTCTTACATATCGATAGGGTAAAGACTTTCGTTTGTTTTTATAACTAAAAGATACTTTTGTATCTGACACGCGAAAAGGTGTCTGTGAAGTGGTTAAAATAAAGCTTTTTTTTTTTTTTTTTTTCTTTCTTCTTAGATGTTTGCGTGTGTTTTCTATGCAGCCTATAGGTTTGTTCTTCTAATAGATAAAAGTTTAGATCATGCAATATCTAAAATTATCAGCGTCAATGTCCATCAACAACATAATTATCAGCAATAATCGCTCACTCGCTCGCTCGCTGCTATAATCAACAGCAGCATCAGCAACTTATTAAGCTACGTGTAACATGTCGTATGCCGCATATCGTGCCACGATTTATTTTAACGGACGTAATTTGTTTTTATTTTTTTTATTTTTAATTAGCGCACATTTTACGAGCACTTAACACACACGTTCAACTAAAGGTGGCAGTCATGACTTTAAACAAAAAAAAAAAAAATTTTACTATTTTATTTAACAATAAAAAACGCATTTAATTGTGTATCTTAAACGTATTTTTATTGCATAAAATTTCTTTTAATAATTTATTTAATAATAAAAAAAATAAATTAAATCTCGTTTATGCTATTTTCGTAGTTTATTGCATTTTAAAATGACTCAAATGGGTATTAGAGAGAGGTTTTTAATGGCATAAAGAAAGCATCATATTTACTCTTGGTCCAGACATGGTTCTAATAGCTTTCTACCTCAGCCTTATATAGGACTAAAATTTAAAATATTTAATAATTTTATTTATAGGTTTTAAAAATGTTTTCATTTTTAATTTTTTTCTCATAATTTCTCACATTTTTTTGTGGTAATTTGATAACGCTGTCGGTATAGCATGGAGCGTTATATGTATACACTTCAGTTTAAAGCGGCAACAAAATATCGAAAAGATAAAAAAAAAAAAATCAAGCAACAATAACAAAAAAAATGAGCCCTTTTTTGCACTTGCCTTAGCATTGAAAAGCAAAGGAACTAAAGCGTTCGGCTTTAAGCGTTTGAAATGCTATTAAATTACGCACACCAACACACATACACAAGGAAACAAGCTTAAAAGAATGTACAAAGAAGATGAAGTAGTTAACTTGGCAAACGCGCGTGCTGACCAAAAGTGTGAGCAAGGCTTATGGCCAACACACACACACACATACACCGACACTCATTGGAAGGAGTAGCTGAAGCGGCTTTCATTAATTATGCGTTTCAATTAGCAAAAATGACGCGATCGAATTGCATTACAACACACTTTGATAGTCTTTATGGTAAATTAACATGTAAAATTGTGTTTTTTTATGCAGTAAATTCTTAGGTCTTGATAACATTTTATCTATTTTATATATTCTCGAATATGCTTATCAGACACGCTTTGCATGTTGCGCTGTAATTATACAAGGCTAAAAACGGTTCCATATAACTCTATTTATTTAATTGAATTGCAATTTTTTGTTGAATGGAATTAATATCGAAGAAACATAAAAGCAAGAACTCTAAACACATTTTACATTATTAATAAAACGAGTAAAATTTGCAAATGTCACGTAATTTTGGTGTTTTTCTAAATAAAAAAAAAAAAAAAAAAATGACACACAAAAATTGGGTTGCCTCTTTTGGGGACCATTGGGGATGCACTAAAATTATCAAGAAACAATTTCGTTTATTTGTGCCACACCAAAGAGCTAAGAGTTGCCACGTAAGGCATACACACAATTATTTATTTAACAGTTAAACGTTGTATAAAGACGTCAGGCTGGCAGCATCCTTTTGGGAATGTACCACGGCGCGGAGCAAAGTTGCGTTTAGCAATAAACAAAATGGCGTGTATGGTGGTTTTAATTTTTGATGAACAGAAACTGGCAGAAGATCCTTTACTTAAGTAGCATTAAAAATTTATAGAAACAGAACTCAAATTCAACCGCAGTAAATGTTGACGATTTGTGATGTGCTTCTTTTTTTTTAAATATTTAAAAAAAAAAAAAATTATAGCAAAATAAACTGCTGCATGCTATACAACAAAACTATCAATCAATAAGTTTTCCAAAGAAAATTGCTTTGTTATAACTTTTGCTGCAAACAATAAACTTTTCCTCAAAGAATAAAAAAACAAAACACTTTGTTAGCAGTGATTAAATGTTGAGCAAATAAAAAAAAACTTGAACAAAAGAAAGAAAACTTTTCGATTTAAGTAATTACAGCAATGAAACATAAACTTAACTTAAGAGCAACACTTGAGTAAAGTTTTTCGAAAAACTTTGGCCATTTAATGTGCGCGCGGCACACTTCATTATGTGGTCAAATACGATGCGGTGCCGGGCTATTTGGAGCTTTCGTTTAAAGTTAAACTGACCAAACGCTGAGCGAACGCCTTGTAATGTGAAAATTTTCCAAGCAACTGCACTAAGCCGGCTTAAAACAGCAAAAAGTAAAAAGCAAATAAAGCAGTAATTGGCAGCATATTCGAGTACACTTCACATGCCGCAGTGTTTATGAAAACACACACACACACACCCACTTTTAGCTTTTAGATGAGACGAGACTTTATGCTGAGATTTGAGTTTTTTTTGGGAGTTGCACTGTTCGCACAAGTCAAAACATGCAATTTCGTCAATATTGAATTGGGATATTTTTGTTGTTTTTTTGGAAACATGGAACATGTAATTTTCTCGAGTGCGGCACGTTGCCAGGATAATCACTACAATCAGCAACAGCAACAGTTACCCTCGCACGCAGTGTATTGTGGCGCGCCCACTTTTCGCGCACGTTTTCTGGTCTCGGCGAAAAACAATCAAATTAGAGAGAAAATTTTGTTGCATTTGAACTGAACTAAACTAAAGTGAAGTGAATTGATGTGAAGTGAAATTGAGTTGAGTTGAGGTGGTGTAGTGTAACTGCTTGAAGTGGGTGTGTATGTGTGTGACTTGCGTTTGGGAGTTATCAAACGCCAAAAAGCAAAAAAAAAAAAAAAGAAGAAAGAAAAAACATTTCGTGGGAAGTTGCGCTACATACGCTACAGGCTCACGTGTCCTTTGTGTCCTTTGGGTATACTATATGCATTGTACGCTTCGGCACCCTTGTCCTAAACAATTTCAGCTAACGCTTGTTAATTTGTTGTTGTTATTATTATTATTGTTTTTCTATACGAATAGTATCTAGCATGTTTGCCGAATTCCTTGGTGACACCAAAGCGGACGCTGCTGTGTTCTTTATATGATTTTATATTGTATTATATATATAATTACTAATTGGCTGGAATGTTTGTTTGTAGTACAAATCTATGAACCCGTTTCCAAAATATTCGCGTCTGTCTTTGACATTTTTTATAAGTGTTGTTGTTGTTGTTGCCCCTTTATGAAATGTCTCTATCTGTGCAGCAGCGTTTTTGTTTAAATATTTTCATTTGTAGCTCTAAAACTGCCCTGCAGTATTTGAAGTTGTATTTAGAAGCAAAATATTTTGGCCATAGGGTCTGCGGCAGCTTAGCAAGGATTAAGCCGACGTGTGTTGTGTATTCTGTGGCTATGATAAAAGTCTGTCCGTCTGTCTGTCTGTCTGTCATTCTGATCGATTGTTAAATAGCTTAAGGCTCATTTCACAATTAAATATGTTTCTCTTCTCCTTCTAACAAAATTTTTTTCTGTTAAGGGTTCTACTGTTTGCTTTGCAATTAAATAAACGCATAATTTGTAGTTCTGTTGTAATCGAAAACTGTACAAACGTGGGAAATTGTTAGCTACAGGCGTGCTTAAATCTGATGAAATATTTCATATATAATTATTATTTCTGCTGGCTTTAAATGAGAAAGTGATTGGTTAAAACTAAGAATTAGGAAACAACAACTCCAATGAGTTCCCTTATTTTTTTCAGATTATATTTAATAAATTTATTTAATTTTCATGACTTTGTTTTCGTACAGTTTCCTGTGTTTGCTTGTTTAAAATATTTTCTTTTAAACTGCTTGCCTGCAACCTTAGCAGCTCCAACGATTCGTCTAATGCCCCGCGCTCCTGTCTATATTCCTGGCTCAATCATCGCTATCGCTATCCAAAGCATGTGCAACTCCAGTACGTTTGCGTATTATATAATCGACTGTATTAAATCCGCTGTCCAGTTCGCGCGAAGGAAACTTACTTTCGGTTGCAAGTTTGCCACATTCCTTATTGTCTTCGTGTAGCTCAGCGCCATTACAATTTGATTCGCATTCTGCGTTCATGAAAAAATTTAGCAGCTCATTGCTGGACAGTGGACTTATATCCTTGGACGTTGTTGTTGTTTCTTCATTAAGATTATTGAGCGTTTCTATTTTAATGTAAGGCTCTATATGCTTTTGACTAGTATCCTTGTTCGATTGTATTGTATCCTTTTGCTTAATTTGCATCAATTGAGCTTCAACGGCTGCTGCTGCTTCCTGTGCTTTTATTAATTGTGCCTTTGCTATTTCCTTTTCAGCTTCATCTTTGTGTTTAGTTTCCGTAAATACAGCGCACATCTCTTGCTCCAGCTCCAAGGCGGATAATTTTGCTCTCAGCTCCTCATCATCCTCACCTTGCTGCACATCGTTTCCCATGCGTCGCAAAATTAATAATTCATTCAAAGCTTGTTGCACGCTTGTGCTCAAATGCAATTCGCTAGGATTTTTTTGACGCCACGAATAACAGCGCCGCACCAACAACATTAAACCGTTGTATGCCGTTTGCAGCGCCCATTTAACCCATTCACAGCATTTGGTGCACGCTCTTGCAAATGCATCATCGATGGCCGGTTGATTGCGATTGAAGAACGGCAATAGAAACTCTTGATAGGTATAAGTGCTACCTGCGCCCACCGTTGGCAGCAACCAGCAAAGCATTAGCAACTTTAATTCCTGATAGAATGGCAGAAACCAGATCAATCGATCCGCAAAGTACTCAACCGCGGTGTACATAGCAAAGACAATCCAGTAAATCTGCCAAGCGAAAAAGTCCGACTGACATTCGACGTGCATGCTCTTATAGGAGGCAAACGCCGGATAGACGCAGCCAACGAAGAGCGTAACGATGCGCATCAAAATCGGATAGAACATTTTCGCGATTTGAGTTTCTCGATTTTTAAACGTTACCGAAGTACGCAATGGACGAAACGTTGAAGCTTGCATAAATTTTGAACGTAAAAATTTTAGAAACAGTACAAACGATTTAGAAAAAAATATTTTATTTTTTAATTTTTACGAGAAAAACATTTTTGCTGCCAACTGGAATTTTACAAATCAAAGTTCTGAGACTAACTAAAATGAAAATTGCTCGAAAGTAAAAAGAAATCAAATAAAGAAACAGTTACTTCAAGGCTTACTGGATGCTTGAGATAATATGTTCAATACGACTCTAATAACAAATATACCCTTCAATGATTTTTTGTGTATAGCGTATAAAAACACAAATTCTCAAACATGTTAACCCTGATACTGCTGACGTTTTTTTGTTGTTTAAATGAAAACATTTTTTCGCATTTCGTATTTACTTTGCGGATTTTAGCTTCAAGAACAGCAAAAATAATAACAAAAGTGGACGTAAAACATATTTTTCCGTGCACTTCAAATAACAACCGCAAACAGCAAAAACAACAACAGCAACAAGAAGTGTACATACTCAGTATCTTTCGCATGTGAAAATCTATATCAAATTCCAT
This sequence comes from Leucophenga varia, assembly GCA_018903435.1. Classification (NCBI taxonomy): domain Eukaryota; kingdom Metazoa; phylum Arthropoda; class Insecta; order Diptera; family Drosophilidae; genus Leucophenga; species Leucophenga varia. The sequence continues at coordinate 665,939 of JAEIFJ010000299.1, read as the reverse complement.
GCGCATTGTAGCCGTATCTGTAGCTGTAGCTGTAAATGTATCTGTATCTGTGTTTGTATGCTTTTGTATTTATATAGAAATTTATCCTTAGAACAAATAATTAAATCCTTTTTACACGCTGCGTATGATTTTGATGCTGATTTCATATATGTTTTTCTTTTTTTTTTTATTCTATTATACTTTTTTCTGTGCTTGCTTTCTTTGCTCTTGTTTTTGTTTGTTATTTATTTTGATGGATTTGTGCTTTGCTTTTGTTTGTCGTAATTGTGTATGTGTGTGTGTGTTGTTTATTGTTGTTGTTGTTGCTATTTGTTTGCTTGGTTTAGCTTGATTTTCTTGCGGTTTTTCACGCTGCCATGTTTTATCACAGACAACCCCTCGGCTTTTCTTGCTTTCTTTTATTCTTTTCAAAGGCCCCCCCACCAACTACATACTTTACTGTACTTCACAGCACTTCAATTTGCTTTTGTGCAAAACAAAAGCATATAGCATGTTTCTCTTTCTTTTCACTATTACTGACTCACTCACTTTCTCTTTCTTTTATATTGCTGTCGCTTAATTAACAATATACTTGCGTATATAAGTATGAATGCAAGGCAAAAGAAAGGATCTTTTCTTTCATGGCATTTCAAAGAAAACAAACAAGTATCCCCAACGCCAACAAATACTTCAACAAGGACACAACACATGTCTGCAGACACTTAACATGCCGTATTTGTGTATATATGAGTATATGTGTGTGTGTGTGTGCTTATATAGCACTCAAGCTGAAGCAGTTAGTTGCCACCTTTGTGAATTTAATTACGCGCATGGAATTTAATTGTTTTTCAAATTTGTTCAAGTTGTAAATTTTCACTCATTCAGTATGCTGCGCGCTACACACGCGTTTGCTGTTATATATAATATATAAAGAAGGTATGTATGTATATATGTACTCGTATCTGTATTATATACATTGTATAGGGTTGCAATATGTATTTTAATTACAGTCTACTTGCTTTATTATTACAAAATATATAGCAGAAGAAAGAGGAAAAAAAATATTGTATATAAATTACAAATGGCAAAAACGCACACTCTTCTTCTTCTTCTTCTTATACATATATCCAATTAAGTTTGTTGTTGTTTTTTTTTGCGTTTTGTTAATAATTTTACTGCTTTGCAACATGAATTGTGACAACTTAATTGCACTTAATTTTCTATTGATTTGCCAAAGTTGTCATTTCATTTCATTTCACTCAATTCAATTTAAAGTTGATAGAAATTTACTTGTTTCCATGTCTCGTAAGCTCGTCACTGTTTGTTTTTTTTTTTTTTTTTTCATTATTTTTAATTTCTATAATAATTATTTTGATATAGAAATCGAAATTATTTACGCTGTTCCACTTCAGTTTGTACACGTTAATTTAATATCATGGCACTTCAAAATAACACAAAGTTCAGTTAAAAAAAAAAATAGAGTACCTAAGCTTCTATCTATCTAAATTTAGTTGTAGATAGTATGTAGCTTGTCATTCTTAATAAAAGCTGCGCTACATTGAATCTTTAAGCGCATTGCGCATACGTAGTGTAGTGTGCGCTGCGTCATTATGATTGTTTTTAGTTTTCAAATTATGAAATAGCTTAAAAAAATTAAAACGAAATCTATCTATTCAGCTACAAAAAGGCTTTATAGTTAAAAATTATAGTAAGTACGTTTGTAAGTAGCTAAACTGAAAAAAAATTTGCGAAAAAGACTACGAGATACACTGCAAGATGATATCACCGTTAATTAAAGACCAAATTTACTCTTCCGAAGACAAGCCAGCAAAAACTGTTTCATACAAAAAAGAAGTTTTGTAATTATATCATTTTATAAAAGATATTTTACCAGAGTTCTGGAAAATTGTTGGTTCTGTAATTAAAAAAAAAACTTGACCAAGAAGACTTCAAAACACAGAAATAAAGTTTTGGCTTTAAAAAAATTAGATTTTTTTACTTAGAAATTTCGGCGCGCAAAGCCGTATAGGTTCTACCAAATTTTTAAGAAATCTCTACTCTTTTTGGGTTTTTTTTGTTGTTGTTGTTTTTTTTTTTTTTTGTATTTTATTATCACAGTATGAACACAAGTACAAGTCTGTGATTAAATATTTATAAGCTGATAAAAATAAAATTGAAGTATGTATTCTACTTCGTAATCTACCCAACCCACTGAATACTACTTGAATGCTACCTAGAGCTAAGTATTTTCTCTCTATTATTATTATTTTTTTTTATGATGATTATATTGTTATTATCGTTGTTGTAAAGCAAATGTATATCAAACAACTTGCTTGCTTTTTTTTTTTTTATTTTTTTGGAAATCTTATGCAAACAAAGAAATTAGTATTTTGATAATAAAATAAAAATAAAAATTCAGAAGCTACCTGATATATGAAAAATAGTAGATAAGCAGCAGGAGCAGTCGGTAGTCGTGTTTATAAGTAAGTTACAAATGTTAGAAAAAGAAAAAGTAGCGCAATTGGCGCATTATCAACTTATCAATTGTTTGCTGTTGTTATTATGTTAGACAAATAAATGCTTAAAAAAAAAAAGCAGCTGAATTTTTGTTGTTTAATTTTTTATGAAAAAAATATTTCATAGATACAAAATTTTGCGCTTATCGCCGCGGAAGAAGCACAATTCTCATAAAATTGTTTTTTTTTCAGAGTAGGTACAGAATACAAGTTGTATGTTGTCTCATAATGACTGCGTGTATTTGTATTTTAGGTTTTTTTTTTTTCTTCTTTTCATGAACTAAAAGATACAATTCACAGCGTTCTTATCAGCGTGCAAGATCTTAAGATTGCATTTTCGTTTTTTTTTTTTTATTTATTTTTTTTTAGTTGCAACGAGCACAAGCAGCGATTAACCAAAATCAGCAGAAATGATAGAGAGAAGACAGTCTTCAAATTGTAAGCCTTGGACTTTGTACGGATGTTATTTTTACGTTCATGTTTAATTTTCTTTAAATACGAATGACGACGACGCTGCTATGCAAATAAGATAATTATTCAAATGGCATGTTTCACACAATTCCAACACAAATTCCAGCACTTGATCTGTACGTCCGTTTGTTCGCTCGCTCGTTCGTTTATTCGTTCATGCAACTTTTGCTGAGTAACTGCCAAGTGTCGAGGAAGCATACTCATTGCAATTGGACGCATGGATAGACGGACAGACAGACGGAGGGACTGATCTGCTGAAAAGAAAGCATGCAAGTTTTAGTCAAGTCAAAGTTAAGCTGCAGGCAATGGAATCATTTACTCTCGAACGAGATATCTAGATAGCATGCAAATCTACGCTGCATACATATATATATAGTACAGCTATATAGCCTACGAGACAGATAGACAAACCGACAGACAGACAGACGGACTGTGATCAAGCCAAATAGATTTGCATATGAATATAAAATATATGTATTATGGGTGCTGCAGGGACGTTGGAACGGTATGTAAAGATGTCTTTTAAAAGTCTGATGTGAGAACATGTGAGAACATTAATCGTGTAATTAATTTGATGCATGTGTATGCAAAGTAATTTCATGTAAAATGTCACACCCGCTGCACTCCTTACGCTCTCGCTGTACGCTCTATTTCTATCTTTATCTAACAAAAGCAAAGACTTTACACGCACTGACAGCTTTTAGCAGCAGTCTCTAGTTTTGTAGTATCTTGTTGTATCTAAATAAAAGATCTAGCGCTTTTGGCACTACGAATTGCGGAAGAACGAAGATTCTTTTTTTTTTTTTTTTTTTTTGCTGTGATAAAATGAAAAAAAAAAGTCTAAATTAAAATGCAATATTTAGCGTAAAATAAAATAAAAAAGAATAAAAACAACAAAATACAGGGTGCATATGTGCGAATTGCTTGAAACGCTTTGGACTATAGCGATTCTCGAGTTGTTTTGCCCTCGATCAGTCTAGTGCGACCCAAAACATGATCTTGTCTAAAGCATGCGATTAAGTTTTGTTATTGTTGTTGATGTAAAATTTTCACTTTGTTTTGTTTTTGTTGTTGTTGTCGCATGACTTTTTCACTCATTTGCAAATTACGTGTCCTGTTTTTTTTTTCTCTTTTTTTTTTGGTTCCTCTTGCAACATGCAACACAAACACTGCTGTTGTTGTTGCTGCTGATCTTTATATTTTTTTCGCACTTCAAAGAGATATTAGCCAAGATATGCAGATTTTCTTACTATTTTCTTAAGCAAGTTTTTTTTTTTTTTATAGATGTTAAAATCTTTCAACTTTCAGAGTGTGTAATCCGTTTTCACAGCATTGAAATTTTGTGCCTATCGTGACATATTGTTGTCGCTGTCGTTGTTGTTAATGTTGTTGTTGTTGTAGCCAAGTGACAACACAAACTTTGGCGAAACAGAGAGACAACGCTAACGCTGACGTGCAACATTGTCTTGTAAAATGTTAGACTTTTGCTTGAAACTGTTTATCATGAAAATCTCGACGCAAGCCGATAAGCGTTTGACATTTGAAAATTAAATCTTGGCGCAAATGTTGCATGTTTGAAAGAGTCAAGAAAACATTTTGTTAGTTAGCTGTGCAAACACAAACTATGCTGTTTTTCGCTCGTTATTTGAATAGATAAATGTCTGATTGTAGTCAATGTTATCGGTTATCTTCAGTCTGTCTGTCTGTCTGTCGCATTTGGGGAATTGTAGACAAAATTATATCGCGTGGCACAGTGGCTAAAGTGGCTAGTCTGTTTGTCTATAAAGGCGCAAATACATTCCCTTTTGGCTCATCACTCATGAACTCACTCACACACTAAAAACCAACACACAGCTGTGACGTCCTAAAGTCTGGACTGGAGAAACATACAAAACAAAAAAATGTTTACGTCATTTGAAAATGAAATGAAAATGCTTTATGTTGGAAAATAATAAAAAACCGATATTCGTTTAATGACAACGAAGCTTTTGTACGCTACGAAAGATGAGACTAGCTTTAGAAAAATACTTCAAGCAAAATACGTAAAGGTGTTACAAACTGTGTAATAAAAACTCAATGCTTTATTAAAAAAAAAATTGTAGGTATAAAAAAAAATTGTTAACTCATGTAAAAAAACTCCGAAACAATCATAAGTGAATTGGTAGCGCTCGTCTACAAAGTAATACCAAAGTCGCCGCCGCCACCTTCAATGACGCAGACTTCATTCTATACTATATGTACTAATATAAAATTCATAGACTTTATTCCGATGTATGATAAGTTTACTTTTATAAACTGAAAATGTAAATGCGGCAGCGGTAAAACTAGATCAAAGATTCGCATCGCTGTTTTCCCTTTTCTATATTTTTTTTTTTTCTTTATGAAATTCATATAAAAGCAGAAATATAAATGCTAAAAGCGCATTTTTTGCTGAATCATAGTTTTTGTAAACATTTTTTCCATTTTTTTTTTCACTTAGCTTCATTGTCTTTAAAAGGCATTAAGAGAGTGTTGAGTGAGTGAGTGAGTGAGCGAGAGAGAAAGGATGGTGGAGTTTGATTCTGACGGCTAAAAGCATGAGTCAAAACGCCGCCAACATTACACTGTAAATAAATACTGCTTCAGACTATAGTCCGTCCGTCAGTCGGTACGTCAGTCAGTCAGAGAGCTAGCTAGCTAACTCCAAAAACATGGAGCAAGCATGTAGTCTGTGCATTCTATTTAGAAATATTGTCAAGTCATGTTTTGGTTTCATTTGGCTACGAATCGGGCGCAGCAGACTTGAAGACGCGCGTTCCAGCATGACTTGTCAATTTGAAAGCGAGCGAGTGTTGCGCGCAAAGTTTTGTTTAATATAATTTTTTTTCCTTTTTTTTTCACATTTTTTTTTTTGTTTTCAAAAAAAATAAATAAACTTTTCTGGTATTAATTTTTATGCGCGCCATTTAACTGCCGCGACTTGCAGCATATCCTTTTTTTTCAATTTTGTTGCCTAACTTTTGCTAGAATTTTTCTCATTTCCGTTGCACGAAACAAAAAACAAAAAAAAACACAAAAACAATGCGCATTTTATTTACGTTTTATGTTTTCACGCTTCTCAAAATGTTCTCTGTGAAAACTCTTTAAAAATGCTTTAAGTGCGTCATAAGAATTCAATTCAATTAAAATTATTTTATTTTATTCTATTTTATTTTACAATGTGTCAAAAATTCAAAATCTCCATTTCGCATTATTTGATTATGTCTCTAAATGCTTCATATAAGAGCGAAAGAGAGGAAGATAGAGTGCTTGGTATATATAAACGTTTTTACACGGCGCAAATATTCCGTAGAGACTCGTAAAAATTAGAAAATTTGATTATTATAACAGCAGCAACACAACGGCAACAACAACATTCATTCACTTTACTCATCTTTTATCCGTTCCGTTCGAGTTCAAGTCCAGTGGCAGGCATCATTTGCATATTATCAAATACAAAAGATGTTTGCGCTGCGTAACAAAATTTCAAATTTGAAAATTTCATTAACCCAAACCAAAAAAATGAGTTTATTACTTTACGACTTCGATGTCGTCTAAATGTGCCTTTTAGCAGCAAAATAGAAAAAAAGTAGAAAAAAAGCGCAAAAAAGGGTTGAATGTTTTTAAAAGCGTAAGCAAATGAAATCATTTGCATAGATATACCCCAGATGTAGCGCATAATAATCGTACTACCGGCGCATAAGAGGTGAGTCCAATGTAAATGGAGATGCCCTAAATTAGATAATGTCTAAATTGGATTTAAAACACGCATTTTGCGGGTTTCCCCCACTTTAAGTAGTGTGGAAAATGTTGTTATAAACAGCATTAAAAGGGGTTGTTCGAATGCACTGATTTTTATACATATTTATTATGCGCTATAAATTTTTAACAAATAGAATTGTTGATTTTTTTAGGCAAGTTTGTAAATGAGTCAGTATAGTACACAGCAAACATTCAGTTGTACTCACTGTACTGCAAAAGACAATTCATATCTATAGCATATTATGGAGCTTTGAGATTTGTAACTATAAAAAGTATCTCTTTTATTTGTTACTAACTTCAAAGCTCTAAATCAGAAGCGCATATAAATTTCGGTTTAAATAATTTTAACAAAAGATTTTAGTTTTATATGCAAATCGCACATTAAAAAACTTATATAAAACGAAAGACAAAGAATAATGAATTTTGCATATTTTTAGGTTTCAGTGTGAAGCATAAATAATAAATATGGAAAAAAAAGGAAAGAAAATTTTATCGATTTAAACGATTTCTGTGGCTTCTGATGGCTTATTTAAAACGCAGACATTGCATTTTCTTTGCTACTCAAAAACAAAAAAAAAGCGCAAATTCTTGCATTGATTGTGTGACATTTTTTTTTTTTTTTTGCTTTGCTGCATTTCTTTTTAATACAAACTTAATTACATTAAACGAGGTATTTGTGGCATGCCACAGCAGCGAAAAATGTTGGCGTTGGGAAGTTGAAGGAGAATAATGAAAGCGCTGCGATTTTGACATCAATCGAAATGAAGACAAAATTATGACAACTTAACTTGCACGCATAACAACAGCAACAATAAAAAATGCCTGCAACAGCAACAACAACAATAAGAAGAAGAAAAAAGTTGCTGCAACTACTTAATAGCCAAGCAACTGACAGCAACATAATTAAAGCATAAATACCTAAGATGAACACAACAACAACAACGTGTTGAGGTGTTGCATTTGTATTGTAACTATAAGATACTTTAATAGTTGTTGTTGTCGTTGCCAATTGCCAGGCAGGCGACAAAATGAATTAAAAAGAAAAAAAAAACAAGCAAACAAGTTACTCCAGCTATAAAAGGCTTTTGGCATGCAATTGCATTTGCAATTAAAAATCAATAAAATGCGTGATTTCAGCAATTTTTTTTCTAGTCGTGTTTTTTTATATTTATTTTTATCGCTTAATTACTAGCTGCTTTGTATTTATATGTATTTAATTGTTAAAAGTAAAAGAAGAAAAAATAACAATTAAACAAAAACCTTTTTGAAACTAGTATAAAATCTTATCACAATCTAACAATCGACGACGCAGCATGTTGCCTTATGGAAAATGTGAAAAAAAAGAAAATGAAATTATTTTCACTCAATTTACTGCGGGTTGCATCTACGAGCTACCCTGCTTTGCATCAGGGTAATCAATCAAAAAAGAGAGTCGCACATAAAATATTAACACCAAATCGGATTAAAATGCAGCAGGGGCAGGCACAATAAAAGGTAAAGAAAGGCAGGCACTCATGCAGCAAGGACAAAAAAAAATACATTTCTCTGCATGCATTTCTTTTTTTTGTGAATATTGTTGAAGTGTGCAGTTAGACAAAACAATTATGGATGTTTTTTTTTTTTTGCTATATCTTTGCCATAAAAACAAAAATTTGCAATTCCAGCGGTGATGCTACTACCACCAAGCGTAGAAAAGTAGGCAGGCAGACAGACGGACGGAGGTATATGCAGCACAAACTGTCTGCATAAAAAGCGCAATCACTGAGGAACTCCTGCTGTTTTTGTTTTTTTATTATTTTTTTTTCTTTTTTATAAAGGACAATACTTCCTTTTGCTCTTTAATCATTTTTCATTTGGCATTTTGACTTTGCAGCACTCACTTGTCACACAGCACCTGATTGCATGCTGATCTATTAATCAATCAAGCCTGATAAAATCATTTTAATAGTGTTGTGATCTCTGTGTTACGGGTACGGGTACCTTGTACTATTGATAAGAAAATATATTTTTATATAATGCACATCACGCCGCTTTTAAATGATTCAAACTAAAGTTCAAAGTTTTTTATAAGACTTTTTTTTTGTTCGATTATTCGGAATGACAGACTGAGCGAGCACCTCTCGAACTCTCAACGTTCAGAGTTTATAACAACAACAATAATATTAATAATAATAATCAAGTAATGTTTATACAACATTGTCGACATGTAATTTAGAAAACAACAAATTAAATGCCAACAGCTAAGAAGCAAAAAAAATTACAAAAATAATAATAATAAATATATTTATAAACAAGCACTAGCGACGAAAAGGGAGGGTACAGAAGAAGACAAACGTTGTTAATTAAAATTAAAAATTGTTTTTTGATTTTTAACGAAAAAAAATGAGAATATTGATTCAACTTAAACGAAGTCTTAACGCGCTTTACTTTATTAAAAAAAAAAATAAGGATTTATTTTTTAAATTGAGAACAAGTGAGATACTTCTTTTTTAAAGATATTTCTTAAAAAATACTTTGAGCTAACCTAGTGACAAATAGTACACTAACGGTACATTTCTTATATCAAGTACTCCATTTTTACTTGACAAACGAAATAATAAATTTATAAAACCACCTCAAAACATGAACTGTAAAGCGTATAAATGAAATAAATATCAAAAACTGCTAAATACAAATTTTAAATTTAATTTTTTTTTTTTTGTATTGTACAAACGAAAAACCTTTAGAATATATTCATAAATACAAAACGTCTAAAGAGCAGAGAGTAGGAGGGAAAGAGAGAGTAGCAGACATTTTGCCATTTTTGGTGTACTAGCATTGGATGGGTATGGATATCTAACTACATACAATATGTATATCTACTGGACTGAACCGGACCACTTGCTGTGTCTGTGGCGCGTCTGGCTGGCAGACATAATGTGTACGAGTGTAAATGATATACGTAAGCATATACAGGGTGTTTTCTTTAATATAACAAAATACAATGTAAAATATATATTAAACTTTTATGACAACCAACCCAGTATGCGATCGAAAGGCGCAAGTGCAAATGACTTATAAGAATTTAATATTTAACAACACAAATCAATTCAAAAATCGCCAACGAACAAAAAGATAAAAAAATAAACAGACAATCAGACAGGACATGGCAGGCAAAAACTCATTTGCCAAGTTAAGATGAGACGAGAATAAGTTTTCATTTCAATTCAATACAAAGTTTAACAAAAAAAAATTATATTAAAAAAAAATACAAAGTAAGCGAAATGAAATAAAATCTTAAAGTTGAAAAAAAAGAAAGAATGAAAAACAGAAATGTATTTATATCGCCACAGACAAAAGGCACTGATTGCGCCTTCAGTTCGGTTCATTCAGTTTGGGTTCAGTTTGCTTGAACTAAAACTGTGCAGCAGCAGCAGCACCTGGAACTGCAATAAGACAGACGAACGTTCGCGTTCAAGAGACATCATCTCTCGTGATGGTGGTCTGGGTCTGCAAAACTAAAACTTCAAACTGAAGTTTAGAGTTTGTAACAGAAATGTACTGAATCGAGGGACTGAAGGACTGCCTTGCGGTCAGTGCGCGCGCAAAAATTATGAAAATCAAAAGTTTGTTAACATATTTTTCGTATATTTCGTATTTTTTTGTTTCAGCTGGAAATGAAAGGAGTACCATGACAACAAGAAGGAGCACAACAAAAATTTTATTTTTATTATTTACAAAAACAAAAACAAAAAAAAACAGCAAACTTCTCGAAAACTGATTTCTTGTGATATCTTTTGCGGTTGCAGTTAAGTCAAAGCGTATATGAAATACGAAAAAGAGATCATATTGTATGTTATACTATGTAGGTATACTATACATACCTACAGATAGACACAGCGCCAAAAATACGCACGAGCAGACGCAGTGCAACGCAACAAAGCAGAGAATAAAATTAAAATCCCAAAAAATTCATCTCCCGCTGTGTTAAAGTGATTTCAATGTCTTTGCAACGCAACTTCATGCAACTCTGTCGACGTCGTCTACAAGTATCTGATGCCTTTCTTCTCTTCTCTCTTTTTATTTTTTTTTAATAAATTTTTTGTCTTTTCAATTCAAACCGAATATTCCGAACACAACTAGCGACGCATTTAATGCGCAGCATGCTTTAGCAAAGACAATGAAATAACAAAAAAAAAAAAAAAAAAAAAAATATTGAAATTTAAATAATTTCACTTTGAAACAAACGAAAGATACTAAGTAGCTTCGCTAAATAAATATTCATTGAAATTATAGACAGTTTAACCTGCAACCGCACAAATCACAAAATCGTAAAAATATACTATATAGTATATCGATACGATACGAACTAAAGAGAAAAAGAAAAATCAATTCAGAATAGATCAGCACGACGACAAGATGATGATGATGATCATGGCGCTGATAATGTTGCGACACATATCAGATATTCAGATACAATCAGATACATTCAGATGCGGCAACTGATGAAGATGATGAGCATGAACATTGATTGGACGCCATGTTGCAAAGCATAAAATAAAGTTTAGCTGTAGGATAAGGAGCGCCAGACGCGCATATCTACACAACACAACACTCAACACCCATTCAACTACACCACCCAAATTGTTTATAACTTAAGAATAAAAAAAAAAAAAAAAAAAAAATTGCGATCGATTGCAGCATTCGAAGGCAATTAATGTTTAGAAGACAGAGGAGCACGAGGAGCTGCTGCATTTTGGCTGCCACTTTGTACACGTTGACGCATGGCATCGCTGCGGTGTATAGGGCAGCAGTGTATTTTACAAATGTATCTACTAGGCCAGGCAATTGTAAATGTATCTGCGTATCTGCATTCATTTCATTGATTCGTTTATGCGAAGTGTGAAGAAAATTGATAAATTTAAAGAGACTGTGTATGTAAGAGAGAGAGAGAGAGATAGAAGTATGCTCATATTAGAGACAATAACCGCAAAAACCAACAAAAATGCAGCAAAAAAAAAAAAAAAAATCAAACAACAACAAAAACAATTGCTACAAGAATAATAACAACAACAATCACACTGTAAATAGTTTTTACAGTTTAGCGTAAATTTCTACGCGCCTCGATAATAAATTCTATTTGATTTTTTTCTTCTTAAACACACTACACATTTAATATTGAATAAGGTATTTTGAGTTTGATTAAGCAGTGTGAGACATATTTATAAAAATTTTCGAAGGAGAAGAAATCCTTTTGGGCAATTTATGCATAAAGCAGCTTGAAACTTTCGATTAATTCCATTCGATTAATCGATTAACATTATGTAGCGTATTAAAATTTCGCTTTAATTGCATCTTATGTACATATTTCTTATAGTTGATGCTTTAGCCTTTGGATTTGTTGTTCTTTCAAAAAGCTTCGACAGCAATAAATGAACGTGATCGTGCATTTAGTTTTTCTTTTTCTTTTATGTTTTTTTTTTACACTCTCTTCACTTCAATCTCTTTTAGGATTGTGGAAAAGCGGAAAATGCGTTCAAGTTGGGGAAATTCTTTAACGGCTGCGATGAGGACGACTACGACGACGATAAAGTCTTTTTCTAAAACGCATTCAGTTGCTGCTTTATTCTTATTCTTCTTGCATGTGTTGCCATTGTGCAAATAAATTACTTTGAGATGTAATGATGCAAAAGCAATTGAGAAATGCGTTTTAGAGAAATGTGTATGTGTGTGTGTGTGTTTGTATGTGATTATCTGTTGCTAGTTTTATTGCATTTTTGGCATGCATTGCATACCAATTGAATGCTGTAAAAACTAAAAACTTTAAAAAAAAAAAATAAAGAAATATCTGCTCAAACGAGTCGTAATTATTAATAGCAAAGACAAACATTAAAAACTTTAAAGTATTTAGGCTATAGTTTAGTTATCTGTCATTTTCTATATGAAAATTTAAAAATTTTCATTTCACCCATTTCACTTTATTATGTATTATCATTCGTTAAAAATTAACAAAACCATTTGCAACAGATCTAATGACCTGATTATTTAATTGAACAGCAGACGTATAACGATGACGACGACGACGACGATGAACGCAATGAAAGCATGCCATGGCTACAATTTAAAGAAAGAAAGATACAAATAAAAAATACGCAATAAATGAAGAAATGTATCTACTAGATACATATGTACTGCGTTCTGTGGTGCCACAAAAGGCAGCATTTACATACATTCAAATTGATGCAAGCAAGCGTGTGAGATAACAAAACAAAACCAAATCAAAAAAAAAAAGCTATAGAAAGCAGATGCATCAAAGTAGATATTGATGTAATTTTATGAAAAAGAAATCTGCTAAACACAAATAAAGTGTGGAAAAGTTTGATTTTTTTTTATAGAAAAAACAAAAAAAAAATTGTTGTTAACAAAAAAAGGCAGACTGTGTCAGAAGTTCAACTTCAAAATGTAGGTTTTTACCTAAGTGAGGCCCTAGTTAGTTTGAACAAACAAACAGCAATGACAGTGAGTACATCAAATTGCAATTTCACCGCCATTTGAAGGCAATACAAAGGTCAAATTGCAATGTTAAAAGCTTAAATTTCACTACAAGCTGCAGCAGCAAGTATTGACTTATACAAAGACAAGCAGACCGCCAGACAGACGGACAGATATATGTATATAGACAGCTAGATAGCGACATCATTTTCAATGATGCTGTAGAAGAAAGCAAGCCAGCAAGCAAGCAATCAAGCTGAAAAACAACATTTTTGCTTAAAGTGTAAGTACTAATAAGAAAGGCAATCAGGCATGTAGACAGACAGACAGAGACAGCCGAGCAGTTGGGTAGACAGGCGGGTGGGTGGCAATCTTACGCGTTTGAGCATTTAAGTGCCAATTAATAACAATTTTTATGAACCACAGAAATATATACTACATACATATAAATAGTTGACAAGACGACAAGCGCATCAACGACAACGACAACTAAAACAACAACAACAACGAAGCCTATGACAAGATCGTCTATGATGAAGACAAGCTGCACAGCCTGAACAACATTGTGAAAAGTGAACAAATAAAAAAAAAAAAAAAAAAAAAAACTATGTAAAACGTTAAACGTAAAACAAAACGCAAGTCTCTTTAAAATCGCAGCTGGACTTGCTACATGCAACACTTGCATGTGGCAAGTAAAATTCATTTAAGGCGTAGACAGCGTCAACACCAACGAAAGACAGACAGACGGACGTACGGACGGATGGACATATAACTAATTTGAAAACTCATAATATTGTAGATTTTATGAACAATTATTATATAAGTTTTATTATCGAATGAAGTTACCGCTGCTACAATGAAGCTGCTTCCTGCCTGGCTGCCAGCCATCTTCACAGACGCTTTAATTAATTTGTGATTTTGTGACAAAATTTATTGCCATAACGAAAAAAAAAACAAAGAAAAAAAACTCGGCAACAATCAGTCGCAGTAATCAGTGATGATGATTTTTGCAGATTGCTGTCGCTTAGCTTTAGTATCATAAATTCGTGAATCTATTGAGTTCAAACTGCGTCGAGCAATCAATGTCACATAAAATGTCAACTTAATCAAATGGAAACACACAAAAAATGTAAATGTTGAGATTTACATTAAACAACAGCAACAGCAGCACCAGCAGCAGCAACTCAGCTACAAATGCATTCAATGCAATGCTGCGCAAAAAGAAAAAAAGAAAGAAAGAGTCAAATAATAAGTGAAATCCACTTAAATCAAGCGAAAATTTTCGAAATTTATGCCCAAACAGCAAAGTAGCGGCGCTGTTGCACGTTTTGTGTTTAGCTTGCATACAGAAAATTCATTGAAAAACTTTAAATTATTAAGCTTTTGCATAAATTCAACTTAAAAGACAAATTTCAATCAAATGAAAGTCGTCGTCGTTGTCGTCTTCGATGTTTTGCTGTCAATAAATACACACAAAAACAAAAAATCCATTAAAACGTATTGAAGCGTATTGAAGTCGAGAAACCACTTAAGTGCATCCTTATGCAAAGAAGAGCAGGCAAACACAATCATCCCTAATAGCACAAATATGCTCTTCTGCTGTATAAACTTTTGAAACATTTGGCGACATTAATATGATTTAATGCTTTAATTAGCAAGCGGGTAACAGCGTTAATAACTTCGAAGTCAGTCGAATTCAAAATATTGCCTTGGCATACTTTGTTGTTGTTTAGCAAAGAAAGTCTTAAGTGCGGGTGTGAAACCAAAATGTATTTCTATGTGAATGAGAAAGAGTGGGGTGGGTGGATGGTAGGCCAATATACAGCAATAATACAAAACAGCGAAACTTGAGCAGCGCAAATATACGCAACGCCATTAACAGAAAAACAAAAAAAAAGAAAAGCTTAGAAACAAGCGAAAAGTATTGCAAGAATTTAGCAAAGCAAAGCAACGTAACGCAACGCCACGCATATTCCCAAAATCCCTGAAGCGGATTAGTAGCTGAGAGAAGAGTAAACGTAACGTAACGCAACGTTATGGCTGAGCGTCTTTTTTGCGGCGGAATGTTAAGATGTGTAAAGGCACAAAGAGGGTGCTTGCTTTGTTGGTTCGGTTGGGTTCGTTTGGGTTTGGTTTAGACTGGTGTGCGTTGCGTAATTGACGTCAATTTTGTTTTCGCACCACGCATACCAAAACGAAACGAAACCAAATCCTGCCTGTCGAACACACACACACACACACACACAAAAATAATTTGCCAAAAATAACAGCAAAGCTAAAAGGCTCTAAGCGTGCTGCTGCTGCTGCTCCGGCTGCCATAATGTTATACAGCCACTTTAAGGGGCGGGATATTGAAAATTATAATGGAAGGAAGCGCTTTGCGCGACTATGAGTGAATATGATAAGCAAAAATATAGACAGACGCGCAGACAGACAGACATATAGTAGGCCAAAAAACAGTATTGAATTCAAACTACGCAAGGGCGACTTAGACAACAACAACAACAACGACGACTGGCATCGTATTTCATTTATTAGCAAACGCAAATATGCGAAAATTTCTATGCTATGTTTCGCATTTAACATTGAAATGGGAAAAGTTCTTTGCTTGTTACCTTGCCGTACCATTTGGCATTCATTCATTCATATTTATTATAATGCAAGGCATATGTATATCCCAAATGGGAATAACGCATGTTTTCCTTTCTTTTTTTTTTTTCATATTTATAAGAATTTTATTCGAAGCATTCGAAAGTAGCTTAAAGATTTATGCGGCGTTCTTCCTTGCCTTTGTTTTTAATAAGCAGAAACATTAAAAGGAAAATCGAATAAAAGTTCGTAGTATTTCCATTTAGAATTATTCTATCAACTAGTCCTGCTTTCTTAAAAAATATTTTGAGGCACTTCACAATTATACAAATTTTTTTAAACAAAGTCAACTTTAAAGCTCTTTAAAAGAAAATCCTACACGCAAAAATCACACACAGTAAATGAAAAATAAAACCAAAACAAAAAAGGTATTTATGTCCTTGATGTCACATATGGCGTATGAATAATATTAAAATATTAAGTAGGCGCGCATATAAAGCAGTCACTCTTTCTCTATTTAATTCTCTCAATTACATGCTTTCATTTTGTTTCACGCACAGCTAGACGCCATTTTCACTTTTTTTAATTCTGTCGCTCAAAAAGTCTTCCCAAAAAGCAGACAAAGTTTCTATTTTCGTAGTGCGTAAAATACTAATTAAAGCACAGCCTTAACGAACTCTTTCGACGTCATTTAACATTTACAAAAGTCACGTCTCAAAGTGTGAGCAACAAAGAGAAAAAAAGGTTAAACTTCATTAAAAACATTAAACAACAAAAAATAATTAAAATTTAATTCAAGTAAATTGAAATTTTAGAGTATAAAAGTTGAAATCTTTTCAACAAATATAAAAACACCTACAATAAAAATTCAATCGATCGAATGCTGCCGCTGCTTCCGACTGCACGTGCGCTGCTAAATATGCAATAAATTATTTCCTTTTTTTTTTTTTCCTTTCAACGCTTTTCTCGTAAACTTAAGCTGCTGCAAATTATAGAAAATCCTTACAGGAAAAAAAAAAACTAAAAACGAATAAAGAAAATGCGAAAAATGACAGCAAGATTGGAATTGAAATGCTTAGAGGGAATATAACAAAAAAAAAAAAAAAAATAAAATAAAAAGTTGATGTTAGCAATAAGCAAGGACACACATTATCTAATACTCTCGTAGCTCTATTGAGCCATGACCAAAAAGCAAAATAGTGCAGGAAATAAAGCACAAAAAGGCAATAAAATAAAAGCACAAAACTTGCTGCTGCCAGTTTCCGGCCAATAGAAA
The DNA here is from genome assembly GCA_018903435.1 of Leucophenga varia. Lineage (NCBI taxonomy): Eukaryota > Metazoa > Arthropoda > Insecta > Diptera > Drosophilidae > Leucophenga > Leucophenga varia. Next base: position 648,857 of record JAEIFJ010000299.1, on the reverse strand, counting down.
TTCCGACAAACAACTCGTAATACTTACAACGGCGTAGTTTGAAGCTAAATAGAATAAAGCTGTTTGTGTCTATCTGTGTATGTGTGGGAGTGGAATACACTTGGGGGGCATAAAGACAACGACGACGACGACGACAACTACGACGAATATGGCATAAAAGCCTTCATAATGATCTGCTTGCTACTGGTCATACGAGGGATAAACACAAACTAGACTGGAGATACAGATACACAAACACAGATACAAATATAAAATATAAACCTGAAGAGGATTTAAGTGCAAGTGATTTATTGATGCTTTTGTGTGCTTCGAAGATTTTGCTCCCTTCCAAATATTTGGTACAAAAAAAATATATAAATATCTTCTGAAAGTAAGGCATAAGAAGGAAACTTGAAATTAGCTAATGTAGACATAACAGCACAACTCATTTTGCTGTCTTATTGAACATGTATCTATAAGATATTTTGTCTGCAACTTAAAGATGCTTTAAACTTAAAACTTACGAAATTGTTAATTGTCGCTCATTATGTTTGCATTTGTAGCAAAAACTTAAAACGCAAGGATTAATTTAAGTCGTAGTATACCTATGTATATCAATCAAATACAAAAGCTAAAGGACATACATTAAATATTGAGTATGAACTTAAAGGAAATACAACAACATTAATAATAAAAGCTGAAAGCCAATCGATTATCGAGTAAAATTCAATTAGAGTAACATGCGAAGGAATCGAATCGAAACGAAAAGAAGCAAATCACTCAAAAGGAGCCATATAGTATATATTTACTTTGATATTTAACCCTTACGAAAATGCGGAAATGTTAGTTGAAAGGGGATTAAATTACAATTTACAAGTGGCCAATATGCTTAAGATGAGCTTAAGTGCATTCTACTGCGAGCTAAACCCTTTGACATGCAATCGATGGCAGGCAGGCATTGGGCAGGCAACTTGGACGATGACGACGAGTGGCAACTTATCCATTTTGTGGTCAAACAGTAAAATGCGTTTGACCTCAATCAACAACAACAACAACAATAAAAATACAAATACAAACAACTACAAAGTCAGTCGTCACGACTATTTATTGTACAAAAAAAAAAAAAAGAAGCGCACGCTTTGGTTACATTTTCTATTTGATGCATAATTGAAAACCACTCAAGAGCCGATTTACTTGAGGCTAATCGAGTTTAAAACATTTGTAAATTGTCCTTTTGATATTTGAGCATACTAAACTAAACTGGAACGCCTTAATATGTGCTTAATACGTGTCAGTGTGAGTAATTTAAGTACTTTATGCGTAATTAAATGTTGCAACATGCCGCGTCGCTAAAGTTCAAAGCGTCAAAGTCTAAATATGCTTGTAGTCTATGGCTTCTTCTTGTTTTTTTTTCTTTGTACCCTAAGTATTATTTTTTTTTTTTATTTTATTTTGTTTACTCTTGGACACCTTTTTTTTTTTTTTTTTTTTGTTAATTTAACTAAAAGCTAAACTCATGAGTACGCGCACATGCGGTGTAGCGAATGCAAAGCGCGATACAATGTTGCTGTTTAGCTTTAAGCGCTTAAGCTGATTTGCAGCGCTTGGGTAACACTTTGCATTTGCAGTTGTAGGTGTGTTTTGCAGCATTTAGGGCGCGTCCACAACTAATTACTTGCAAACTAAAGCAGCTCAAAAAAAATAACAAAATCCTGAATTGTTATTAAAAGCTATAAATCTGTTTTCCACAAATATGTAAAATATTTGAGAACCCGAAGCCAAACAAAAAAAAACCTATTTTATTATTTTGTTTTTGGCTAATAATGGCTTAAGCAGAAATCGATTTTAGTTTTTTTTTTTTTTTGCATTTTTTACGGCATAAATTTCCTTTGAATTTTAGCTTCTTCAAATCCTTTACCCTTTCTAAGTTTGGTGACAAACAATATTTGTGCCTGCCTTATAGGTTTTGGTTTGAGTCGCGGCTTCTGTTTGAACTACACTTGACTTGAAATGTACAAAAAAGAATAAATAAACAAAATGTTTAGCTAAATAGAAAGTTTGATGCGCTACATTAGCTTTAAGTATCCAAGAAATTTCAATACTAAACTTAAAACAAGAATTTAGACTCTAAATGAAATGAGTGTGTATAGTACACAGCAAACATTCAGTTGTGCTCAAGGTATTCAGTTGTACTCGCAGCATTCATTCCGGTTGGTCAAATTAATTCATAATTAAACAACATTCTAACTGCACCACTTTTGTGTAGTGTACAAAATAAGCAGCAGATCATTAATGATTTTTGTCTCGTTTGAACCTGATTGAATCGCAAAACTGTAAATTCGATTCTTAGAAAAAGTTGCGCATATATTTTTAATAATTTCGTTGATATTTTTTATAAAATTAATTTATTTTTTTTTTAAATCTATCGAAATTAATGAAGCGACTTGTAGCTTCTAAGACGTTTCCTGCAGCATGTTTGAATATAAAATAAAACAAATACAATAAAAAGCTTCACACATAAAAAAATCGAAGAATAAATAAAATTGTTTTTTTTTTGTTTCCTTTTTTTTTAAAACAATGCCACAAGGTATCGCATTCAACGCTTATAAAATGCTACACTGAAACTCAACAGTTGTCTCTTTATGTTAAGCTCTCAAGAGATTTGAACAAAGTGCGACAAATATCGAGCAGCACCAAAAAGCATTAAAAAACTAAAAATAAAAAAAAAGACAATAATCATCACAAAAGAACTTTTGCTTTGAAATGTTTTTTTTTTTTTTTTTTTCAAATTTTGACTTAAACGCGACTTGCACACAAATTGTAGAAACGCTTTAAAAACAGGTCGAAATATTGACAGTGATGACATTTTTGTGGTCAAGGCTATAGAGCGACAGATAGACAGACTGTCGAACAGAGGGGCATAATAGGGACAGCAAAAGCAGCAAACTATAAGAAGACAAACTTACTCATTCACTCACTCACTCACTCTGTCAGTCAAAGAGTTTTGCGCTTGTACCTTTTGGTTTTTTTTTTTTTTTGTATATTTGGTGACAGTATCTTTGCTTTACTTTTATTTTTTGGATGAACATTCCTGCAAACGCGACACTTCATACATAATAAAAATCTGCACTAAAAAAAATTTAGTTGATCCCATAAGATCGTTCCAATTTGATACGACGTTGCAGCCACAAAACGCGTCGTCATGCTTCCAAAATTTTGAATTTACTGCATTTATAAGGTTTCGACGGCTACTTTTTTTGTTATTTTTGTCTTTTTTAAAGATTTTAATTTTAGCCTTGGACTTGGATTTGTCTTTTACAAATGAGTGCACAAATTTTGACTTCTCAAATTCGCAGACTGTGGTTGACATTTTTCGGTTAACAGACCAGACTGTATGTCGGCATTGTGCAGCAAAATAAAATACAATAAAAAAAAAACAAAAGTCTAAACTGGTGAGAGGTGCTAATGAGGAGCATGGCTTGATATACGAGATTCGCACGCGTATTTATTTAATTACAATGACCTTTTTTTATTTTTATTTTTTTTTTACTTTTTATTTCTTTTACAAAATAAAACCCCAAAAAAAAAAAAAAATACAAAAAAAATGATTTTGCCTAAAAAGGTTTTAATTGACTTCAAGCTGGAAAAATCAAAGTGGGCGTTTAAACAAATTACCACAAAATGCGCCCCGAAACAAAATAATAATAGCTGCGCTGCAACAAAGACGCTAAAGAAAAAAATAAAAATTAAAATACAATAAAAAAACAACAAAAAAAAAAGACCAAAGAAAAACTAAATAAATAAAAAGTCTAACAGTCAAACACGCCCAGAGCAATCACGCAAAATACAAAAATTATATTTCAAACAAAATGGCTAAAATTGTAGACAGCGATAGAATGCAAGGAGCGACCGACCCTAACTTGAATGAACTGAAATGCTGCTGCTGCTGCTGTTGCCTACAATTTGTAATCCCTCAAGTCAGAGTAAAGAAAAAAACAGCAGCAGCAGCAGCGATTGTTCATTTAATTCAACTCGACTCAACTCAGTTGTCGATTCGTGCTTGAAAAACAAAGTCATTTAAGGTGTTTTTTATTTTATTTTTTTTTTCACATGCTTCGTTGCATGATTTAAACGCCCGACAACATTTATATAGTACATGCTACATATAGTATATAGAATATACCCACTATAAGCATATAAATAGTATATAAGATCTAAGTATAAAATCAAACTAGGGAGTTTATTTCATGGTAGCAAAATAACTCAAAGACCTTTTGGCCATTGTTAGTTAGACGTACGAGTATCTTGATTAACGTACAGAAAAAAAAATCAAAGTATTAGAATCAAATTGCAAGGCATTATGCATTTGTATAATAAGAATTTTAGTTGTTTCGAGAGACAGCTGAAAATTTTTAAGGCATAAGCATTACACGTGCTAAGGGTGTCAATTTTTGTATTTAATCTTTTTTTTTTTTTTTTGGGTAGGCGTCATATTACACATCATATTTCTGAGTAATCTGAGCAAATTTTCGTATTTAGTTTGTACAGCTGTAAAGTAATGAATTAATATTTTAATATATAAAAGCAAAGCGCTGCAAAAGAGTATTTCTTATTAATAAATTAAAATGTAAGAAATAGATTTTAAAATACTTAAAGAATTAGCCCTGCCTAAATAGTTGAAAGTCACAAAATTTCGTAGACGTCGTCAAAGTCGTGTGGTACATATATCGTATATAGAGTTGAAAATCAGCAAGCAACGCGCTGTAGCACTGTAAACTGAAACGCCAATCTGAAAGACTATTGAACCTTAAAGGAAGGCAGGCAATATCTTAAGATCAAAATACAAGCAATTGCGAATTAGTGTTCTTTTTGAGCATATTTAGTGTTTGGCATTCGCATTATTCGCAATTGCAATTCTCCAATAAACCATAATTCGCAATTTTGTTGTATTTTAACCAAAACTAAAGAAGCTTTTTTAAAGTCAACTTTAATTTAAAAATTCAATTAAAATTGACTTTATTTTAGCTTCTTAGTAGAAACTGCAGCGCTTTCGAACTCCAACGACGCACAGCATCAAATGAATACATCAAGCGAACTATTTTTTTTTATAGTTTAAATTGCACATTTTCGTTAATATATATTGTCAGACATTTAGTTCATGCATAAAATATAATTTTACATACAATATAAAGTAATTCTGTACAGAGAGTATACTTCTTCTTCTTCTTCTCGCATTTAAAATAAATATTTTTTTTAGCTTGGGCTTTTCGGAACTATTATTAAATAAAAAAAAACCTAAAAATTAGTTGCTGCACTTTGTTCTGTTTAAAAATTAATTTTAAATTTGTCGTTTATCGCTGTGTATCCTTTGGTGTTGTCTCCTTTGCACGCTCTTCGTCATATTTGATCCATTTGCTTTCAAAAATACCCCGCTTAGAATATATTTTTTTTTGAATAATTGAAAAGCATATTTTTCGTGTATTATTTTTCAAATATATTTTTCATATATTTATTGGCTAACTCTTTAAACGTTATTCATCATCATCTTCTTCAACTTCATTTTTTTTAATATTAAATTATTAATTTTTTCTTTTTTGTTTTTTTTTTTTTAGTATACATACAAATAATTAAAAATATTACATTAAAATGTACTCGTATATTTTGTTGTCGTATATATAAGTTGGTTTTTTTTTTTTTGTTTACTTAAATATTTTTAGCTTTTTACCATTTTCTTTTTTTAGTTTTGATTGCGTTGTTATTACAATTTTGCTAATAACTAATTTAATATAAATTTAGATATAAAACAATAATAAAAATAATAATTGTAAATTTTCCTTTAAGCTTTTAAATAAAATTAAAAAAAAATAATAATAATAAAAAAAAAAATATTTTTAAAGCAAAATAAAATTTATTTTTTTGTTATTTTTTGTATATAATAAATTTTTTTTATTAATTTTTTTTATTTGTAAAATATCACCTAAAGCAATTACGTATTTCAGTTTCTATTTTTTTTTTTTATTTATATGCTTCACATAATTTAAGTTTAAAAAATAAAACGGTATTAAAATATGTGCCAATCCTTGCATATAAAGAAACATTTTTTCTTTAATTATTTAATTTTTATATTATTTTATTTAGTTACTCTTTTTTAGTTATTTATATTTTCTTTTGTGTAGCATATAAAATCTTCGATTTAACCGAAGTCTTTATTTTTCTCTTACATATTTTTTTTTAGATTTTTTTATATTATTTTAAAACACAAATACAACAATAAAAACGTATTTTTTCATAATACATAATAATAAAAATAAAAATAATAAATTTTTTAACAAAGCAAAGCTTGCGAATTGTATACATTTATGCATTTAAAGTAGGGTATTTTTTTTTTTTTTTTTTTAATAAATGTTTTAGCTAACTTAAAAGAGAAATTATAAATTGGCCATAAGTTTTTATTATAAACTAAATATATATATTTATTTATATATATTATTTTATTATTATTATTTTTATATATAATTTTTAAGACAAAGTACAACAACTATTTTTTTGTTTTATCTTTTTTTTTTCGTTTTTGCTTTTTTTTTTTTTTTATATTTAAAATTATTTTATTATTGAAAAAATAGTACAAAAGCTTTTTTTATGTTATATAATTTTTTTTTTTTTTATTTTTTATAAGTATCGTTTTTTCATAGAGCCCATATAGTACATTGAAATATGCTCGCACCTAAACTCTGCTGCTCTTACTAAACTTTATCATTATCTTCTTCTATATTGTATCTGTATATATATATATTTATTATTATTTATATATTTATAAAGATCTATTTATATATATATTTATATTTTTTATGCTTAATTTTATATGTTTTGAGTTTGAAACTGCCCATATAGCTTTACATATGCTAAGAAGTTTTTTTATCTTTTTGTATTTTTTTTTTTTTTTTTTAAGTACAGCTTAGAAAATTATTCATTGAATTTTAGTATACATTTACAATACGTTTTGTAGTAAAAAAAAAAATACTTCGAAAAGTATTTAAGTATTGGTTAAGCACCGAAAAAATTAAAAAATAAAACTATTTCAACTGCTGCTAGTGAACTCTTGTTTAAAAAACTCTTTCAAATTTTTTTGCAGCTATTTTAGTTTTAAGTTGGAAAAATAGTATTTATTTTTTTTATTTAAATATTCATAGAGGCGTAGTTTTTTTTTTATATCTGCTACTACGTTTTTTTTTTTTTTATTATAGTAAATGCTTAAAGAATTTTTAAACTAATTCGTAGTTAGGTTTTTTTTAGTTAAATTTTTAGTTTTTTTAATTTTATTTTTTTCATTTAAAATGTAATCGTATATGCAGTTTGCGTAATTTGTTATTTTTTAAGATTTTTTTAATGTAAAAAATTAACTTTAAGTTTTAAAAAAAAAAACGTTTAACTCGTATTCGTATACTTTGCATTTGAACTCAGGTTTATAGTTTTTACTTCAACATCTTTACTATTCTATCCCTAACTGTTTCTCAATTTCTCTTAACTATATAACGCGTATATATTCGTTAATGTTTTCTTTTTATTATTATCGACAGTATTACGTATCTGCGTTGCATATGTTAAAAAAAAAAAAAAAATAATATTAAAAATAATAGTAAAAAAAAATTATTTGAAAAAAGATAATTTTTGGCAAGTTTTTTTTATAACCAAAATTTTATTTTATAAGTATTTGCTTTCCCTTTTACTCTAATACGTATTTGAAGGACGAAATATTTAGTTGTATTTTTTTTTATGAAAAATCGTATACTTTGTTGTTTTTTTTCTTTTAAAGTATTGAGAAAAAATAAGTAGATTTTTTTTTAAAATAAAAATTGCTACTTCTTTTTAGTATTTTTTTTTTTTTTTGCTGCCTATTTCTAATTGCTAGCGTAGTAAGTTTTTTCGTAATTATTATTTAATTATTGTTATCTTTAAGTATTTTTTTTTAGTTACGTATATATTTAGTTTCCATTTTTCAGACATTTTTGTGTCTTTACTAAGTATCTGTCTGTCTGTCTGCCCGTCCGTCTGTCTGTTTTAAGTTGTATCTAATCTGTCTGCCTGTCTGCGCTATTATAGAGCTACATAGGTTCATTACCGTTACTGTTTTAGAAAAATGTACAATTTTTTTTTAAACGCTGTTCTCACACTAAACTATACATACATATGTATATGTACCTATTGAAAACTATTACGTATCTTTGAATTTCTATTTTTTTTTTTACGAAATGCTTCAGTCGTAGTTAATTTTTTTTTAAATTTACTTTTTTTAAAGTAAAATTTCACTGATTTAATAATCCGCTTCATGTTTGATGCGATAACTGGCGTAGGTCTGTTCCAACGGTGCAAATTCTTGACCACTGTCAGTGGGCTGTTAAGTTTATTGGAACGTTATGTATAAATTTGTTTCAAAACGTTTATAGAAATATTTAAGTACTCAAATTCATTTAAAAAAAAAAAAAAAAAAATTAATGCACTTTTATGTAAAACACTTTGACTTGCTTTCCACAACTGCAACTGCAAAAGTATCGATACTACTTTTCTAGTTAATATTTACACAAAGTATCGATATTGCAGCTGCATTTTAGTAGTAAGCAAGTGCATCAGTGTCATATCTATGTATGCATAGTATTGTGTAATTTTAAAGAGCGTTCAAATGTTGCATATACAATATACATAACTGTATATGCTGTATATAGTATATATAATATATATAATTAATAATTAGACTAATTATAATTTGTATTATTATATTTATAGTCAAGTGGTGTCTGTCTGTATGTCTGTCTGTCTGTTTGTTTGTGTGTGTGTAAAGTGTTAGTTCGATTAGTTTGTTTGTTGTTGTTGTAATAGTTAATTAATAAAAAGTAGTAAAGTTTTCGGAAAAAATTAAATAATAATAATAATTAATTAAATATTTATATTATCAATGATTCAATATATTGGCGAGCTATATGGGCCTCTTGCAAAAACGAAGTTCTGGAACTTTTCTTTTTCTTTTCTTTTTTAAGCGCTTTTTTCTCACTTAATTTAGTTAAAATGTTTTTTTTTAGTTTTAGATTTTCTTTATTAAAAAAAAAAGACAATTACTATTATTTTTTGTGGCTTCTTGTTGTTAGTGGTGGAAGTTGTGTTTGATTTTTTTTTAAGAAATAATATAATTTTTTTTTTTTTGAAAAATAAATAACACTTTAAAATTTTGAACTTAAATTTATGGCTCTTCTCTTCTTTTTGTAATTTTAAACTTTTTTTCTGTTTGGCCAACATTTTTCCTTTTTTTTTTTTTGCTTATGCAAACTTTTCGCTACGTTGCGCTTTTATTTTTTGAAATAATGGCGCCACTTCAACTTCATCCTTGTTCTCAGACTCACTGTTTGTTTCCAAAAATGCAGGAAGACAGAACTAGTAGGCAGACAGACGGACAGTTTTTTTTTTTTTTTGGGGGGTTGGTTTTTTTTCTTTTTTTGTTTTGGGGTTTTTTTTTTTTTTTTTTTTTTTTTTTTTTTTTTTTTTTTTAAAAAATTTTTGCATTTTTTTTGTTTTTTTTTCTTTTTTGGGGGTTTTTTTTTTTTTGTTTTTTTTTTTTTTTTTTTTTTTAAAAAATCCTCCAAAATTTTTTATGCGGCTGCGGTACTTTTTGACTAATTTACAATATGCGTTTAGGCTTTCATGTGTGGTACTTCTTTAACTTCTTGTTTGCTCTATTTTTTTTTTTTTTTAAAAAAAAAAATTTTTTTTTATCGTTTTTTTTTTTTATTTATTTAGTTCACTTCTTCTTCTTTTTAATCCCAGGGCATTGTGAGCACCCGCTTCGTTTTTGCAAGAAGGTCGTTATCGTACTACGAACATGGGTGCACCACCGCATTGTAGCTCGCCAATATAGGACCATGTGCTCCCGCGAAGGGGGTACTCACAACGTCTGGTGTACTAGCTCCATCGGTGTGCGATGTTGAGTCGGCATTACTTCGTCCTTCACCATTAGCTGAACCTAATTCTGGTGGTTTGGTGGTGTCCCGTTCGTCGATCACTAAATCTATTGGCATTTTACCCTTTAAACATGAGATATATCGATGACAGAAATTATCGCATTATTTTTTCCCCAAAAAAAAATTGTTTTCAAAAAAAAAAAAAAAAAAAAGGGCAGCAAAATTGTTTTTTAAATATAATTTTTTTAAAATTAAAATGAAACTAAATAAAAAAAAATTTTATTAAAAAAAATATTTATAAAATAAAAACAAATCGTTTTGCTTAAATAGAAAATGCAGTCATTTTTTTTTAGCAAGCCACTCTTTTTGTGTAGTTTTTGTTGCTAAGCTACACAACTAAGCTTAAATAAATGTTGCACATGCGCAGTAAACTTTTTTTTATAAAATTAACTTGCAACACGAATTTTTACGTAGACGGCTGAAACCTGCTGAAAATGGCATGCAAATTGCTTTTGATACAAGGCACAAACACACACACACACAAAAGCTAGATACATATATAAACAATATTGTAGATACATTTGTATCTTAGCGCAACATGAGGGCGCGCAAAATGGGAACTTGAAAACTGCTGCGCAAAAATGGCGCTGCAGCAACAACGCAAACGCATTTGCAGCAATTTGCGACAGCAACAGCAACAGCAACAACTACAATAACACAACGAAAAGCAGTAGCAATATAGCAGTTGCTCTGTATAAAGTACAAGTTGAATGTGCTACATAAATATGCATGCGTCTGCAATGTTTATAGTATATGTTGCTCGCAAGTGTAAAAGAGATAGCGCATAATAAATAAAAAAAAGAACTACCATTATGGACAGACGGAAATAGTTTGCCTTAGGCACACTTTTGCAGTTGGTCGGTCGCCTCGGCCTCGCTCGCTTAGTTAGTTAAGTCAGTGAGTAAGGCAAGCAGCAGCAACACTAGCAACAATAAACAAGCACGTGCAACATCAACTCAAACGTACAGCCGGCATTAGTAGTAGCAACATCCGCAACAACAGCCACAGCCAAAGCAGCAGCAACATTACTGCCAACATCATTATCAATATCTACTGCTGCATCATCATCATCATCAACATCATCATTGCCATTAACAAACGTCATTATGTTGCTGGGCTGCTCTGTTGCAGAAATGCGTTTTTAAAATCGTGTTGACCAAAGTTTTGCCATTGCCCGCGCTCAGCGTAATTTCAGTGATAAAAAAAATGCGATAAGCGTTAACTTAATGTAGTCTGTGTGGTTTATATCTGTGTGTGTATGTGTGTGTGTGTATGCAAAAAGAAAAAAATTAATTGCACTCGCTGCAGCGGAATTGCCGGCATGACTTGACTCCCTTTTTATGCAGCGCATACCAAACTTTGCTCCACATTGTAGAAGCCGCTTGCATTTAATTTACGAAAAAGTGCGCGTTTCATATGCAAATTGCTTTTGTTGCTGTTGTTGTTGTTTTTTTTTTGTTGTTGTTATTGTTGCTGTGAAGCTTTACGATATGCGAATAAATTAAAAAAATATATAAAAATACAAAGAAGCTTGAAGAAGGAAAAACCTTTTGGACAAGCTATATTTTGGTGCAACTGAAATTTTTTTAATAGGCTTTTTTTTTGAGAGGGTTGTATGTCAAATAATGGGTTTGATTTGTAAACTTGGGGCCTCAGTCTCTATTCTGGAATCTTCAAATACAATTTATTAAAAAATCTAGTGATAATTTGGTAATGCTACGTGTATTGTGTCTACATTTAGCATTACCATTTACCATTACAGATGCATGCTGCAGGTGTGAGAAAGAGATTTTGCAGCTATACGATTTAGCGATACTTAAAAATTTTAATAAGCTTTTTCACAGTTCATCTGAAGAGTATTAAAACACACAGCAAAACTGTAAAATGTTTGCTACAACTGCTGCTGCTGTTTGTTGCTTTGTAGTTATTGTATCTTTTGCAGAAAACTTGTAAAACTTGTTTGCAGGCTGCATGCTGTTTTCGCAATGTTTGTTTGTCTGTTTGTCTGTTTGTCTGTCTGTCTGTCCGTCTGTCCGTCTGCCTTATAGCCTGCTGCACAGTGTTCACATTATCCGTTGCTATTACTGCTGCTTCTGGTGTCTCTTGTTGTTCCCATTGCGGTCAATGTTATTGTCACCGAAAATATCTTTCGCACAAAAAAAAAAAACCTAAAATAAAAAACGTTGATGCTATCCCAAAAGATACAGAGGCAAAAAGTGCTTTAACTGTGCTTATTTTTTCTTTTCACTGACTGGTTTTTCTCTTTAATTTTTGTGTTACTAAAGAAGAATTTTTTTCATTCTGTAAGAGCGAGAAAGCAATATGTTGCTGACAACTGACAACGACAAGCAACAAAATGCTGTCAAAGTTTACAAAATGCAAAAAGTAATAACAATCAGCATAAAGCGTGCAATTAGTGCAATTGTTGAGACTATACACGTATATACCCTACACAACTACTCTCTATACATATTACAACAATGCTATTCCCCCAATGGGGTACAATATGTTGCTGCTGCTGCTGTTGCTGCTGTCCTTGTGCAAACATAAATACATAAATACTAAATTGATATGTTTATGCGCCTTTATGTCCAGTTTGCCAACTTCATTGTCTCGCGCATATCTATGCATGTATATAGCAAAACATGTACATACATTCACATATATATACATGCATTCAGTTATTGTTGTTGTTGTAGCTTTTATATCTTTTTCTGTTGCTGCTGCCACAGTTACAGATACAAAAGCAGTTACTGCATATGTTGCATGTTGCTTCATGTATTCCAGTCAGTCAGTCGTTCAGTCGTTTGTTTGCAGCCAGCAATGATGCTTGCTCGCTGATAATTTTTGATTAATTTGTCAGTCAGTGTTGTATGTGACATTTAAACAGCTCATTGCGATATTTATGAGCCTGAGCCTGTTTAGCAGTAACAGCAACAACAACAACAACAGTAACAACAACAGTAACAACAACAGCAATGACATACCACACTTGGGTGGCATTCAAATTTATTTTTATGCCAACTTGAGCTACATTCGCTGTCGTTGATAAGCAGCATGCTTACTGTTTAGTTATATTTTTTTATTGCATATAAGGCTTTTTCCTTACAACATTTAATAAGTTTTGACATCCTGTAAAAATGAAAAAAAAAAACAAGAAAAAACGTTAACTTCGGTAGAACCGAAGCTTAAATACCCGTCACACGAATCTTTAAAGAGATTATGTGTAATCATCAGTGGTCACCCAAGTTTACACACAATATTAAGTTCAAATTTTGAGCTAAAAATACAGATATGTATAACAACATATTTCTCGAATATATCTGGAAATGGCCGGTAAGGTTGAATGCAAGAAACACCTGAAAATGGGCGTGGCACCATGACATTTTAAGAGTTTTTACCCAATATGGAGTAAATTCATGAATAAATAATAACTATTTTGATACAAAAAATCGAAAATGGTCCGAAAGTTTGTATGGGGGCTACACAAAAAAATGGGGTGGCACATCTGATTTGACATTGGATGACATTAGAATGTTTTTAGCCAAATTTGAGTGAATATATGCATAAATAATTAGTATTTTTTTACAAAAAATCGGAAAAAATGGAAAGTTTATATGGGGGCTATGCCTAAAAAGAGGGCGTGGCATCTTGGTTTTGACACTGGATGACAAAAGAAATGTTTTTACACAATTGGGAGCGAATACATTCATAAATAATTACAATTTTTATACAAAAAATCGGAAAAAAACGGTAAGTTTGTATGGGGGCTATACCTAAAAATGGGCGTGGCACCTTGGTTCTGGTATACAAACTAACTAGGAGCACAAAAGCTTAAGTTTCGAATTTCAGGTCAATATCTTTAAAACTTTTCGAGTAACAGCCATCGCAACAGACGGACAGACAGACAGACAGACGGACAGACAGACGGACATGGCTAAATCGATTCGTCTCATCGAGCTGACCAAGAATATATATACTTTATAGGGTCTCCGATGTCTCCTTCCATGCGTTGCAAACTTTCGGACAAAATGATAATACCCGTTCACACTATATGTGACGGGTATAAAAACTATTTTACGCATCCGTAGCTGATAGCATCTTTTTTTCGAATGACCAAGCCGCTGTTTACACTGTAGACATGCAAATTGCCTGTATCTGTTTACTCTGGTAATTTTTGATTTCCGTTCATAGATAAAATAACTAAACACATAGAGACAGACCGACAGACAGACAGACCGACAGACAGACAAATAGTTATAGACGAGCGTGTGATTTTTTTTTTAGTTAGCTTGTAACTAAGACGCTCACGCAGTAGCAACATTGCATTGCAAGTTTTAATAAGATAGAATTTAACTGACATTTAAATGAATTGTAATTTGCAATAAGGCAAAAAAAAAAAAATTCAAATTATAAAAAAACAAAAAAATAATAAAAAGAAATGTTCGTCTTAACTAAATAATGTAGAATATATTTATTTATTTATTTATTTATTGTATTTTTCGTTCTGTACACGATTTAACATTGTTGTTTTTGTTGTTCTTATTGCTTTTTGCATGTCGTTGCTGTCTGTTTTGCTTTGGCTTGGAAACCAGTTTCAAGTTTAACAATATTCCTACACTAAGTCACTCAGTCAGACATTTATCCGTTTCTATACATATATATTGTATATGGTACATACATATATATTTCGATTCATGTAACCTGTAGTCATTCAGACATTTTGTACATCCGTCAGTACGGCAGTCAGGCACTGCAATGCACTCAGTCAGTCAGTCCGTCAGTCTGTCAGTCAGTTAGTCAGTCAATCCCAATCCATACGATTCGACGTTCTACTCTAAAACGTTTTTGTGGCAAATATATATATATATATTTTTTTTTTGTTGCTGATATTATTCTGTTTTATTCTTAATACGAAAATAACAAATTCGCTACATTATAAGAATCGTTGTTATTGTTGTGCTGCATATAAATGATTTTTATACGTTGCTATAGATATATTCTATAAAGCTTCTTCATTTCGAATATTTTATACCCTTTATAAATAAGTATAGCAGAAGCTTTTCTTATGCCTAAACAAAAGCTATGCATCTTTAATTTATAGCATGCAACACTAACAGATACAAATGAATCTTATAGCTATAGTATCTCGTGTACACAAAAATTTATATTACAAGAACTATTTAAATTAAATTAATTGCTAAAACGTGTCATTTTGTTGCTTTAAAAATGCATCAGACTTTTGGCATACTCAAAAAATGTATCTATTAGTAGCGAAATGTAACTCAACGCTTGTGTAGCGTAAAAAAGCTTCGTTTTGAAGCAAATATAACTTTTTGTTTCATTGTTTTTTTTTTTTTTGTATTTTTTTAATGTAGTTGCAATCGTCTTCGTTTTTTCTTGCTGTTGGAGACGCTGTTATTGTTGCTTCTCACAAGCTGTGAGTGACAAATGACAAAACAAAAACCTGTCGTGGGTTGTGATAAAGATCTCGCTTTACTCTCTCGTGCTCCAAACGTTGTCCCTCTGACTGTCTGTCTTTTTGTATACTATATATATCTATATGTATTGTATATGATGACTGTCTCGTCTTTGCGCACATTCGCAAAACCATTCAACTCAGTTACAGATACAATGTCAGTCAGTCACATGCAGATCTAAAGCTTTAACTGCTTTAACTGCATTAAACGCGTCATACAGTTGTCCGTCAGTTTAAGCTGTCTTTAAACTTAAATTCATATATTTTTATTAAAGCGTAGCTGTATTTAATATTTTTCTTTTTTTTTTTTAGTTACAACTATTGACATAGTAAACTACTTTTCTATTTTTTACGCACATCGAACATTAGTCTATAAAACTCTAATTAGATTTTGATTTCTTATTGTTGGTAATTAGTGACAATTGTCATTCAAAATGTAACGCTATAATTATACTTTCACTAAGCTACAAACTAAAAGGTCAGACGTTCTTATAAAACAAAAACAAAAAACGATTTATAACTGCTTATCTGGCGTCCATCTGTCCGTCTGTCTGTCTGTCTGTTAGAGACAAATTGTGCGCTCCCCAAAACTGAACATAAAATTAATGTTTATAAATTAAGAAAATATTTTAAATAAAAAATAAATTAAACAAAAAAAAAAAATCAACAAGCAGAGAAGCCAAATTGAAGAACCTGTTTCGCTTTTATAGTAAACTCACAGCTTAAAGCGCTCAAGATCAGCTAAAGCAAGTTTTTGTTTTTTTTCTTTTCTTTTCGAAAACGTAAGATTTGAATTCATTTAAATATGTTTATATATTGTATTTTAAGAAAATGTTTTGCATAATTTCTTACTTAAGTCTTAATTGAAAAACTCGTAACATACGAAGCCGCAAAGTATCTTTGTATCTTTTGTTGTTGCTGCTGTTGTTGTTGTTCACTGTTATGCTTCGTTGCGCATTTTGCCTAATTAATTTTCACTCGGCATTAATTGCCACTGTCGAGGCCATTTAGATCTCTCCCCCTCTATATACATATATAGTATATCTATAGACAAATTTGCTGCTTTATTTTTATTATATTTTTTCATAAATATTAAAAAAAGACACACACACAAATTAGGCAACCTGTAATTTTTCTATTTAGACTATAAAATGCTCGTTTGTCCATTCGTCAGTTACAATATTTTTAATAATAATGTTGTAGGTGTAAAATAAAATAAAATTTCAACAATGTCAGGAAATTATTTATGTTTGCGGCTGTTCTTATCGCTGACAAAGAGATCTAAATTTTTTAATTAACTGCGTCAGTACAAATGACATTTACAACAATAAATTGATTGTGTATTTCACTGCGGAAAAGCTAAATAAAAAAAATGTATCCAAAAGAGTAGGGGTAGCAGCGAAAAATCACACCTCATGAATTAGAACTAAAAAAAAATACAATAACATATTTTTTTTTTATCTTTTTTTTTTTTTGTATAAAGACAAAGTTGCTTTGTTTGTATGTTTTATATGTTGTATGCTTTTCATTGTTCATGAAATTCAAATTTAAAATAATATTTACACTCACTGCACTGCACTGAAACTGTTTGTACCTACGAAATTTGTAATGGTTACACAGAAAAAAGGGGCATTTTGGGTGGCAGCAAGAGCAGCAGCCGACATAGCCACAGCAACAACAACGACAATGAAAACAGGTGAAGCTTGTGTTTGTCTATAAAACATTCTATGGCATTTTCCGGTTGATAAAACAGAGGAAAAATTAAAGAAGCATAAGGATACATACACTATTCATGTCTGTATAAATATTTGTGCATGCAGCAGATACTTTGAAGCGCAACAATAACAGGATGTTTGAAAATTTAAAGTATAAAACTCAAAACTAGCATAAATAGTAGCTATGCACCTATCTAACTAGCCAACTAACTAACTATAAAGTAATTTTCATGCTGCAGGAAACGTAAAGATGAAAATGTTTTACTTTCATGTTGCAGCATAAAAGAAAAATTCGAAAAAATAAATAAATAAATAAAATCAAAAAAAAATATAAGTCATGAGAAATATGCTAGAAATGTTTAGCATGCAATTTTCATGTTGCAACTTTGATTGGTAATTAATTAAATTGCCAAAGCAGCTGCAAAGCAAAAAAAAAAATACAACAACAACAAAAAAGCCAAGTGTGCCGCTTAAAAATTGTACAGCTTCCGTGGCTATAAGAGCAGCAGCTGTGTGGCATATTCAAGCGTGCAACATTGGCTTGACTTAATTTAGACATTTGAACAAATGTTGTTGCTGTTGTAGCGAATATTGTTGCTGCTGCCGCGGCGTTTGCTGCGCCTCAAAATGCATAAAAATGTTGCATGCTGCGCGCAACAAGCGCAATAAAATGTCAACAGCAAAAATAAAAAAATAAAAAAAAATTTAAAAAAATTCAAAAACGAGTGCATATTTTTTTTTGCTTAAATTTTTGACTGCATTTTCTTAAAAATTTATAAACAATTTTTGTCATATTTACTTACTTTTTCTAATTCTAACAGGTGAAACCGAAGTACTTGTATTGCTTGCACCATCTGTAAGTAAAGAAAAGAAGATATTTTTAATAAATAATTTAATTTTATTTTAAATGTGATTATTTTTTTAGCTTAAAATAAAATGCCGAAAACATGTGCAGCATGCCAAAGCGCGCACACTCTTGAAGTTCACCTTGACCATAAAAATAGGTAATATGTATGCAAAGCAGATAACAGATAAACTATCTACAAAATACAAAAAAAAATATTAAGCTGGAACAAGTTATTCTGTATGTACCGAACTTAGGTATCCTTTTTTTATGAAATAAATTAATAAATTAAAATATTACTCATAGTTTTAAAAGAGTTTCGAAAACTAGACTGGTTGTTTAATCTATTTATAACTATGTTCTGATTTGAGTACACAGCAAACATTCAGTTGTACTCAATGTATTGATTACAATTTTCTATTAATTCTTTTGTGTTGTTAAATTAAACTCAAAATCCACACTTCAGCAAATGACAACATTCCAGCGATAACTGCTTTGCATGTTGTTAAGTGTTAAATTTTAACTGAGCTCTACATACATATGTGTATACTCTTGCGGCTAATTATAACATCAGATTTGACATTTGACATTTTTACGATGCTGCTAACTGTGCGGCAAATAAAATATAAAAAAAGAAAACCAAAATAATAACCAAAGAAATTTTACTTTTCAGCAGGCTTCAGTGTTTTTTGTTCCCCTTATTTAGCCACAAGCTACTATAATACAAGTTTAAACACATAAAACATAAAATACAATAAAATGCGCGGCAAAATTTAAGTACTTTTCCTTTACGATATATGCGATATATGCAATTGTTGCTGTTGTTGTTGTTGCTGTTGTTCATATGTACAAAAGCATAATAACATAGACATGCAATAAAAATTTTTATAGCATGTCAGTGCATGCATATTTCTTTTTATTTCATTTTACAATATTTTTTTTTTTTTTTTTGTATTTTTACGCCAACATCTCCAACACCACAAACTGCCACAAAGACTGTGGTTGTTGTTTGTTTGGTTGTTTAGTTTGCAGCAGTTTTGCAGTTGTTGTAAGTATAAAAAAAGCATTAAGTAAGTGTTACTAAATGCACTCTTAAATGCTCACAACGAGACGACAAAATGATTTATGACAAAAGCGCGCAGGCGCAGTAGTCAACATGAACGAATAGACGGACAGACAGACAAGCGTACATAGCCACAACTAATAAACTACTAATATGCAAGTGCATAAAAAAAACATTTATATGTACTATTAAATAGTTGCATTTGGACTCTAATAAGCTATAAAATTGCTTACAGCTTGTGTTGCATATCAATTTATTTATTTTTTTAATTATGACATATTTAAAGGCCTATTAAAAAAAATATTTGTTTTGTTAATAATTATTAAATTAAAGTTTTCTGATTTTTAAAGCGTGCGCTTTAATTGTTGATTTTTTTTTAATTAACAACTTATTTAAATGCTTAATAAAAAAATTTAACAATGATGATTCATGCAGCTTATACGTACATATGTATGCCACAAATAAATTATGCTACAAAAGATACAGATACAAAATGTATCTTAACGATATTTTTTTATACTATTCAACTTGAACTTGTGTGCACTCGGTTGAGGCTTCTTAGGCCAGAAAACGCATAAATCGCAGTCGTAACGTTTCATGCTACAAACGTGATATTTATGTTATGCCATTTTTTTTTTTATTTTATTTAGCATTTATTTAGTTATTTTCTCTTGAATGTGCACATTTTTTGTAGCTGCTATTATTCTATATCGTATTTATTTAATGCTATAAAAATTGTTCAATTGCTTTGTGTCTCTGTCAGCTTTTTGCATTGGGTCAAGGTGAACGTTTTCTGTATGCGCTGCGCACTTAACTAGCCTGGCACTGAGCTCTCTGTAGAGTAGAGTTGTGCATAAAACTTGTAGCAACAGCAACAACAAGCTGCCAGCTTAGTATCTACAATAGCAGCATTTTATCTTAATGCATCTGTATCTTATTTTTGTTGTTTTTTTTGTTTTGTTTGTATCTGTGTGGGTTACACTTACCAGTGAGTCAACTTCGGGATCTGCGGTGTAGTAGGGTTTCTGTGATCTTATCTGTAAAAAAAAGAGAGAATAAAAGGTTGAAATAATGTTAAAATCCTTTTGCTAAAAAAAAAAAGCAGTAGAGTATTAATAAAATGAGACAGCTGTAAATGCTTTCGATATGGTTTGTTTTGTTATGTCTGCTAAATTTTATGAATGTGCGAAAAAGAACACACACGTACAGGTGTTCGGAACAATTATAAAAAAAAAAATCTACTTATTGTATTGACCTTTGCAAAACGTTTTAGATCTTTTGAGTTTATTTAGGCTATTGATTTGCATTAACAATTTTACAGTACAGTTACTTTCTTTTTTATAATCAAAAACTTCAATTATAAAAAAATCCTATTTCATTCCACAAAAAAATGCATAATTGCGTGCTTAGTGTTAAAGTCTACATGTGTTGTAACGCAAAAAATTAGTCCCCATTGTTGCTGTTGCTGTTCTGTTGCACGTTTCTCTGTTTTTATTATTATTATTAGTATTATTGTGGCAGATAACAAGAAATAAAAAAATAAAACACAGCGTGAGCTCATGGGAATAGCAACATTTGCGTAACGATCATAAAACTGAGTTCTAGAAACTAGAAACCACACACATGCAACTTTACGTATGAATACCTTGTAAAAAAAAAAAAGTATCTACTAGTTACACTGACTCAAAGCACGCATAGATAACTGAATCACTAAAGCAATAAATTGATAAAAACTGGCAAAAAAAAAAAACACACACATTACACCAAGCAACGCAACAAAAGGGCCACACAAAAATGTTGCAGCAACATGCGCTGGCAACAAAGTCTAACTGAGAAGAGAAGACTTCGTTGCTGTTGAAAACAAAAAAACAATGTTGTCGACAGTTATGCATCATTGAGAATGAGATAGCATACGTGAAAAGTGCATGTGCAAGAAAGAGCTAGAGTTATGTTTTTTTTCGGCTGTAATGTAGGCGCAAAGTTAAAACTTTTACGCAAAGACACACAAATACAAACACAAAAGAAAAAAAAAAAAACACATTTTGCAGTTATTTAGCAACAACAACAACAAAAAAGAAACAACAATGGCAACTTAGTTTCATTGATTACAGGCTGCAAAAACAACAACAA
Source organism: Leucophenga varia (assembly GCA_018903435.1). Classification (NCBI taxonomy): domain Eukaryota; kingdom Metazoa; phylum Arthropoda; class Insecta; order Diptera; family Drosophilidae; genus Leucophenga; species Leucophenga varia. The sequence goes on along the minus strand of JAEIFJ010000299.1, from coordinate 627,640 downwards.
CAAGAAAAACAATGAAATTGGTTTCGCATTTTGCTTTGCGTTGTTGTTGTTGCTTTTTAAAAGAACTAAAAGTTGCAATTTCAAATAAATTGTTGTTGCGCTGTTGGCTAGTTGCAGCTGTATATATGTTTGTATGTATGTATGTGTTTGTATATAGAACTTGTTTAACTGGTTTAGTAGCGCAATTTGTTGTTCTTTTTTTTTTTTTTGCTGTTAAAAACAATATTGCACGCACTTTTGCGCGCGTCTCTAAGCGCAAAATAAACAAAAACAACAACAAAAGCAACTTTGTAGCGTAGCAAATCATGTAGAACCAAAATGGCTGATTGGCTTTGTTTTTTTTTTGCTCTCATTTTATATATTTTTTTTAATTTTTATTTTTACAACTAATTATCATGTTTATTGATATCGAAAACAAAAAAAAAAAAATATTATGCATATTACTAATGTTTTGCGTATTTTATCTGTTTCAGCTACACACAAAGTATCTCAAAAATCTGTAGCTGCAATTGTATCTACGCTGCTTTTGGTGCTTTGCTGCGCGACTCTGTGTGGTTTTTAAAAATGTATAAATCATTTTAACAAGTAAATTCACAGCATGAGACAAGTCTATAAATATAAAAATTTAAAGCAGCTCGCTTTACGCGTTTCTTTAACTCACAGCAGCAGCAAACGCAACGTTAGAATGCGCAGCATCATCATCATCGACAGACAGACAGACAGACAAAACGACAGACTTATAGACAGAGGGACGGGATAGTAGTATCATTATCGTCTTGATTTGCTGCCGCCAACAGCATTTTTAGTTTTAAATTTTTTTTTTTTTTTTTTCAATCGCAACTTCCATGTCATTTTTGTATATTAAAACTGTCTTTCTTTGGTTTTTGTTCTTTTATTATAAATATTTTTATTTTTTTCTTTTGCGTTTCTTAATTTTATTCATTTCGAAAAGTGTCAAATTCGTTTGTGAACATGTTGCAACAAAAACACATGCTGCGTGGGTGTTTTTGTGCAGGCATTCCTTGCCTCTTTGAACGCCTACTCTAGCTGCTTGAAAATCACTTGCAAAGCTGCTTATAAAGCGCACATGTTCTTATTAATGAAGACACATTTCGATTTTTGGCGTATACTCGTATTCCTTAAAATATTTTCTTTCTTTTTGTATATTTAAAACGCCCAAAAGAAACAAATTCTGAGAACGCGCGCGTTCACTGTCACACCCCAAACAATCTTCTTTATTATATTTTTTTTTATTTTTTGCAGCCTTTATTTTTGCTTAAGCTTTCTCGAGTACTACTAGTAAATATAATACCCAATATCCTCTTCATTAACTTATTTACTGAAACAGTTCACGTCATCATCGTCACATGCTACGATCATAAATTTTAGCGTATCAACAGTTTTTATATTTGATTTTTTTTTTCTTGTCTTTCTGTAGTTTTTTTTAAGCCACTTGAAAATTAAGTTTGAAATCACTACTGTTTATATTCGTACAGTTTTATGATGCCCAATAAATGCAATTATACAACGACAAAAAAAAAATATTTACAATAGCGACACGTTCGCCAAATGTTCTGCAAAAAAAAAAAAAAAAACCTTCCAAAAGTACACACAATGAAACCATCTATCTAACTAAGTAACTATCTACCAACCTATCTAAACTGACTGCTCATAAATTTCTTATTGTTGTTTTTGTTGTTGTGGGAATTTTCGTAGCGATATTGTGCAGTGACGGCTGCCACACGATCAAAACATTCAAAAAAAAAAAAAATTTTATAAAATTAAATGCTATAAAAATTTTGCCAAAAATAATCATAAAAATGATCAAAAGCAAAACAAGAATGAAAAAAAAATTCAATTGATAAACACACAACACAATAAGATTATGATTCAATCAAAATTATTATTATTTTTTTTTAATTTCTCACGTGATAAATAAATTTTTTGTTTCAGTTCAGTGGAATAAACATTAAAATATATTTTATAGATACAATTTACTACTGGAAAAGGCAAAAGTCAAAATCAAATTAAAGCAAAGTGCTCTAATAATAGTTTTGGTTTCGTTTTTACGTTTCGTTTTTTTTTTTTTTGTTTTTGTTTTTGGTTTTTTTTATTAGACCAGGGCAACTTTAAATAGCTGCGTGTGTGTTTATAGCCCTGGCATTGTGTGTTAGCCATAAACCTAAGCAAAAGAAAACAAACGCTAAAATGAAACTTAACTCAACTGAAATGAAATGAACTGAACTGAATTGAAGTGGAGTAAAACACTTGAGTAATGGTCATAAAATGCGCGCAAAAATGCTCATAAAGTAATTTATGCTATGCGCACGGTTGAATTGACTATTTACGTACGCGAATACGAATGCGAGTAGTATCTGGAGCTGAGCGCAGACAAACGTAAGACAACAACGCCAACGTTATTAGTTCGGGTATAAATGGGGAGCAGGCGATTATGGCCAAACGGTAGCCGCATACAATAAACAATAACAACAACAACAACAGGCAATTTGCTATAAACAAAACGGAAAAAAATGAATAAAAATTGCAGCAGCAAAAATCAAATTTAATTTTAATTCAAAGCAATTTCTAATTTCAATTTCAGCGCTCTTTATGATGATGAGAATGATCAATTCAAACTGCGCTATTTGAACTTTATTTGTTAACTTTGAACTGCAACGTGTGTGCGTATGCTGCTTTAAAAATAAAAATATCTCAAAAGCTTATCAAGCGCACGTCATGCTTATTAGAGTTTATCTATTGTATCTTTTCAAAAACGCAAGAATCTACAGCGTGCGGCGCCTAATTTGATACACGTACACGAAATTTTTCTTCATAAAATGTTTTGAGGAAAAATGTTTATGAGACTTTTTACGCTACACTTTCAGGTTCAGTATTTAATTTAATGCTTAAGAAAAAAATTGTATTTTTAGCTGCTAAATTCAGTGTTGCACACCTTTTATCTGTCTTATCTGTAACGATTATTCAGTTTTTTGTTGTTGTTATGAGTTGTAGTAATAATATAACCGGTTCTAAAATAAAAAATCCATTCTACAAATCCAAAATAAAACCAAATCTTATCGCAAAGCATAACATACAAACCAAAACAAAAGCTTTTAAGTAAAGCCAAATGAGGTACTTTGTTACTCTAATCAAAAATTGGTCATTTGCCCCTGTGCACTTGGTGAGTGTCTTGAAGTCGTTTGTAATAGCTACATTAAGTTAATTGACACCGACGTAAAAATGCGCTACACATGCAATGGAATTAAACTAAAATGGGCTACATATGGATATGTGCATATCGCCTTACTTTCATTTACTGCTTGGCAGCTACTAAAGCTCTTTCGATGGACTATTGGGCTTTACGAAAGACTTAAACATTGTGTTACATTTCACTACACATATGGCAATTACCCAGTTTTAAAAAAAAAATAAAAAACAGTGTAGCGTGTAATAAACTATGAAACTGGAGTACAATAATTTTCTTGTAATATTTATTTAACGTTTGTTTGTTGTTGCTGTTCTGTTGAATTGTTGATGACGACAACGAGGCCGTTTAGACGCTTTTTTCGTTTATCTTTATAATGGGTGCAACGACAGTAGTCTGATTTAATTTTTTATGACCAAAAGCCGACTGAAGTGTTCTTTTTCTATTCCTTTTTATTTTTGGTAGCACATTTAAGAAGTATGTATAAAGTACGCAGCAAAGTGTCAATATTTGTCTTGGCATGTAACATGTTGTTGAGATTTTAAAGCAGGCTACTTGTACGACATTAAAAAAGTAGGCGATACAAAAAGCATTACAAACAGACAGACGGACACACATCCGGCGCAATGATAAGCGAGATAAGCAAATAGTTAGTTAGATAGTTAGATGAATAGTTAGATAGATATGAAATAGATAGATAAATAATTAGTTATGTAGCGACGCGACAAGAGTGTACGCTTTACGCGCTTAATTATTTTTACTCTCATTTGGAGTTCTTTTATGTTTTTTCTCTCTCTCTGTCACTATCTAAAGCTCACGTTAAATGTCAGTTTGTATTATGAACTGCATAAATCGCTGCTAATCAACTAATTTGTCGTTTGCTGCTAAATTTGCTAATGAAATGTTTAACAGGCAATGCCATAGCTTTGAGCGCATAAATCATTATGAGCGAACGCAGAGCGCAACGCAAAGTAACGCCACATAAATAAAATCACACAAGAGAGCATACATATGAGAGCGATAAGTGCGAGAGAGAGAGAGAGAAACGAGAAATGTTAACGATGACGTTGCCGCTTTTGGCATAATTTATTATTATTATTAAAAGCGTCTGCAGATGATTTGTTTTCATTTGTTTTATTTAATTTTTTCATTTTTTTGGTCTTTTGCGTAAGGTCAAGTTTGTGTTGCAAGTAACTAAAATAAAAATAAAACACAAAAGAAATGAAACAATTACCAAATTTGTATGTGCGAATGCTTCTTGTATCTTTTGATGATGTTATCGTCACTTCTTTTTGGAATTTCGCGCTTTACGCAATGCAACAATAACAACAAAAACAAAAGCAGCAACATACAACAAACAGCAACAGCAACAGCGAGAAGAATATGCCTAACGAAATTTCGCTGCGTTCCACGTTTCACGCGTTTCACGCGTTTCGCTGTGCGTTGGGCATATCAATCAGCAGCATTTCGTGATCATCAGCTGCCATTGCGCTATTTATAAAAATCGTATTAGATATTGTAAATATAGCACAGAGACTCACTGAGTGAATGACTGAGTGAAAAAGTGAGCATACCAGGCGTGAACGTATTTTGACGTATACAGCAAATCGTGTTTTTTTTTCGACTTTCAGAGAACAGTAGCGGATTAAAATTGGTGGTTTATAACAGATACATCCAAAATCACGTGCTTTAAAAAAATCTAAATAAAATTTAGCGCCCTAATAAATATAGTCCAAACCGCTCCTGCTGCTGTAATATTCATAAAAAAAAGGGTCAAATAGAAACCAAAAAGAATAAAAAATCATTACCAGAATCATCATCAGCTGTTCAACAAATGGACAGCTAACAACAAAAAGCAATGAAGCAATTTCTGCTGCTGTTGAGGCTGCTTTAAAGTAATTGAAGAATTTTTTAGCAGCCTAATACACATCGATCGAATAAACAATCATTTTTCACTGCACGCAAACTAAATAATAACATTTAAAAGGCGCCAAGTGTTTCCATAAACAAATAGGCGCAATGAAGCTGCGGAAAACGCGGGCAACCGCATCTTTGTGTGTCTACCACAATTGAGGCAACCAAGCGGGCGGATGAACGGCTAGAGGGACGTATAGTATTATACATACACACACACACACATACACACTCACAGAAGGCATTTGAATTGTAATTGAAAGCGAATTCTAAACAAATATTTAAAGCTTTCGTATGCTGCTACACTGGATGAATCTGTGACGGCGTCAGCAACCAATCAATTCACGCAGCTTGAATGGCGATGGCGTGTAATGGAGGCTATATTGGAGTTATTAATACAGACAGACGGACAGACGTCATTGATGTTGCACAAACAAAAAAAAAATAAAAGAGAACGAGACTAAACATTTACTAGAATGGCATTCATACGATTCATCGATTTAAAATTAAAAAGTTTATTTCTGGCTGCAATATTTCGAAAACTGCGTAGCAACTTCTTTTTTGTAATTTTTTTTTGTAATTTTATTTTATTTCAAAAAAGAGGGCAACAGTTGCGACTGCGCAGCAATTTAACAAAAAACAAAACAGCAACGGTTAGGGTAAGCCAACAAATGGATGCTCTTTTTTCTTTTTGGTTTTTTTGCTTAAGTTACGCATTAACGAGGCCAAACGAACCGAGTTAAGAAATTCAAAATTCAAAAACCGACGTGAAAAAATTCCGAAAACAAGAACTAAAAACTCTTTTGTTCTGTTTCGTTTTTTCTTTTTTTTTTTTAAGCAATATAGAAATGAATAAGAAATTCAAAACCTGGCCTAAGGGTTGCCGTTTGCTTACTAATAATGCAGCATAAAGCGGTACAGGACGTGCAAGAGTGATACAGAACGAAAAAACGAGATAGATATACACAAAGGTATGTTGTTGTTGAAATTAAAAAGGTACCCGAATTCCAAATAAAAGGCTCAATTCTTTTATTTTTTATCACTAATACAAAAATACAAAAAAAAAAAAAAAAACAAGAAAGAAAAGAATAAATGAAAATGAAGCAGAAATATAAAAAGGAATATTGCACAAAAGAGATTAAGTTCGAACACACACACGCACAGACAGACAGACAGACAGAAATTGGACTTAAGGACAGACAGACAGACAGACACATATAACGATATACACACACAGCCGGCAAGTGAGCATTCCAAGGCAGCCAACTGTGCGCATGCGTAACCTTTCATACCTGATTATTTCTTTTTCTTTTACTATGCTTTACGCCTTATAGATATACAGACAGACGGACAGACAGACAGACAAAAGACTAAGAAGTAAGAACAAAAAAATATCTGAAAATGCAATTTACGAAACAAAACAATGTCTCGACTCAAATCGAATCGACTCAACTCGCTTTCTTTAGAACAAACCAAAGCAAAGGTATAAAGCATCCCAAACAACAAAAAAAAAATAAAATAAAATAAATGTTTATTGGAATTAACGCTGCTGCGGGGTCTAGAAAAACCTGCTAAAGGAATAAAAAAAAATAAATAAATATAAATGAAAATTACATTTTCAAGGCGAGTCAAGGCGGTTAGATAAGCTGTTCAAATCATATCTGTGTATCTCTCAGATATTTTCTTTAAAATGTGTGCATTGTTTGACAGTAAATTGGCAGTTGTCAAGAATTATGTCTTTTACAGTGAAAGTGCCATAGATGATGCAATAAATTAATTCGGCAATTATAATTATCGATTGCGAATAAAAAGACAAATGTCAAGGACAAGCATAAAGCTTAAGATTGAAATGTCTAACAAAAAATAAAAACAGAAAAGCAAAGCAAAAACTGTAGCATGAGTCAACAAGTTTATACAAACATAAAAATACCTAACAAAAAAAAAAAAACAAAACATTAAAGTTTTATTTTATAATAGCAAAAATCAGAAATCAACAACATCAGCCACAGCATCAGCAGCATCAGATGAGCCACAGCGTAGAGTAGAGAACACAGCACAACATTACCCGCACTTCATTAATCATGCTGCCAAAACAGCTCGAGAAAATGACGTTGTGGCACATGTTTGCCTATATATACTCTTGCTCTTTACTCTTATACAGTGTATAAATACATATCTCACATATAAACTCTCATGTATCTTTTAGTAGAAAAAAAAATATATTTTTTTTTTGATCTAGACACTTTGGTGTTATAATATTGTATGTAACAATGGCGGCAAATTGCTGCTTATTGTCAACGAAATCATCTGCGATGTATGTAGAAACGATTAGCAAAAAATCAACAATAAACGAAAAAAAAAAAAAAAAAAAAAAACATGAAATTGTATGTTGCATTCATTTAGTGTGGGGCACATCATGGGGTGTACTATATACAACAACATTTCAATGTCGCATTTGAGGGCAACGCCACTGTTGCTGCTGCCTGCAATGATCGCACTTTATTTCACAAAACATTTAAGTTTTTGGCAGTTTTCATTAAAAATTACTTTAGCTGCTTATAAGTGAGTTGCTTTGTTTGTAGACAGGCAGACATTTACAGACATTGGACTTGGACTGGGGAACTGTAGCAGCTCTTGTTGGTTCTTGATGATGATGATGATGATCACTGCCTCGTGCGTTGATCAGATCAACACACACAATAATATGAACTGCTGCGCCTTTCGCTGCCCTCACTTTATCTTAAGTTGCAACTCGCAGACGCATTCATATCAAATGTGTTTTAAAGAGAAATTATAAAGCGTTTCCTTAGCTGCATCATTAGCAACGCTAACACCAAAAAATCTGTACGAATGCGTTTATATTTACAAGTTTTGTATATAATTTTATAATAAGAAGTTGAAAAAAAGAAAGATGTGTTTTCTTTCGGTAAAAGCGAAACTTGAATACGCTACAAAGAGTGTGCTATGTAATTTTATATGCTGCTAAGCTGAAAGCGCTTAAAAAAGTAAGCATCTAGAATACTGCTTTCAATTGTTTCAAACTGCTTAGAAAATACATATATGCCCTACGTATAGTGTATCGAAAAAAAAACGTAATGAAAATGTGCTACAAACTCAAAACAGCAGCAGGCGCAGCTAAAAATATGTTGCACTGTTTTTGTTGTTGTTGTTGCTGCTGCTGTATATTGCCGCATTTATAGTCACAGCAGCTCGTTTGTTAAACTTCGATGGGCGAATGACATTTTTGAGTTATTTTTGTCAAAAAACCAAAAAAAAAAAAAAAAAAAAAAAAATTAAATGAAATGAAAAGAAAAAAATAAGAACGCAGATCAGCGACACGACAGCGCACAAAATAGTTTATAGTAGGCGGGCAAGAAGTGCGGCTGGGCTGTGTTGTGTTGGGGGTGCAAGTGGCATATTTGAAGTTTTCTAAATTTATAAAGCAATGCCGCCGTTGCCAATGCTACTATTGCTGTCACTGCTGCTGTTGCATTGGGAGCGAAAATTAATACTTAACTTTTGCGCACGACACTTGACGAGTGACAAGTTTGTGAGACGTAGCAGCAGCAGCAGTAATTTGCTGCACATTGTTAGTATCTTGCAACTGGTCAACAACAGTTGCCACTTTATTGGCATTTCATTGTCAATTTGACAAAAGTTCATCAAAATCTCGCCAAATCATTAAGCAATGCATACCACAGCAATAACAACAACAAAGCCAAAGGGGACACAACGAAAAATTCCACCGCCACCGCATATCTTGATAAATACGCGAAAAAGGCGAGCAACCGCGCCAAAGTATTCAGTCATTCAGTCAGTCAAGATGTCTCTCTGTTCTGTTCTGTACTGTTTGCTTGCGCGCTCTCTGTTGTTGTTTTTTTTATTACCCATGGCAGGCCTGTCAAAATTCCAAATGGACCATAAATAAAAACATCATTTTTATGATTTCAACTGTTTTCCGCTGTCGCATGTTGCGCGTATCTGTGCAAATTTTGTTTCTTTGCAGCAAGGAAGTTGCTGAAGGGCAACATTGCTGTTGCTGTTGCTGCTGCTACTGCTATTGCTGCTGCTGGCGCGCCGAAAATGTCGCTGTCATGAAAATCTAGATGATGGAGCCATAATGTGTGATGAGGTGGCTGCGTTGATGGTGTTTTTAATGCGATCTCGCGCGTTCTTAAAAAGTCATCGCGCATAAAAATAGCTGCAACACCAAAAACAACAACAACAACAACAACAACAACGACAACAACTGTTGCAGCAGGATGTACAAAGTTCTTCATAGTGCGTATTTGTTTTGTATTGTAGCGTAGAAGTGGAATATGACAAGAATCTCAACGTGCAGCAGCAGCAGCAGCAGCGCGAACATATAATTTTGATGTTAAAACATCGTAAATTATTCAAATGTCAGTGTGGCAAACGCATTTCGCATTCGTCGCTGGCGTTTTTATGAAGTCAACAAAATGTTGCAACAATTTCGTATATCGACGCCATTCCACACGTTTTTATTTTTATTTATTTTTTATTTTTATATTTATATTTTTTTTTGGCGCATTTTCATATTATTTGTGGCATATAGTATACCATATGTATGTATATTGTAGATATTATGTCTTTTATTGCTTAGAAGGAAGTAGCAACTTGTCATTTTGTGCTTGTTTTTAATTTTATGTGAGTTGAGTTCGTTCGTTCAGTCTGTTCTCAATTGAAATCGCAACTTGTAACTACTTCACTAAAAAAAGACTTTGTCGCATATTTCTGACATCTGGAATCAGGCAAACAGCAACAACAATAATAATAATATTCAGTTCTTATTATTTTTTTGTTTTTATTTTGGAAGTCTGTACTTCAAATTTCCCGAAAAAAAAAAACAAAAACAACAACCAACTTCAAGTCAAGAGTATGCACATAATTAAGTGAAGCCCCCACTTGAAACACTTTGCGCTTGTTTAACGCGCATTTGCTGCAACAACAACAACAGCAACAGGAAAAAAAAAAAAAAACAGTGAAAAAAAAATAAAAGAGAAATATATAACTACACGCCACACGAAATCCGATCATACAACGTCTGCGCAGCATGTCCCACATATGTTGTGTGTATAATCTCCAATTACCAACCAAGTGGATCGCAATGCAGCAAGCAAAAAAAAAAAAAAAAAAAAAAAATTCAGCTGGCAACAATACTCATTTTTGCTCAAAAACGCGCAGCAGCAATATCGGCTTAAAATGTGTACTAATCCCATATTTCATGCATCAAACAACCCTTTCTTATTTTTATTTTATTTATATTCGATTCCGGTACTCTAGGTACCAAACACTTACCTGTTTACTGAACATTGCTATATCCTCGTTAAAGGATTCTGACGAACAGACATCACCACCTTGTACGCCAGGTTCTCGCGGCGTACATGTGGCCAATTCGCATTTTTCGAAGATTAGCGCCAATAGCGGGAATAGTGGATGTCTGTAAAAGAAAAGAAAAATAAATAAATTTAGTTTAAAAGTAGACATAAAACATGCAGAACATTGCACTACAAGAAGAAAACAGTAGTCGTCAGTTTAGAGTTTACTTCTTAGATAGCTCAAAAGCACATCTTTACGCTATAACAAGCTGTTATGAATGACTGAAATGATTATATGGCTCTTCAATGTCATTTAACTATTAATATTTATAATATTAATATAAAAAAAGTATCAAAGTATCTATTAAAACATTTAAACTGTCACAATTATTGAATGTATCTAACTATCTTGCCTATCTTGCCATACGAAACAATTCTATAAATTTTTCTCTATAATTTCTTTCAATTGTCGCATTTACTTAATAGAACAATTGTTGCCTCCGTCCTTACTGCTCTCTTTTTTTTACTTAGACAAAAGCTATTAGACAATTAAACTGTAAAATTGCCATAGAACGTAAATTTTTACATTTAATAGACTTCAAGCGACAGACAGACGAACGGACGGACAAATGGACAGTATGCATGCAAATTACTAAAGATTAACTGCAACAAAAACTATTTTTTTTTTCAACATTTCAACACAATTCTATATTATTTCAATTCAGTTTTTTTCTTCTGCAGCGTCATGTTGAGCGTTAAACAAAAGCAAAAGAAAAAAAAGACAGCTGCCCTGCCCACTTTTTATTCTTCAAATTGCCACAAAATTTCAATAATCCTAAGAGCAAAAGAATTTTAAGTCAAACACAAAAAAAAAAAAAACTGAACCTTAAGAAAAGAAGCGAATGAAAAAAAACTAAGTGACCAACCAAGCAGCTCTTGCAGTTTTTTGTGTGAATTGACGGATTAGTCAGTTTCGCTTTGTCTTCATTTTGAAAACAATTTAAATTTTTTTGTATCTTTTGCTGCTTCACGCTGCACAAACAAATTGCACCTGAACACAAAATTAGGCTAACACGAACACAAAACTCTAAAAGGCAAACTTATAGATACATTTTTTTTTTCAAATGGCCGCATAAATACTAAATTGGAAGAAGAAAAAAAGAAAAATAAGAAACAAAAAACCCGAAGCATGGCACTTTTAATTTAAACATTAGAAATGGTCAAGCGAAAAATGAAAAAAAGAATGAAAAAAATGAACTGCTGAACGAGGGGGTGTGCGCATTCGCTTAACAACTATTAATAATAAAAAAAACCAAAAACGTTTCAACCTCTAAAACACTTTTTCAATTTAATATACTTAAAACGAATGAATATTTGTCGTCGTCATTGCCCGTCATTGTCCCCTTTGCGTTTTACACTTGAGTGCGTTAGGCAGTCAAAGTAATAAAGTAGGAAACGTAAGGACTTTTTTCTTTTTTGCAGCGCGCGCTCTTGATGACGCGGCGCTTTTTTGTTTTGCTGTCTACAGACAGGTTTATATACTAAGCGACAACTTGCATTTGTATCTTTTTTTTTTTCCTTGTGTGTGCTGTGTGCATTTAGAAACCAAAAGGAACAACACATTCTCAAGCTGCAAAGCAAAAGGTGTCAAGTTCTGTGTTGAGTCAAAGCAAAATAAAGTAGAAGTTGCACATTCATTTTATTACTATTGGCAGCAGCTGTATAAAAAAATATATATTTTGAAAAGAAACAAGACCTTGGATTGTTCGCTTGCTTAAAAGCGCATGCCGCGCGAAAGTGCAAAGTGTTAATTGTACATAAGCAAGTGAAATTGAAATTTGAATTGGAATGCAGAAGGTGTAAAATGGCCAAAGAATATATTTTGGAGACAACAGGTGCCTTAAACGCTTAAGTGCTAATGAAATCATAAAGCTATAACTTCATTGCTAAGAAACATCCTTGAAAAGTTGACATGAGTGAAATTATGACATGTTATCGATTTGTTTGTGCATGCAAGTGTCAGCTGATGGATGCCACAATGCGTTTGACGAATGAACACGCACGCAGCAGATCGATTGTGAAGAAGAAGAAAAAACAAATAAAAAAATAAGAGAAAAACACTCAGAGACGTTCGTACGTTCGTTCGACCGATCGATCGATGGATTCATATATTGTATATAAATATATTCATTCATAAAAATGCAAACTGCATATTATCAATGAGTGACAGACATGCAGACAGACGGACAAACAAATATTAAAGTAGATAGGTAGCACGTTGCGTAGCAGCAACCAGCAGCAGCAAAAAATAAAAGCAAATATTTGCTTATTAAATAAACTTCCAAATGACGTTGCACAGTGGTTGAAAGTAGACAAAAAAATTATATAAAATTGTCATACAAGACTGTTGTGTAGTTTATTATAACATATATTTTTTCTTGCGTTTAATACCACTGTGCAAAGCGCAAACAGACATTGAACAGATGCACGAGTAGCAAACATTTTGGAATATATTTACGATTTCAGTAGAACATATTACTGATGTGCATTGACGACAGGATCGTTTTTTTCCTGTTTTTTTTTTTATGGTCACTCTTGATCGTTAGCATTTTTGCGACTAAAACACGCAAGCAGCTGTAAGCAAAAACAAATATAAAGGAACCAAAAGGACTACAAAGTGAAAGTAAGCAAATGACACACGTTAAAAAACTTAGACTAATCAAAATTCCAGACCACAAACTCAGCAAATTATCACCTAATGCGAGAACACGCAAAAGCGCAGCCCCCGAAATATACGAAGTATAAAAGGCAACGCGACAAGTGGCAATCGCAAGACAACCCCTAATCAAATGTTAAATGCTCTATAATTTTCGCTAAGACGCATGGGTAACGCCCGTGCTTTTTTTTGAAAATTTTATATTTTAAATTTATTATTTGAATGATTTGATTGATTTGTTTAAATTTTAGTTTTCTTTTTTTTTATTGATCATAAAACTTACTCGTAGATCGCATCCTTATCACGTTTGTGTACTTCGGGTATTGCGCCCATCAAATGATTGGCGACCGGTGAGACATGACTAGGTGTACCGTGACCGCCGGCGCCGGTGTGATATCCGTGCATACCGACTGTGGCCGCCGCAGCAGCGTGTGTCATGTGTGGGCTGTGATGCGTGGGCAGGCCTTGCAGTCCGGGCGGTCGATGTCCGACATGTGGATCGTACATGGCCGCTGCTGCTGCACTGGAGTCCATGCCATAGCCGTGTAGGCCATCATCGTACTGTAATGCAAAAGAAAAAAAATTAAAATTATTATTTGTTTTGAAAAAAGTATCTTTTATTCAGTACACTGTGCAAAAGCAAAGTTAGCTGCATGTTTTATTTTTTTTTTTTTTTGTTAATATGCAAAGCGTATTTTGATTTTTCATTACGTTTTGTAACGCTCTAATTTTTTCTTTAGCTGCTTAAAATACGCGCAAATATTTCAAAATTGGTTCCCACCGCTGCTAACAAAAAAAATAAGATACTTTTTGCTTAAAAATTGTTTTGGGTGCCATTTAAAAAATTAACAAGCCAAACTTGACCTTGTAAATTTTTAAAAGAATATTTTTTTTTCGTTTATTTTGCGGCAAACGTTTTATGCATATTAATTAAGCTACACTAACAAAAACAACAGCAACAACAAAAAAGATACAAAAATAAAAACAAAAAAAACTGTCAAAGCACACAACGTCAATTTGAGCGAACTTATCAGCATTTAATCTAACAAATGTGAGCTAAAGTTTTGTAAAAAAATTTATTTAATTTGTTGTTTTTTTTTTATTAAATTTAATGCTACAACAAAAACAGTTATAAAACTTAATAACAAAAATAAATATAACAGAAAGTATCTTAAATATGGCAACAACAACAACAAAAAAACTTTTAAAAAAATAAAGATTTTGTATGCGTGTGAAAGCAGCAGCATAGTAGTAAGTTTTTGATTCTCAGCTGATTTTATCAAAAAGTCTCATACAACAGGCAATAAGGCAAGCACAAAAAACTGCGCGTATCTCGTAGATACTCGTACATGCATACTACTATACCCAAGCGACTGCGTTTCACACTGAATAATTTTACGTGTAGTTGCTTTGAAGATGTACCTGAAGCTGTGCCACAGCAAACGTTTTAATAAGAGACAACCACAACAACAACAACAGCAAAAGCAGCGTAGTAGCTTATCAGCGTACTCAGATCAGAACGCGAAAAATGTTGAACTGAGCGTGTGATTCAGTCTACTACCGGGCTATGAAGGGTACATATAGTAGGTATATGAAGTGCTGCAAAATGACACAAATGAGCAATTGACTGCTGCCGGTGTAAATGTCAAGTTGACATTAGTATGAGTATATAACCGATCAAGAGTCTAAAGATGTATCTGAAAGTGTTCCTCTGTGTATGTACGTATGTATGTCGCGCGCTCAAAACAAGTGCAAGCGACACAGATTTTTTGATAGAAATCTTTAGTGCAGCTAAGGGTTAAAGACACAAGGCTAAAAGATAACTAAATAAAAAGCACCTGCAACACTGCTACACTGCTTCATATTTTTCGTTTCTTTGTGCAGTACTACGAAAAAATTAAGCAATCCAAAATAAAATAGCAAAAGTATCTAGATACAAACTTCATACTATATAGCAAGCAACGGAAACGAGTTAAATTTTATTTAATTCAAGACTCAAAGACATTGACGACAAAAGTCTGAACTCAGTTGACGATTCTTGCTTACCACCTGCGCCACAGCAAACCAAGTCAGTCAGCCAGCTAGCAAGCAAGCCAGGCTAAGCCAAAATGTCCTACAGATACATGCAGCAGATTAAATGGCAAAGCCAAGCCAGCTAGTCAGTCCGTCGATCAGTCAGTCAGTAAGCAAACAAACAAACTGAAAGACGAATTGGCAACAGCAAATGAACGACTTAAGCGACTCGTTGTATTGTGGGCAGCTTGGACAAAAGGCAAACCAGCCAGCCTGCCTGCCTGCCTGCCAAACTGACGGACTGACTGAGAGTATGAATGACTGAGTAACTGCTGAGTGACTTTAGCATATTTTTTCTTTCATTTTATTTTATTTATTTTATTTTTTTTTTTTTTTCATTTTTATTTTTACTAAAAAGCAGTTTTTAAGGCATTTTGCTGCACAACATGAGGCTGCCTTGAATATAAGTCTTAGTCTTGCTGCTGCTGTGTCTTTGACGCTGTGTGCGCGTTCAGATACATACTTGCAGATACAGATACAACAAGCAGTTAAACTATAAAGTTGTTATGCTAATTTCAGTATTGGTGATGGCGGCGTCGGTGGTGGCAGCTTGACTTTAGCTACAATGTATCTATATATAAGTATATATATATATATATGTATGCTAACTGCTTGAGATACATTTACAAAAGATACTATAGAAAAAGCGGGAAGTGAAAAATAATGCATAAGATAATGCTAACGGTAAAATTGAACAAAAATAAAAATAAAAAAAAACAGAAAAAGGAAAATGTTTTCAAATAAAAATTACTACAATTTGTTGTCATTTCAAATAATGTGGGAATTGGTTTATATCTTTTGTTGCGAATTAGAGCAGCAGATACTTTTGACTTAAAATACAACAACAAAAAAATAATATGTTAAAACAAGCAAATTCACTTAAAGCCAAAATTAAAGAAACACAAAATGAAAATAAAAACACAAAAATACCATAACAAAACAATAACCAAAAAATATCTTTTTTATTTTATTTTATTTTTTTTTTCGAATCTCATACACGCTGCGGCGGCGGGTTACATTTGATTGATGATCTTTATGCCGCAAAAGGCATTCAGAAATAAAAAAAATAAGTTATTGTGTATACCTAAAACTTGCTCGAAAAAAGAGTTAAAATGAAAATAAACTTGGCTTACAAATAATTTAAATGCGTTCTAAGCAGGCAAAACACGTTTTAGATATATTCGAACTTTTGTTTTTTTATTATTTTTTTTGTATTATTACTGACGATTTTGACCTTTGTTTGCAGCAAAAGATACGCGCATGTTTTGTAGTTATAAAAGATACAGCTACAAAAAAAAAAAATAAAAAAATGTAGTCAGTGCGTTTGTTTGGCCGATATGCCAAAAATAAGTGAAACTAAATACATACAGACAGACCGACAGACAGGCCCAAAACGATATGACAAAAACGTCTGCCAGTGACAGTGCGGCGTCGTCTAAAAAAAAAAAAAAAAAAAAAGCCGCCGTCCAAAAAAAGAAAAAAAATGTCATAGTCACCATTGAAGTTCAAACGAAAAAGCTTACTCAATATGGATCAATAATGCCACAACAACCACTAAAAACAAAATACAAGCCTATTCTAGTAGTAGTATAATAAAAGCAAAAAAAACAACCATAACAGTTATGTATATAGTATGGTACATAAATGCTTTTGTATTGGTTATATCTACATACATAGTAGTAAAGTCAGAAGTCTGATTTTGACAAGTTCAACGCAGAAATCCTTCAAAAATTTATGATGACGCCCTGAAGTGAAGTAAAGTTAAATGCCGAGACATATACACACACAGATACAAATGAAATTTGTGTATATGGCATGTAAGAAAGGCAAGCATTTGTTTACTTTGTAAGTGTATGTATCTATGAAGTTTTATATCTGTAAGTGTATGCACGCCTTTCAGTTAAATAATTTCTCGTGCTTCGACAACATTAAGTTTATTGTATATATGTATATATATGTATAGTATATTCATTTATGCTGCTACTTTGCGCTTTAAGTAAGCATAAAAATATAACAACATAAATGAAAATGCTAAAATTTTCATATTACAACAGCAACAACAACAACAACTAAAGCAACAATAATAACAATAAGAAAACCTGCGCTTGTTACCATTTAAATAAATAGTGCAATGCACGCGATTCTGTTAACTATGCTGCTGCTGCCTTTGTTTTTCTTGGAATTTTTTAAAACGATTTTATTTTATTTTTTATTTATTAAATTTTTTTTTTTTTTTTGTTTTTGCACTTTTTGATTGAAGTATTTAAGTCATTTATTGTTTACCATATGTAGCAAGCTGTATCTTTTTGCTATATACAAAATGTATCTATGAATAATTTTATTTGTTTTCTGTTGTGAGCCGCCATAATTCATATAATCACTTTCATCACAAAAAAAAAAAAAATTCCATAAGGGAAAATATTTTGCAAAATTTTTTTGCATGAACTTGAAATTCTATGCAGGCGCATAAGGCAAATATTTTGCTGTGGGCATGTTGCAATTTTTATCTAAAAGCAGTTAGAACAACAGTAGACAGACGGACAGACGGACAGATAGACAGTTAGAGAGACAGCAAGAGATCTGCAATAAGAATTATGACCAAACTGGCTGCTACTGGTCGATATGCATACTATGAGATACATATAGCACAAACACATAGATACATTGTTTTTGTAATTTTGTTGCTGCTGTTGCTGTTGTGTGCCACCATAGACACCAAAAATTAGTTCAAATTCAAATTCGAGTTAGTGCAAAAAAACAACAAAAAAAAATTATCTAAAAACGAGTGCAACACTTTTGTCTACAGTTATTCTCTGACTCTCTCTCTCCCTTACTATCTCACTATTTCACTTTATTGTCAACTCTTTCTAGTTGGCCACATGCGCCAAAAATCGTTTGACAATGGCCGCCTTTTTTAGGTATATTTTTGCATGAATTTTGCTCTATAAAATCCGAATTTTTGGGTCGCATGTCCAGCATAATATCCTGGCACTTGATTGTCTAAACTTTACTATGCGTTGCACTGCACTACAATTCGTACAGCGTACGAGTGTGTGTGTGTGTGTGTTCTAGTTAAATAAATGTATTGTCTATTGTTTCTCTATATATACGCATACATGCATATGTATTGTATCTAGATACATATTGTATCTATGTATCTATACGTATTGTATAACTGCGTAGTCTGCCGGTAGTTATAGCTGCATTTTTGGCGCTTTTATTTGCATTTTGTGGCTATAGTGCATATCTAAAACTATACAGAGTAAAAGGATATCGTTACTATCTGTTTTACTGCATCTGTTCAGAATTGTGCAAATGCGCAACAGCTTGTCGCAGCTATTGTATAAAGCGACACATACAAATATGTATTTTCAAATATTGTGTACGTGTACATAGTTAGATACAAAAACAACAAAATAAATATTTTTGCTGCAGTTGAGTTCCAAAATAAAATTCACGCCCGCAATTTAAA
Organism: Leucophenga varia; assembly: GCA_018903435.1. Lineage (NCBI taxonomy): Eukaryota > Metazoa > Arthropoda > Insecta > Diptera > Drosophilidae > Leucophenga > Leucophenga varia. The sequence goes on along the minus strand of JAEIFJ010000299.1, from coordinate 608,921 downwards.
GATTTTTATAGTTGCCTGCTTTGTCATAATCAAAATTAATTGTACAACATGTTACGTTCGTGTTAGCTTTTATATTTTAATTTCTTTTGTGTTGTTTTTGTTGCTTAATTAGTTGAAGGAGTTTTTTGTAGATTCTTCTTCTTCTTTGAGTTGTGTGTGCACTCCTTCAAATTCAAAGTTAAATTCAATTTGAATCGATTGGCTTCAAAAATGTTTGTTGCACACCCAAAAAATAAAAAAAAAACAAAAAATTCCAATTTTCTTATTATTGCTGTGGTTGTTGTTGTTGTATCTATATACTTTATTTGGTGTCAGGCAATTAATTTCTGTTGCGTGCTTTGTAGTTATTTCACTCAAAAAAAAAAATTTTTTTTTTTTTTTTTTTTTTTGTGTATCTCCTCTCTTTCTTGCTCAAAGTATCTTTTCGACAAAAATAAATTAAGTAATATTTAAAGATCGACAAAAAGCAATTTTCGTGCAAAATATTTGTAGACGACACTGCATGAACTCAAAATTTAAATTTATATCTAAAAACAAATACTAAATTGCCGCAAAATACGAACAAAAAAAATATTCAGATGAGTCTTAACAAAATAAATTTTAAATAAATTAACAACAACAACAAAAAATATGACGTCAGTTGTCAGCGTCAAACATCGTCGCGGCTATTTTTTTTTTTCTTAATTTTATTTTTGTTTTAAAAAAATTATCATTATTAAATTATAAAGCACGAGAAAAGATTTTAAGCAATATATTAAAATAACAACAAAAATTAATAACAACAAAATTAACAACACACACGGAATGAAAAAAAAAATATATCAAAAAATCAAAAAACGATTAAAAATATTTTTTTAAATGAAAAAAAAAAACATTTTTAGCAAGCGCAACTAATTTCTATGTTTGTCTAATCAAAAGTTGAAGGTTTTCAGTTAATCGAAAAAAAGGCAACCAGAAAATATATAGAAAAGTAACTAAACGTATGCGTAAGCCCTGCCTTGAACTTCTTTATTAACGTTGAAGAGAGTCGCGCCTTTGGGAGCAAAGCTAGCCGGACTTAATTTGTTCTTAACTGAGGCAACTCTAGATACAATAATTATTAATATTCTATTAAAAGATACTTTAAAGTTTATAAAAGCTTTTTAAAAGATACACCAAAGGTATATTTCGTATTTTATTATATATTTTATTTTATAATTTTGTTGCTAATAATATTTATATAAAATATATAAAAAAAAGCTATTCAACTCGTTATTTTAATTTTATTTTAAATGCAAAGAAAATTAACAATTTTAATGAAATATGCGCGCAGCTACAAGCCTGAACGCTGTCGATGCTTTAAAAGGCGGAAATTCTATTTAATTAAATTGACTACTCTTAAGAATTCTTATATACTCGTATTTTGAAGAACTCTTTGGCACGCACAGATATAAAAATACATTTTTAAAAAGAAAAAAGATTGTGCGGGCGTCGTTGAAGTTAGAAACAGACTGAAAAAAAAACAGACAGACGGACGGACATATACATATGTAGACGCGCTATTTTCAATAACTTGAAGTATTTCCTTGGCTTTCTTTCACCTTACACGAGCATATTAGCATGGAACGTGTTTGCGTAAAATTACAACAACTTTGAGCCTACTAAGACGGAATTTTTTTTCATTTTTAGCGTTTGCCTATGCTGCGCTCTTCAATTTCTGCTTCTTCTTCAGCTAACAGCAACACGCAGCGGTAAATTAAAGTAAAAAAAAAATCGACAACGAAAAAAAAAGTTACTTAAAAATACTAAAATAAATTGCGTGCTGATGGCTCATTTAATTTAATGAGCGGCGTGCAACTTGTCTAAATGATTTTTTTCATGTTATTCGTTTTTTTTTTTTTTGTATTTCTTTAACTTTTGCTGCTGCTTTTTCTTCTTCTTTAGCATTTTTGGGCAGTGTTACAAGTCAAAATGAAAAAAAGTTACTTTAAAACACTTTTTTGAATTTTTTTATTTGTGAAGTTTAACTAATAAAAACCGAAAAAATTTAAAGTCAATCTGCGTAATGAACTTCAATTTCCGTTTGTGGCTCGTGCAAAAAATTAGGAAGAAATTATGAAAATACAAAATAATAATTTTGTTAAACTGGAAGTGATTTTTTTGTTAAGTGCGTGAGTGATTTTCGTTGTGGAATTTTGTTGTTTGCATGTTTTTGGCAATTGAAGAAAAAAATTAAATCAGTTAAAAGATGCCACACATGTTAAAGCAAGTTTTTTGGAAATATTCGAAAAATATTCGAGAGCATTTAAGTCTGTAACTGTAACTTTCAGACAATATTATGCGTTTTCACTGTACCAATTACATTTACAAAAATATTTATAAAATTTTACAAGACGATTTAAGCAAAAAAAAAAAATAATAATAATAAAAATTAAAATTCCAAAACGACGCTACTCAAATACAACACGCAATAACGCCATTAACAACTTCGATTCGATTACTGCAAAACTTAAAACAACAACAAAAAAAAACGTTGAACTAAAATGTATCGAGTGGATCAAAATTATTTTGCTTTGTACTAAAATTATAACACAAGATACAAATGTATCTTTAAGATACAAACTTTTAAATGCCGTCTCACAAATATGACAAAACTATTAACTAAGAAAATGTTTCTGTACTAAAAAAATTTAGTTGTTTAAATTTGCAAACTCGTAGCATTTCCTTTAAAAAAAAATTAATTTTACATTGCGCAAAATTTTTGCGACTGGCCGCAATTATTTTTGCCGCAAATTACGCTGCGGTTAACCTTAAAATTAAAACAACACCGAAATCATAATTTTCTTTTTTTTTTCTGTGAAAATATTTTCTGTGCACAAATTACACAAAAACCAAAATGCAAAAACAACAAAAAAAAATATGTGTAAAAATAATCAAATTAAAAATATAAAAATTGCCATAAGCGACGAGACGCAAAGAAATGAGTTGGCGGTCAAAAAAATTGTTCTTTTCAGTTTATACAAAAAAAGAAAAAAAAAGAAAAAAAAGTGAAATAAATAAATGCAACTATGTGCAATGAAAATTTTTGCCGCGTATATACAAATATGTGTATCTACAATAAATGTAATAAACATATATAAAATTGTATATAATAAAACCGCAAAACAACGCGCAAACTGCAGGCAATGTTGCACTGTGCTGTTCTATATTGTTGCTGGCTAGCAGCGGCAGGAGGCGATAGGTGGAAAATGGCATTATATAGTTTAAAAAGGCAGACAAGCAATCTGTAGAGTGCATAAAGCTATAGATACAAATGGACAACTAGACAAACGGACGGACATAAACACCGCATCAGCAGTTGCAGCAGCCGCCTAGAATGCACAAATGCACAAAATGCGCGCATTTTTAATGCAATCAAAAAAAAAAAAAATTTTAGCTTTAGTTATACCAAATACCAACATGTGCCGTCGGCATAAAGCAATGAATGTACTTTTCGTTTATGAATTTATTTATTTATTAATGTATTTATTTATTGATGTATGTAAAGCGCAGCACAAATGTTTAAACAAAAAATTAACGTGCCTGCAATTGTACGCGTAAATATTTTTTAGTATATTAGACTATTAGATACATTTTAGATAGATACATATGTGTACCAAGTAACTCGCATACAAAAATGCTAATTGATAAATCATTAGCTGTGCTGCTGCTGCTGCTGTAGCTGTAGCTGCCGTCGCTAGTTGGTATTCTTCGATGAAGGTTAACTATAAAATTAACATGTTGCTATTTTCTGCTTGACTACAAATGTGGAACTGTCTATGATCATATGGCATTATAATATCTATCAATAATATTGATTTAGGCTTCCATACAATACAACGAGTACAACGAAGACATCGTTGCTCTAAATGACTTTTTAAGTTGCTAATTGCGTGAATAAATATGATTAGATTTGTTTTTCATTTTTTTTTGTAGATGAATTATTTAAGCGTAATTTTTGTTTATTTTGGAAATGGAATATTTTTTGTTCAGCTTTAATAAGCTGCAGCATAGTTTAAGATGTTTAAGCAGTTTTATATTTGTTTAACTTTAAATGGTATGTATCTTTGTTATTAAAATATGTATCTAAATATTAAAATAGTACTCAGATTTACTTGCAGCTACATTATACAAAATACCGTCGCTTTGCAAACAAGTCTAACTTTGTACTTTTATATTTAAATAATAATATTTTTTTTTTTTTTTTGGGTGATAAACTTACCCTAGGTTGAGCCATCAATGCTCTGGGAGCGATGTCCAGCCCGATTTGTGCCACTTTTGTAGACGACGTCGCTGAACGACGACGACGACAACAACAACAAAAACGCTCGTTCTAAACGGCTTAAGAATTTATTATTTGCTGCGGAAAATGCTTTATAAAAAACGTCCGCAATTTTCTTCTTTAATTTATATTTTTATTAATTTATATAAGTAATTTTATGAGTTGTTGTTGTTGTTTTTTAATGCAAATAAAATTAATAATATGCGCACTTTTCTTTTTTTAATTTTTTATTATTTATTTGAACTGCACGATTTTTTATTACAATATTATTTTTTATCTTTGTGTGTGTTTGTGTATATAATTTTCTTTTTCTGCTATTTTATATATACATATATGCAGATAATGATTTTTTATTTAATTTTTTTTTATACACGTTTTATTTGCATTTAACACAGGCACATTTGTTTAAATTAGATTTATATTTTTTTTATTTAATTTTTTTTTGTATATAATTTAGTAATTAAATTTTTTTTTTTTTTTTTTTGGAGATCCTTCAAAGTTTTTTGTTGTTGTTATTATTTATTTGCAGTAAAAATCGTATACAATATGTTTGTTGTTGTTTTTATATATTTTTAATTACATTTATATCGCTTTTTTGTTGTTTTTGTTGCAGTGCATACGTATACTAAGTTGTTGTTGCATTTGGAAGTTGTTGTTGTCATAAATCCATGATTTGTTTTTTTTGTGTTTTTTTTTTTTTTTTCGTATACAATTATTTAAATATTTTTTAATTTTTATTATAATATATGCGCACTATTATCACAGCTTCTTCTAACTATCTGCTTCTTTGCTATTTTTTTTTTTCTTTCTTTTTTTTTCTTAATGCATTGCCAACGTCTGCTGCTGCTGTTGCTGCTTAGGCTGCTTCAGCTTTTGCTGTTTATGTTGCTGCTGCTGCATTTAAGCCAAGATATTAAATTTAAATTTAATGCCAGCAGCATAAAATCAAATCAGTTTAAAATCAAACAATCAAATAAAAACCGAAATAAAAAAAAAAAACGAAACGAAACGAAAATCGAACAATTTAAACGCGTTGCCGTCGCGTGGTTTGATTTGTTATTTTAATTTTATTTATTATTATTTTTTTTTATTATTTACTTTTATTGCGGCGCGCTTAATTAAAAATTGTTATGCTAGCCGCCGCGTTTTAAATAAGTTTACGGCTTATTATAGTAGCAATAGTTTACTGTAGTTGTTGTTATTTTTTAACACTTTTTTATGTTTACTTGGCAATCAGGAAAAGTCGCCATTAATCAAACTACAAAAAATGGCGCTGTCAAAATAGACAAAAAGTCATTAAACATGTAAAGTTGAAAAAGCGAAAGATTTGTTGTTGTTGTGGTGGTTTAATTTTATTAAAACTTGGCGAAATTTGTTTTATTTATTTTAAAAATATTTTATATTTTATTTTTTGAGTTACACACGTCGTATACGTTTTGTTAAATACCGTAGGAAAAATTCGCGACGGACACGCACGTAAGAATTTTTAAATTAAAAACAACACGGAACAGAACAACATTCTTATTATTTTTTATTTTATTAATTTTTTAACAATTGCAGTCACTTGTTTTTGTTGTTGTTATTGTAACTTTTTTTTAAAGAATTTTGTTGTTCAAATTACGACTTCGATTACAACGACGACGACGACGACGTGTTCCGTGGTTTTTCCGCGTTTGAATTATATTTTGTATTGTAAACTACTCTATAAAAATGTTGTATTTTGCGTATACTTTGTTGTAAGCACACAAACACGTCGTACGCGCTTCGCAGGCAAATACACACTGGGCTTGTCAATCATTTCAAAAACTCACTCTGCCTGTACACACTGTACGTATATAGAAAACACACAGATACGAAATACACACACACACATATACACACACCATAAGAGACGCTGCTACTAACGGGGGTAACGTAACACACACACACACAAATCACATGCGCATACAAACAAATAACATCATTCACCACGGGCGCGCAACAATTGTGCCATTAAAAGTGTAGCGAAAGAGAGCAAACATATATAAAATGCCATAAGTGCGAGTGAAACAAATAGCTAACGACAATGAAGAACGCATACATATATCATCATCGTCATTTCATATTGCTTTGTATTTGTACTCAAAGTAAAAAAAAAAATCTGATCGTAACAACAACAACAGCTATAAGTACAGTGAGAGAGCTGCACGCGAGAGCCACATTTTGTTGCCGGCGAATTTTTACGGCGAATTCTTACTCACTGCGCAAAAGCACTCTCGTAATTATTTTTATGTAGGCTATCTCGCTTCAACATGCCAAGCAAAATGGCCAAATGGCCAACTTTAAGTATGACTGATTTGTTAGTACGCCTTTTCTGTCACGCACACTTGTCACACTTGTTTGTCGAGTTGAATTGGAGTCTTTTTTTTTTTATTTGTTTGTGTTTTTAAATCTAACTTTTTTTTTGCATTTATCTCTCTTTTGCTGTGAATAAAATGCGCTCTCTTTGATTTGCGCACTCGCTCATTTGAAATTTATTTGACTTTGGCCAAAAGGAGATAGCATGGCTTATAACATTCATTGTTGTTGTTGTTGTTTTTTGCGCTCATTCTCCAACATCGTCGTCGTCGTCGCTGTCGTTGTTGTCTTTTTGTGTGCGTTGAAAATCAGCAAAAACCAATCCCATTTGTTATTTTCGCTTGAGTGAGTGGCAGTTTGCATCAGTTTTGCCATTCAGTCTCATCTCACATACACACACGTGTTCTTCTTCTTTCCCACTTCAGTGGGTGGGCTTGGGCGCTTCGTAGAAAACTTGAGTGGAAATGTTGTATTTCAGGTGTAACAAACAACAAAAGCAACAACAACGACAGGAATAACGACAAACGAGCTTGCGAATGAGTGAGTGAGTGAGTAAATTCTTTAATATAGTATGAGTGTCTTCACTAAGTGCGAATGAATGCGCATATATAAAGCACCCTAAGTGCAAGTGAGTGCGCAAATAAGTGGAATGGAATGGGGGGCTGCCATGTTGATTTTGCACATTGCATACTTTTGGCTCCCAAAACCCAACAAAGAAAAAACACATCTCTAACTAAACTAACGGTTTGTGGCGCGTGTGTAAACGAGATGTAATGTGCAAATGAATAGAATGGGGTGGGGTGTTTTAAATAGTTTTGGGGTGCGCCTTTTTGCCAGTTTAGTTTGTATAGTAAAATGAATGCGCTCTGTTGCATTTCTCGTTGTGAATTGAGCAGCTCAAGACTAAACTTGGTCGTCGTCGTTGTCGTCGTCAGTTGTTTTTGTCGTTCTTCAAATGCATTGTTGTTGTTGTTGTTTTTGTTGTTGTTGCTTATTCGTCAGAGTACATCAAATTCGCTCATTTCGAGCTTAACTCAACTTTTTTTCCTTTGTACTTAGTTTTTTTTTCCCTTCTTCTACTTCGCTTTCTTTTAGGGCAAAGCATTTTCTTGAACGCTAAAAAAGGTAACGCCTTCAAAATTTATAAACTCAACGTCTTGCATTGACGCCTTTTGACTAGAAACAAAAAAAAAAAAAAACGCAAACTTAAACGTAAACTTTGGCAATTCAAGTGTAGTGCAGTGTTTTCTTTTTTTTTTAATGGTCACTGAGGTGTGTGAATGAGGCTGCGTCGCATGTGTGTTAATGAATTTTCAATGTCCTGCGTAAAAACAGCTGTTTGCTCCTTTGCTACTACTTAACAACAACAACAATAACAACAGTAACAAGAGCAGCAACAACATTCGCGCACACGCTGGCAAAATAACAAATTGGCCAACAATAAATAATAAATAATCTGCCAGAAAGTGGCGGCGTTGCGCTCTCGTGCGCGCAAATGCAATGCCATTTTATTGTTGTTGTTGTTCTTCTTCTTGTTATTGCTGGCTTTTAGCTTTTTTTTCGCTTTTTTTTGTTTTTGCTGTTTTTGTTTTGCATCCTTTCAGCGACGTCGCCAACATAGTCTGCTGCTGCTGTTGCTATTGCCGCCGTTGAGTCCTCGTGGCAGTTTAAAAAGCCGTTAACACATATTCTGAGGCAATTTTTCACTAACGTTTTTGGCCATTGCTGCTAGCGTAGCCATTTTCATTTTGGAGTTACTCTTATTTGTTGTTGCTGCTGCTTGTTTTGGCAACATTGGCGGTTGCTCCTGTTTTGACTTTTGTTGTTGCTTTAATGTTGCCGCCGTTTTTCGTTTAGGAAAATGAAAAATTACTTTGTTATTTTTGTTGTTGTTGTTGTTCGTTTGTTTATTTTTGTTGGCAGGAACTGTAGCAGTAAAAGCGGCAACACATTGTTGTTGCCTGTATGTCTGTCTGTCCGTCTGTTTTGCTGTTAGGCTTTTTCAGCTGTTTTTTTTTTTTTTTTTTTTGTTCTTTTGATGATGATGCTGCACTTAATATGCTTTTCATTTCATTATTTGTATTTGTTTTTGTTTTCTTTTAGGCAACGCAAATATTTAGTTTTTTGTTATGAAACAGCTGATTTAAAGTTATAAATATAATTTATGCATTTGCGGTTTGCATTTCGTTACTTAACTAAATCAAAGTGTTTTTTTTTTCGATTTCGCTGTTGTTGACAAGTTTATGCAACTTTGATTGATTTGCGGTTTTTTACTCATTATGTT